>CM033711.1:38688676-39031776 GCA_019671005.1 Hibiscus mutabilis | reverse complement strand
TAACTATGAAGGTACACTTGGCATGGTTAAGCTTCAACTAGTATTTTCTTAGTCTTTGGAAGAGTTTTCGTAAATCTTGGATATGCTCCTCTTCGGTTCGCGATTTAGCTATCATGTCATCTACATATACCTCGATCTCCTTGTGCATCATGTCATGAAACAAGGTCACCATGGCTCTTTGGTAAGTTGCCCCGAGTTCTTCAATCCGAAGGGCATTACCTTGTAGAAGAACGTCCCCACATGGTTACAAAAGTGTTTTTCATATCTTGAGGCACATTTTGATCTGATTGTATCTCGAAAAGCCATCCATGAACGAGAACCAAGCATTTCCGGCAGTGTTGTCAACTAATGTGTCAATGTGAGACAAAGGGAAGTTGTCTTTGGGGCTTGCTTTGTTAAGGTCCCTATAATCTATACACATGTGGACCTTCCCATCCTTTTTTTTGGTACCAGCACTATGTTGGCTACCCACTCTAGGTATTTGGAAACCTTCAAGAATCCTACTTCAAATTGTTTTTGAACTTATTCTCTAACTTTTAGTAGCATGTTCGTTCTCATCCTTCAAGTTTTTCTTTGGACAGCTTGCATTACGGCTCGATAGGAGCTTGTGCACCACAATATATGTGTTCAAACCTGGCATATCTTGATACGTCCATGCAAATACATCCTTAAATTCTAGAAGTAATTTCACCAACTCTTTCCTAATTTCTGATGATAACGTACTGTCGATTCTTACTTCTCTCTTTTCTTCATCGGTCTCCAGATTCAAGATCTCTACCTTATCTTGACACAAGAGGATTTGCTTTTCCTCATTTTCCATCATCCTCAACAACTGCTCCGAGACCTCTTCATCATCCTCGTCGATTTCTGCTGTGCACATGGGTCGCTCGAAATCCACTTTGGGATTAGGTTCTGAATCATTTATACAGTTTATGTTAAGAGGCCTGCACGATTTTGAGAGTGTGCATTGGGAATGAAAATGAATAACTTATAAATAATAAATAAATAAATAAATGAAGAAAGGAATGAATGCTATGTTTACCATTTGAGAGAGTGATATAGAAAACACTCATTTTATTGAAAGCATATAGATAGTGACTGTTGCGCGTAATAAGTGCTACGCAATTGTGCAAGTATACACGTCGCAAGTTATAGTATAAAAGATATCGTCTCCACAGGGATTGGTGCTACTTCAAGAATCTAGTCTCTTGCACTGTAAAAAGTAAAAACACAAATAAAAGATTATAGAAGTTTAACTAATCTAGAAAGCAAATAAGTAAAAGAAAAGATGAATTCAATTGAGAGAGATAGGCTAGGTTATCGTGAGTTGAGGTGTGATAGCCGATTGGATTGTCTTGGTAAAAGAGTGCACGGGCAACTTGCACGACGGGGTTGCCTTTGGCAACTAATTGATGGTTGCTGGGCGACTAGTTGGACAACTACTTGGGCGATCGGGTAGCAACTTCAAGGTTTGGCGGAGCGTTCTTCAATGGTTTCTTCTTATCCCTAAGTCGAAACTCTAGCTACTTGTGCATGCCTTGATAATACATCCTGCGTGAATCAAGGGTGAACAACAACCAATCTTGCGCTCTTCTTAGCCGTTGAAATCCTTAACTTATTCCTAAGCCGGATTAATCTTCACCATCATTGGATTGCATAAAGATCATATTCATTCGTTTCTTGAATCTAACTCTCCCGATATTAGATAAATGGATGAAATCACGAGATCCTCTCCCAATTCACTCAATAATAAACAATAATAAGAACCAAGAATGAATAAACCTTGAAATAGAAAAGTGCAAACTCTTATTACCTAAACAAAAACCAATAAGTTCTCACAACCACAAAACACAATAACCATAGCCAAGTAAATTTAGTTCATGGCTAGGTTCCAAAGAAACACAAGATAAACAATCCCTAGCATGAACCCAATCGAACAATGAAGAAAAGATGAAGCTTGTCGAAATTCCCCTTTGCTTCCTCTCTTGGTCTTGTCGAAATTCCTCTTCTCTCTCTATGCATCTTGTCGAAATCTCCTTGATATTTATAGGGCTAGGCCAAAGTCCTTCTTTGAGGAGGAGTTTGAGTTGGAATTAAATTATCTTTAAAGAATATAATTCTTTATTATAATTTTATTCCTATTAGAACTTCTCCTATCTTCTTGGAATTTAATTCTTCTTTAATCTCTGCATGGCAATCAAATTCCTTTGGGCTTGGGCCTTGCTCCATGTCATCTTGGGCTTGTAAAGTCATTAATTTCGACATCCCTATTGCATTTTCTCTTTGTCGACAAATGCCATGGTAACTGGCTCGGCGTTGCTTTGGCAAGTGACCCTGCACATACACACACAAAGCACACCAAAGCAGCATCTTTTCACAAAAACTACCAAGTTATGTAATCAAGCTCAACGATTGAAGGAAACATGGATTAATGCATGAATGGCTAACTATGCAACTAATATGAGCCTAAGTCTAACAATAATATGAGTAAAAAGGGTAAGAAAAATAGTACTTTTGAACACTTATCACACCCCCAAACTCGAACTATTGCTTGTCCTCAAGCAATGCAAACTCACAATTACACCAAGACTTCAATTTTCACAAACTTAGCTTTGAACTTGATTTCAATTCTCTGAACCGGGCACAAAGTATGATTGGCTTTTTATTTTTCGGAAAACTGAGGAGTTACTCGGAATCAAACTATAATGCTTGTGAGTGTGTGCGGAGTTGTGTGCAAGTTGATTTTTCGGATTCTATGCAAACCATAGGTTTTCAAATTACTTCATTGGGTTCTTTTTAGCATGTTTTAACTAGAGCCAATTTGGGCACCTCTAGTGTTTTATTTTTAGTTTTCTTACGTTAATTTAATCGACTAGAGCCGTTTTCGGCACCTCTAGTTAAATTTTTTTTTACCTATACTAAAGCCAGTTTCGGGCACCTCTAGTGATCCTAAGTTTTAGCACATGCTAGAGCCAATTTCGGGCACCTCTAGTATTCATCCAATTTTTTATTCTAATCCCCCAATTTGTTAATTATCAACCTAAGTTTACTAGAATTCCTTAAATCAATCAAACCACAACAGTGTTTCATCAACTTTAGCATCATAGTAAAATTTTAAGTTTTTCCATGGTTATCCTAGAATAAAAATTCTATCAATTAAGTGCATTGGCAAAGTCATCATCGAATATTCATCAAATCTAAGCAATTCTTGTTTCAATTAACGGCATGGCAAGCAATTTATGTATCCTAAATGTAATACTTAAGTGAATGTAACTAAACATGGTAATTACTAATAACAATCCCCCCCAAACTCGAGTGAGGCATTGTCCTCAATGCATGCATGAAAATAACGAAAAAAAAATGCATACTAGGACTTACTCCGAGAGTTCATCATCGTAGATGATTAGTTTCCTTCTAGTCGGTGTCTTGATTATCTTGCTTGAACGCGATGGTTGTTTTCTTGTTGCTGGGATGTCTTTAGCTTTGGTTTTTGCAGTGGTTGCTGGGGCATCTTCAGGGTTTGTTGCCGTGGCGTCAGCTTCATTGGTTGCTGGGGCAAGAATCTCGGCGGGAAAGATTGGGAACGGCACACGATTGTCCGGGTACTTTTCTAGGATGACTTGGGTGATGGCATTGTTGTGCTCCTTCATGTACCGTATGAACATTAGTTGCCAATCTTCAATTTGCCTTAGGCGGCTTGCCAATGGGTGCAGAAGTGCTTCAAAGTGTCCCGGGATTAATGGCCGAGTAGCCCTGGCGTTAAGTGCTTGGGCATTAGGGATTGCCACGGCGGCAGGGGTTGTCGTGGCAATTGGAGGCCTTGAAGAATCTCCCGGTGCCTCTCCCATTAGCTTTCGGATTAGTGCTTGATTCCAACTAGACTTGGGTAGGGCCTTTTCATCGGTGGAATCACTCGGGACATGCATCTCCTTGCAAAGATTAGAAATTAAGCAAGGGAAGAAAAGATAACCCTTATCTTTTGAGCTGCATACAAAAATCTCATCACAAATAATTTTTCCAATGTTAATGATGCGATTATGCAAAATAGAATGTATGAGCAAAAGACGTGGTATATCAACGGTAGTATTGTGTGTGAAGGGCATTAAAGAAGTCTTAACAAACTTATTCCATAGTTTTTCCTCGGGTTTAAGCCGAAGGCGATTTACCGTGCCCTTGTATTTACCGTCGTTCCAATGAGTTCCCGGTTGAGTGAGTTCTTAAAGCACCTTGTCGAGTTGCTTGGAATTGATTTGGTCAACGAAGGCTTGATGCTCGTCCTTCTCAATGTAAAGTCTGTAAAAGGTGTTGATGCTTTCGGGACTTATAAGTATGGCCTTGTCACGAACAAAAACATAAGGATTATCCGGGTTAGGTGAGTGAGCATAGAATTCTCTTACCCATGAGATGTTACCCGTTTCGGTTGAAGGCAAAAGATTTGCCACTTTTGATGTGCAATCCTCTTGAAGATGAATGGTTCAAGGCCGAAATCTTGATGAGAGTTGGAGTATTCAAAGCCTTGTTCTTCATGAATCTTCCGGCTTTCAAACTTGGATTGAAATCTTTCTTGAACCACGGTGTGTAGCAAACTTCTTGTATCTTTGTTCTTTGGTTGAACTTGGATGAACCAAAAGTTTAATCTTGGATGCCATGTATGATCTTGGTTGTGAGTAAAAACAAAGAAAAGAAAAGAAACTAAAAAGTTGCAAGATAGAAAGTAGGAATAGGTTAAGGGTTATGGGTTTTATAGAAAAGATAGGTGGTTGGATTGGGGGAAATCGAAAAAGGGTTTAGGGTTTGGTAGGAATTTTCGACAAATGGGTTTTGGTTAGGATGAATTGGAGGCTTTATATAAGCCTTAGATTCAACCCATTAGTTTCCTTGTTGAAGATGTTTTCCTACTTGGTTTAGAATTCCTTCTTTATCTTGAACTTTCTTTCCTACAATTCAAAAACAAATCAAATAAGGATTAAAATTAAAGATAAGCTAATAAAGAAAATAAATAGAGATGTATAGTAGGATTCTTAAACTTGAATAAAAAAAAGTCTATCCTTAAACTACTAATAATCGAAAAAATAAAAAAAATAAAAAAAATCGGAAAAAAAATTAAATAATTAAATAATCAAAAAAAAAATAATAAAAAAAAATCAAAAAGGGAGAGCATGCTCATGCATCTCCTAAGTTGATCACTTCCTTGTTACGTTCTACATGGGCACCATTGTAGTGCTTCAATCTTTGTCCATTAACTTTGAATTTATGGTTGTCAGAGATGGACTTGATTATCACGGCGCCATGGGAGAATGGTTTGACAACTTCAAATGGTCCCGACCATCTTGATTTCAGCTTTCCCGGGAAAAGTTTTAGCTGAGAATTGAATAGGAGAACTAGTTGCCCTGGCGTGAATTGCCGTGGCAATAGTTTATGGTCGTGCCATCGCTTTGTTTTCTCTTTGTAGATTCGTGCATTGTTATAGGCGAGTGCACGAAATTCTTCTATCTCATTGAGATCCATCAAGCGCTTTTGTCCGACACTTTCCCAATCCATATTCACGGTCTTGATTGCCCAGTACGCCTTGTGCTCGATTTCCACCGGTAGATGACATGTTTTACCATAGACAAGTCGGAAGGGGGACATACTTAAGGGTGTTTTGAATGCAGTGCGATATGCCCAGAGTGCGTCATCTAGTCTTAATGACCAATCCTTTCTTGAGGGATTTACAGCTTTCTCGAGTATTCCCTTCAACTCTCGGTTGGAAATTTCTGCTTGCCCGTTGGTTTGTGGGTGATATGCCATGGCGATCTTGTGTGATATGCCGAGCGTTGCAACATCTTGGCAATTAGTCTGTTGTCAAAATGCTTGCCCCCGTCACTGATAATTGCTCTCGGCGTCCCAAACCGTGTAAATATATTTTTCTGCAGGAATCGTTGCACGGTCTTGGAATCGTCGTTGGGAACTGCAGCTGCCTCTACCCATTTAGACACATAGTCGATGACGAGTAAGATGTAGAGGTTGCCGAATGAAGATGGGAAAGGTCCCATAAAGTCGATCCCCCATACATCAAACAGTTCCACCTCGATGATGTTCTGGAGTGGCATCTCATGTCGTCTCGAGATATTTCCCGTCCTTTGGCAACGATCACATTGCTTGTAAAAGTCTTGGGCATCTTTGTACAATGTTGGCCAATACAAACCGGATTGCAAGACTTTGGCCGCGGTACGAGTTCCTCCAAAATGTCCTCCATAGGGTGAAGAATGGCATTGCCGGAGTACATTCTGTTGCTCTTCTTCAGGGACACATCGGCGTATAACCTGATCTGCACATTGTTTAAACAAAAGAGGCTCGTCCCAAAAGTAATGCTAAGCATCATGGCAGAACCGCTTCTTCCCTTGGTGAGTAATGCCATAAGGAAAAATACCACAAACAAGGAAGTTAACTAAATCCGCGTACCAGGGTATTGCCGAGGCATGTGCTGCCGTAGTGACTGCTCCCAGAAATTGCCGCGGCGTGTGCGTCAAAGACTGCTGCGGCGTCGAGAGTTGCCGAGGCGTGTGCATCCATGGTTGCCGAGGCGTTGAGGGTTGCCGAGGCGTCTAGGGTTGCAAAGGCGTTGAGGGTTGCCGAGGCAACTAGAATTTTTTCATCCGGGAATGCATCGCATATCTCTAGATCCGCGTCCTCCTCCCTATTGCGTTCTAAACGTGATAAGTGATCGGCCACTTGATTTTCTGTTCCTTTCCTGTCCTTAATTTCAATATCAAATTCTTGTAAAAGTAATATCCAACGAATCAAACGAGGTTTAGCATCCTTTTTAGCAAATAAGTATTTGATTGCCGAATGGTCCGTATGAACAATTACCTTTGTACCAATTAAATAGGATCGGAACTTGTCAAATGCAAAAACTACAGCTAGTAACTCTTTCTCCGTTGTTGTATAATTCACTTGAGCACCATTAAGAGTTTTACTAGCGTAGTATATCACATGGAAGGTCTTACCTGTGCGTTGGCCTAGGACTGCTCCTACCGCGAAATCACTTGCATTACACATGAGCTCAAAAGGTAGCGTCCAATCTGGTGGAACGACAATGGGTGCCGAGGCAAGCTTTTTCTTTAAGGTTTTGAATGCTTGAGTGCAAGAATCATCAAAATCGAAGACTTTATCCTGTTCAAGCAGATTACGCAAGGGTTTAGTGATTTTAGAAAAATCATGAATGAACCTCCTGTAAAAACCTGCATGTCCGAGAAAACTTCAAATTCCTTTAACGGAACTTGGTGGGGGTAATCTCTCGATCAATTCCACCTTGGCTTTGTCTACTTCAATTCCCTTGGATGAAATCTTGTGGCCGAGCACTATTCCTTCATCTACCATAAAGTGGCACTTCTCCCAATTGAGGACTAAATCCATTTCTTTGCATCTTGCTAACACCCTCTCTAGATTGCCGAGGCAGCCATCGAAGTCATTACCAAAAACTGAAAAATCATCCATGAAGATTTCAAGGAAGTCTTTGACCATGTCTGAAAAGAGTGCCATCATGCATCTTTGGAAGGTTGTCGGGGCGTTACACAATCCGAACGGCATCCTTCGGAAGGCATAAGTGCCGTATGGGCATGTGAAGGTTGTCTTTTCTTGATCTTCTAGTGCTATGGCAATCTGATTGTAACCTAAATAACCATCAAGAAAATAATAAAAGGGTTTACCTGCAAGACGGTTAAGCATTTGATCAATAAAGGGTAATGGGAAGTGATCTTTCCTAGTGGCTTTGTTTAGCTTTCGATAGTCCATACAAACCCTCCAACCGGTCACAGTCCTGGTTGGGATAAGTTCATTATTTTCATTTCTTACCACTGTTATACCTCCCTTTTTCGGTACACATTGTACCGGGCTTACCCACGTACTATCAGAGATAGGGTATATAATGCCGGCGTCAAGCCACTTGATGATTTCCTTCATTACAACCCCTTTCATGGCATGATTCAGTCTCCTATGGGCCTCAATTGAAGGTTTGTGATCATCTTCCAACAAGATCTTGTGCATGCACACCGCCGGGCTAATTCCCTTCAAGTCGGCAATTGTCCACCCTATTGCCTTTTTGTGTAGCTTCAACATCTTGATCAGCTTCTTTTCCTGCTCAGGCTGTAACTTTGAAGAAATAATTACAGGCAATGTATTATCGGTCCCTAAGTATATATATTTTAGTTGCTCTGGCAATTGTTTCAACTCAAGCATTGGTGGTTGTTCAATAGAGGGTTTTTCGAGCTTACCTTCCTTACCTGAGTAGTCCAGTGGTTCAAAGTATGTACCTGGTCGATTGACTAGCCAATTTGCCTCTTCTGGTTGTTCCTCATCAACCGGTTCTTCATACTCCTCATGTTCCTCTTGGTCGGCCATGTAGTTGCCGAGGCAACTAAATTCCTCATCGAAGTTAAACTCTGCCGTGGCATGAAGTAGTTGGCATTCTTCTGGATCATCGGCATGCTTTAGTGTTTGGAACACATTTAGTTTAACTTGCTGGTCATTCACCCTTATTGTGAGTTCTCCCTTTTCAACATCAATCAAGGTTCTCCCTGTCGCTAGGAATGGTCTCCCGAGAATGATAGGTGCATGCTCATCTGCTTCACAATCCAAAATAATAAAGTCAGTGGGAAAAATAAATTTATCGACTTTTACCAGTATGTCTTCGATTTTTTCCTCTTGATGCACATAGGATCTGTCGGCTAGCTGCAACATAACTGTTGTAGCTCTTGCCTTCCCGATTCCTAGTTTCTGGAAAACCGATTTAGGCATCAAGTTTATGCTAGCCCTTAGGTCGCATAGTGCTTTCCCGACATAGTGATTTCCAATAGAACAGGGTATTGTGAAACTTCCGGGATCCTTCAACTTGGGCAGCATACGAATGTGCAACATTTCCATGCATCCCTCTGTTGCGGCAACTGTTTCAAACTCTCTTAGCCTTGTTCTCTTGGACACAATGTCTTTAAGAAACTTGGCATAGTTTGGCATTTGTTCAATTGCTTCCACCAATGGCAAATTGATGTGGACTTGCTTTAGGATATCAAGAAACTTCTTGAATTGATATTCTTGTTTTTGTCGCTTCAACCTTTGTGGGAATGGTGGTGGAAGTCGGATATCTTCGATCCTTTCATTGGTTTGAAACCTGATTGATGGCATTGCCGGGACATCTGGAGTTGTCGAGGCCTTAACAACTGGGGTTGCCGAGGCATGCTTATCGCAAGTTGCCGAGGCGTCTTTATCGTCGGTCGCCGAGGCATGCTTATTGCCGGTTGCCGCGGCAATTCCGGTTCGCATCCGAGGCTTTGCCGCTAGGTTCGTCTTGATCTTTTTGTGGAGTTTTGTTTGATGAGCGGGTTTGAGCCTCTCTAAGTTGTTGGCCACTTCTAGTGGTGATCGCCTTACATTGCTCATGGCCAGTTCCTCTTGCGACTTCAGTATCGCTAGGTAAACCTCCTTGTGGTCTAGTATTCAGATTTTGAGCAAACTGTCCGACTTGATTTTCCAATGATTTGATTGCCGCCTCTTGGTTTTGCAATCTCATCTCGGTCCTGTTAATAAAAGCATCAGTTCTTTTTATGAAATTACTATTCTCATCCATATAAGATTCAGTTTTCATCATAAAAGCATTTAGAGAATTTTCCAAAGAACTAGATGTTGTCGGTTGTTGCTTTGCGGCATCCATTGTCGTGGTGGCATATTCTCTTGGAAATCGATGCTTGTGCATTTTGATTGTTCTGGTTTAGAGCATTGTTGGGATTACTCCATGAAAAATTCAGGTGCTTCTTCCAAGCTGGATTGTATGTATTGGACATCATGTTGTTGCTCCGATTGTAATTCCCCACATAGAAGCTAGATTCCGATTCTCGCATACATTCGGAAGAATTATGGTTATCACCACATAACTCACAAAAAAGAATCCATTACCTTGACTTCATGTGTGTTGTTTGGTTTTTGCATGTTCTGGACCATCTTGGTTAAAGCGGCCAATTGTGCGAAAATTGAATCGATGATCCTAGTTCATGTATTGTGGCTTGCGTCCTAACTCCTCTTCTAGTAGATGGGAATTGATAATCATTCTTGGCCAACCTGTTTAAAATTTGCATCGCTTCCTCTTGCGACTTATCTAAGAGTATGCCGTTTGCCGAGGCATCTAGCATCATCCTTGTTGGTGTATTCACGGCGTTGTAAAACATTGTTACTTGAGTCCACACCGGGAATCCGTGTAGGGGGCATTTGTGTAGAAGTTCTCTTTATCGCTCCCAAGCCTCGTACATGGATTCATCATCTGCCTGTCGAAAAGAAGTAATGTCGTTACGAAGCTTATCAGTCAGATTTGTAGGATTAAATCTAGCAAGGAAATCACGACAAAGATCAGTCCAAGATGCTATGGATCCGGCAGGAATGCTATTCAACCATGCTTTCGCCCTATCCCTCTGTTGCGGCAACTGTTTCAAACTCTTTTAGCCTTGTTCTCTTGGACACAATGTCTTTAAGAAACTTGGCATAGTTTGGCATTTGTTCAATTGCTTCCACCAATGGCAAATTGATGTGGACTTGCTTTAGGATATCAAGAAACTTCTTGAATTGATATTCTTGTTTTTGTCGCTTCAACCTTTGTGGGAATGGTGGTGGAAGTCGGATATCTTCGATCCTTTCATTGGTTTGAAACCTGATTGATGGCATTGCCGGGACATCTGGAGTTGTCGAGGCATTAACAACTGGGGTTGCCGAGGCATGCTTATCGCAAGTTGCCGAGGCGTCTTTATCGTCGGTCGCCGAGGCATGCTTATTGCCGGTTGCCGCGGCAATTCCTGGTTCGGCATCTGAGGCTTTGCCGCTAGGTTCGTCTTGATCTTTTTGTGGAGTTTTGTTTGATGAGCGGGTTTGAGCCTCTCTAAGTTGTTGGCCACTTCTAGTGGTGATCGCCTTACATTGCTCATGGCCAGTTCCTCTTGCGACTTGATGATCGCTAGGTAAACCTCCTTGTGGTCTAGTATTGATTTTGAGCAAACTGTCCGACTTGATTTTCCAATGATTTGATTGCCGCCTCTTGGTTTTGCAATCTCATCTCGGTCCTGTTAATAAAAGCATCAGTTCTTTTTATGAAATTACTATTCTCATCCATATAAGATTCAGTTTTCATCATAAAAGCATTTAGAGAATTTTCCAAAGAACTAGATGTTGTCGGTTGTTGCTGCGGCATCCGCTGTCGCGGGCATATTCTCGAATCCCGATGCTTGTGCATTTTGATTGTTCGGTTTTAGAGCATTGTTGGGATTACTCCATGAAAAATTCAGGTGCTTCTTCCAAGCTGGATTGTATGTATTGGACATCATGTTGTTGCTCCGATTGTAATTCCCCACATAGAAGCTAGATTCCGGATTCTGCATACATTCAGAAGAATTATGGTTATCACCACATAACTCACAAAAAGAATCCATTACCTTGACTTCATGTGTGTTGTTTGGTTTTTGCATGTTCTGGACCATCTTGGTTAAAGCGGCCAATTGTGCCGAAATTGAATCTGATGATCCTAGTTCATGTATTGTGGCTTGGCGTCTAACTCCTCTTCTAGTAGATGGGAATTGATAATCATTCTTGGCCAACCTGTTTAAAATTTGCATCGCTTCCTCTTGCGACTTATCTAAGAGTATGCCGTTTGCCGAGGCATCTAGCATCATCCTTGTTGGTGTATTCACGGCGTTGTAAAACATTGTTACTTGAGTCCACACCGAAATCCGTGTAGGGGCATTTGTGTAGAAGTTCTCTTTATCGCTCCCAAGCCTCGTACATGGATTCATCATCCGCCTGTCGAAAAGAAGTAATGTCGTTCTGAAGCTTATCACCAGATTTGTAGGATTAAATCTAGCAAGGAAATCACGACAAAGATCAGTCCAAGATGCTATGGATCCGGCAGAATGCTATTCAACCATGCTTTAGCCCTATCCTCTGTTGCGGCAATCTGTTTCAAACTCTTTTAGCCTTGTTCTCTTGGACACAATGTCTTTAAGAAACTTGGCATAGTTTGGCATTTGTTCAATTGCTTCCACCAATGGCAAATTGATGTGGACTTGCTTTAGGATATCAAGAAACTTCTTGAATTGATATTCTTGTTTTTGTCGCTTCAACCTTTGTGGGAATGGTGGTGGAAGTCGGATATCTTCGATCCTTTCATTGGTTTGAAACCTGATTGATGGCATTGCCGGACATCCAGGTTGTCGAGGCCTTAACAACCTGGGGTTGCCGAGGCATGCTTATCGCAAGTTGCCGAGGCGTCTTTATCGTCGGTCGCCGAGGCATGCTTATTGTCGGTTGCCGCGGCAATTCCTGGGTTCGCATCTGAGGCTTTGCCGCTAGGTTCGTCTTGATCTTTTTGTGGAGTTTTGTTTGATGAGCGGGTTTGAGCCTCTCTAAGTTGTTGGCCACTTCTAGTGGTGATCGCCTTACATTGCTCATGGCGATTTCCTCTTGCGACTTGATATCGCTAGGTAAACCTCCTTGTGGTCTAGTATTCAGATTTTGAGCAAACTGTCCGACTTGATTTTCCAATGATTTGATTGCCGCCTCTTGGTTTTGCAATCTCATCTCGGTCCTGTTAATAAAAGCATCAGTTCTTTTTATGAAATTACTATTCTCATCCATATAAGATTCAGTTTTCATCATAAAAGCATTTAGAGAATTTTCCAAAGAACTAGATGTTGTCGGTTGTTGCTGCGGCATCTGTTGCCGTGGCATATTCTGCTGGAATCCCGATGCTTGTGCATTTTGATTGTTCTGGTTTAGAGCATTGTTGGGATTACTCCATGAAAAATTCAGGTGCTTCTTCCAAGCTGGATTGTATGTATTGGACATCATGTTGTTGCTCCGATTGTAATTCCCCACATAGAAGCTAGATTCCGGATTCTGCATACATTCAGAAGAATTATGGTTATCACCACATAACTCACAAAAAGAATCCATTACCTTGACTTCATGTGTGTTGTTTGGTTTTTGCATGTTCTGGACCATCTTGGTTAAAGCGGCCAATTGTGCCGAAATTGAATCTGATGATCCTAGTTCATGTATTGTGGCTTGGCGTCTAACTCCTCTTCTAGTAGATGGGAATTGATAATCATTCTTGGCCAACCTGTTTAAAATTTGCATCGCTTCCTCCTGCGACTTATCTAAGAGTATGCCATTTGCCGAGGCATCTAGCATCATCCTTGTTGGTGTATTCACGGCGTTGTAAAACATTGTTACTTGAGTCCACACCGGGAATCCGTGTAGGGGGCATTTGTGTAGAAGTTCTCTTTATCGCTCCCAAGCCTCGTACATGGATTCATCATCTGCCTGTCGAAAAGAAGTAATGTCGTTCTGGCTTATCACCAGATTTGTAGGATTAAATCTAGCAAGGAAATCACGACAAAGATCAGTCCAAGATGCTATGGATCCGGCAGAATGCTATTCAACCATGCTTTCGCCCTATCCTCAAAGTGAATAGGGAATAATCTTAATCGTAGGACATCGGGGTGACTCCGTGTATCTTGAACGAGTTGCAAATCTCAAGGAAAGATTTCAGATGTTGTCGTGCATCTTCAGTTTCTGAGCCGCCAAATTGACCTATTGTGTTGATCATATTAAACATTATCGGTTTCAACTCAAAGTGGTCGGCTTCAATTTCGGGTGCGACAACTCCTGGGTTAAGTCCGTCAAGATCTTCTTCAAGATAGTCTCGAATAGTTCTGTTTTAGTGCAAGAATCACTCCTCCTCCTCTTTCGAACATCTTGATTCATATTACCGTCTTGATTTGCCATTGCTTCTCTTATCCTTCGTCTAAGTCTTTGTAAGGTTCATTCGATTTCTGGATCAAAGGGATATTCTGGTGAAGTCGGTATCGCCCTGGTCATATACCAATGCAAAACCAAAGTTTGTTAGCCCTTTGAATTTTAAACAAGAAAAATAAAAAGAAAGTGCAAGAAAGTAAAAACAAAGTCGCTATTGCCAATCCCGACAACGGCGCCAAAAACTTGTTGCGCGTAATAAGTGCTACGCAATTGTGCAAGTATACACGTCGCAAGTTATAGTATAAAAGATATCGTCTCCACAGGGATTGGTGCTACTTCAAGAATCTAGTCTCTTGCACTGTAAAAAGTAAAAAAAAAAAAAAGATTATAGAAGTTTAACTAATCTAGAAAGCAAATAAGTAAAAGAAAAGATGAATTCAATTGAGAGAGATAGGCTAGGTTATCGTGAGTTTAGGTGTGATAGCCGATTGGATTGTCTTGGTAAAAGAGTGCACGGGCAACTCAGTTGCCGTGGCAACTTGCACGACGGGGTTGCCTTGGCAACTAATTGATGGTTGCCTGGGTGACTAGTTGGGCAACTACTTGGGCAGATAGCAACTTCAAGGTTCGGCGGAGCGTTCTTCAATGGTTTCTTCTTATCCCTAAGTCGAAACTCTAGCTACTTGTGCATGCCTTGATAATACATCCCTGCGTGAATCAAGGGTGAACAACAACCAATCTTGCGCTCCTCTTAGCCGTTGAAGTCCTTAACTTATTCCTAAGCTGGATTAATCTTCACCATCATTGGATTGCATAAAGATCATATTCATTCGTTTCTTGAATCTAACTCTCTCGATATTAGATAAATGGATGAAATCACGAGATCCTCTCCCAATTCACTCGCAACAATAATAAGAACCAAGAATGAATAAACCTTGAAATAGAAAAGTGCAAACTCTTCAAGAATCTAGTCTCTTGCACTGTAAAAAGTAAAAACACAAATAAAAGATTATAGAAGTTTAACTAATCTAGAAAGCAAATAAGTAAAAGAAAAGATGAATTCAATTGAGAGAGATAGGCCATGTTATCGTGAGTTGAGGTGTGATAGCCGATTGGATTGTCTTGGTAAAAGAGTGCACGGGCAACTCAGTTGCCGTGGCAACTTGCACGACGGGGTTGTCTTGGCAACTAATTGATGGTTGCCTGGGCGACTAGTTGGGCAACTACTTGGGCGACTGGGTAGCAACTTCAAGGTTCGGCGGAGCGTTCTTCAATGGTTTCTTCTTATCCCTAAGTCGAAACTCTAGCTACTTGTGCATGCCTTGATAATACATCCATGCGTGAATCAAGGGTGAACAACAACCAATCTTGCGCTCCTCTTAGCCGTTGAAATCCTTAACTTATTCCAAAGCCGGATTAATCTTCACCATCATTGGATTGCATAAAGATCATATTCATTCGTTTCTTGAATCTAACTCTCCCGATATTAGATAAATGGATGAAATCACGAGATCCTCTCCCAATTCACTCGCAACAATAATAAGAACCAAGAATGAATAAACCTTGAAATAGAAAAGTGCAAACTCTTATTACCTAAACAAAAACCAATAAGTTCTCACAACCACAAAACACAATAACCATAGCCAAGTAAATTTAGTTCATGGCTAGGTTCCAAAGAAACACAAGATAAACAATCCCTAGCATGAACCCAATCGAACAATGAAGAAAAGATGAAGCTTGTCGAAAATTCCCCTTTGCTTCCTCTCTTGGTCTTGTCGAAATTCCCTCTTGCTCTCTCTATGCATCTTGTCGAAATCTCTTTGATATTTATAGGGCTAGGCCAAAGTCCTTCTTTGAGGAGGAGTTTGAGTTGGAATTAAATTATCTTTAAAGAATATAATTCTTTATTATAATTTTATTCCTATTAGAACTTCTCCTATCTTCTTGGAATTTAATTCTTCTTTAATCTCTGCATGGCAATCAAATTCCTTTGGGCTTGGGCCTTGCTCCATGTCATCTTGGGCTTGTAAAGTCATTAATTTCGACATCCCTATTGCATTTTCTCTTTGTCGACAAATGCCATGGCAACTGGCTCGACGTTGCTTTGGCAAGTGATCCTGCACATACACACACAAAGCACACCAAAGCAGCATCTTTTCCACAAAAACTACCAAGTTATGTAATCAAGCTCAACGATTGAAGGAAACATGGATTAATGCATGAATGGCTAACTATGCAACTAATATGAGCCTAAGTCTAACAATAATATGAGTAAAAAGGGTAAGAAAAATAGTACTTTTGAACACTTATCAGTGACATAGTGGCCCTTTTACAAAAGATGTATATTACTTTCGGGCCAAAAGTAGCATGATGGTTCTGGGCATTACTTTGATTCGGGTCTAACAACCACAAGCATGTCTTCATAGGCCCAATTGTTGAGTTCTTCACCCGAGAAACATGGGCGAATCTTGGCCAAGGACTGGATAATCTTATCGTTCTTGTAGATCATATTCACGTTCATTCCTTCCAAAGCTTCATAGGCCAACTCTTTATGGAGGCATTTCTTGCCATCTTGAATCGCTTCTTGGACGTCCTGCTCAGGATTCCTAAGGCTGCCAGATTTGAAAATGCATTTGAAATATGTATAGGTTATAGGGGCCTAAAGATGTCCTCCCTCTAAGCCGAGCCTTCCTTTGATCTTGTCTATTCCTCCATTCTTGTCTCTTTTGCAAAATAATTGGCCTATAACCGAGTCCAAACCGGTCAACCTTAGGATCACACTGATGGGCCGAAGGCGCCCTTGTAGACTTTTTCCCAAACCTTTCCCTTTTCTTGTCCCTCTCCCTAGGTCTTGAATACTACCATTTTGGTGCAACTTGACAGTTTAGGGTAAGGAAATTGGCTCCCCTCAGCGACAAAGGTAGCGTTGACAAATTCCAATACCCTAAAAGTACATTACATTGCTTCTTCATCGATGTAGATATATGGTGCATCTGAAATCACCGAGGTGACGATGTCTTGTTCAGCATTCATTGTTACCAATTTTCCCTCAATAATGAACTTTAATTTCTGGTGCAGCGAAGATAGGACGGCGTCGGCTGAATGTATCCACGACCTTCCCAACAAACAATTATAGGATGGCTGGATATCCATAACCACAAAGTCAACCATATATTTGGTAGGGCCTACGAGCAGGGGTACTTCTATCTTCCCGACCACATCCTGTTGGGTCCCATTAAAGGCGTGCACTGTGTTGTGACAGGGTTTCATGTGTGAGCTATCAATTGGTAACCGTTGTAGAGTGGCCAACGGCATGACATTCAAGGCGGAGCCATTATCAATTAGCACTCCCGATTATCAAGTAGTGGCTGATCTTGAGCCGCTACATCACTCAATCGCTGAGCGTCCTTTCGGAGGCTTTCATTACGTCTTTGCTCCATCCCTTGCAACAAAAGATGATTAGGGACCATATCCGTAATGTGTTTGTACTGGTCATTGAAAGCTTTGGCCAAATCTTTCGATGACTTGATTTGAGCTCGAGTGAGGTGATTATACCTTCTTAAAGCATACCCCACTAAACTGTCTTGAAAACAGTGGATTAAAAGCTTCTCATTATCCGTGTACCCTGCCATTTTCCAACAAAACATGGTTAGATGGGTAGTGGGACAAGTTGTTCTATCAAAATTTTCAAAGTCCGGGGTCTTGAATTTGTATGGGATTTCCACATCCAAGACCAAGCTGAGCTCTCTTGCGTTTAGTCTGTAAAGTCATTCTTCATCTTCTTTTACCCGAAACTTTTCTTTGAGGTCCTTCCGAGTGTCCCCTAACAACTTTGAGAACTCTACCTTTACTTGGTTAAATTTCTCCAACTCATCAAAATCTGGGATGTTATCCTCAACATTTTCGACGTTTCTGAATGTTACGCTCGGCTGAGCTGGGGCAGAGGCACCAGCCTGATGAGATGAGGATACTCCTTGTGGAGGGTTTGGTGGAGGGTTAATAAAGAGAAGTTTCTTGAAGACTGGGGCATATGAGTGATCCCTCGAGTCTTGAATTGGGTTCCTAACAGCCTCATTTCCTCTTAAACTGGACTGTATCAGTTGAGAAAACTCCTTCATCATGTCTTGTTGGGACTTGATGATGGTGTCCCTTAGTTCTTGCTGAGCCCGTTCCAACTGGCCTCTAAGGTCGGCCTCCAACTTGGCAAAGCCTTCTTCCATTTGCCTTGTTTGTGAGCGAGTATGGTAAGGATGTGGAATGATTGTAATATAAAGAACCAAAATGCTATCTTTATGAAATAAAAACCTTTTTAATTAATTAATGGGGATTAGTCATAAGGCAAACAAATGTACTGATTAAAAGATTATTAGCATTTAAACAAAGAATGCAAATGAAACAAAAAACTATGCATGAATGCAAAGAGTAACACTGAGTTCAGCAAATATCATCGTTAAACGACTTGCATTAATGGAAACATAGTCTGGTTACAATAACTTAAAGAAACCCAACTGCACATATGGCTTCACGGTAGTATCACGGTGAATAATCTCTCTTAAAACCCAATCAATCCTCTCTTCTTCTTTGGATTCATCGTCTACACAGTCATGAAGTTTGGTGGCATCTTCTGCCAGAAACTATATCTTCCGAGCAACCTCTTGCATCTAAGAAGTCCACCACACCAACTCTTGCTCATGCCTCCAAATTGTGTAAGAGTCAAAGTGCAGTTGCTCCAAACTCAGTGTCGGGCATACTTGAATTGCTCCCCTAAGGCTTGCTACATGATCCTTGAGCTGTTGGACCTCGACCTCCAATTCTTCGACACGTGTTATCAAAGTTTAGTTCTCCAAGTTACTAGCCTTTAAATTTCTAGTTGAACCTTTATGCTTGAAAAAAACTTTTCCAAACATTTCACTTGGTCTTTCAAGGCCTCATTTTGGTGTTGTTTCTTCTCAACCTGTCGCAAGTGGGAGATTCATAAATTCTTCATTTCTTGGGTTAAAACGAGCACTTGGTCTTTGTGCTCGTAAACCATCTTTTTGTAATTCTCATCTCTTAATTTTTCTTCTTTAAGTCGGAGCTCCAACCCCTCGCTTGACCCACCTTCTGCGGCTCTCTTGCTTCAATTTAACCTTTTAAGGTTCTGAATCTCCTCCTTTTACAACCTGAGTTTGAGTTCCAGCTCATCCCTTTTCTTTTGTAGATCTTTAACTAGCCCTTCAAACTGTGTCTTCTCTAACTCGAAGTCAATCCTTTCTTGATGGGATTTCTCCTCGAGCTTGAGGTACCTCTTTTACTCTTCTTTAAGTTGTTTCCTCATCAAATTGACCTCGATGGGAAGTGTGGCCAATCTTTCTTCTAAAGATCTCCTTCCATCGGGATTCAACTGTGGGATGTTTTCGTTAACACGATTAAATCGCCACGCTTCGTATTCAAGAGTGACCATGTATAGAGCATTTATGATCCTAACCCATCTTGCATTGTTCCAGGTTGAAGAAACGTTGTATACCATCGTCTTGTAGCCCTTCTCCTTCGCATAATCCATGTTGAACTCATTTAGACCCTTGGTGGTTGGCACAAACTGCTTTGAACTGTACTGTCTCAAAACTAGAAGAGGTGCATACGCGGTATGCCCCCAAAGGCCAAGTAGTGGTACCCATGAATTCTCTCTACATCTATAGAGAATGTTCTTTGCCAAAAACTACGGTGCTCTCCAAACTATATCTTCCTCCTTTAGATTCCGGAGGACATCTTGCCATACTTCCTCTAATCTTCGGGTTGGCCAATCATTCTTTCGTAGGAACTCCTTTAAGGGTGAGAACTTGCCGTCGTAGAGGGGCCTAGAGAAGTTGGGATTGGTCCAAAGATGGTTGTAGAACCAAACAGTCAGAAGCTGCGGGCATCCTCGGAAGTGCCCTTCACTATTCTCTCGACAGAACCTCAAAGACCAAAAAGTTTCTGCCAAAATTACGGGCACCGGATTAGGTCCACTACTCAAACGATCAAAAAAATCTGAAACTGATGGATCAATGAGTCCCAGTGCTCGAGGAAAGAGTACCAATCCGTAGATCAACAATGCAAAGAGGCTAAGACCAAAATCCCTTCCCACTTAAGATACTCTTTACTATTCCAAGTAGTGACTTGCTGCTCGACCCAAGTTAGCAACGTATCTGAGAACTTCTTTAACTTACCCCGAAAAGCTTTGTTCTTACTTGGCTTAGAATACACCCGATCCATGCCAATCTTCTTACAAGTTATAAGGTCATGGTATTCTTTGATTGTCAGAGTTAGATCAAAATTACCGATCGTAAAACAGCTGTAGGCAGAGTTCCAAAAACCCTCCAAGGCTTGCAGTAGAGCTTAACCAACTGGGACCTCTAGCAAATACGCGATGTCACCATACTCTTCCCTAAAAGTTCTCTTTGTTTCAAAATCCCAACTGTTCCAAACTGACTTCAAATCGGACACATCATTGAACCTTGTGTTCATGAATGTCATGGCTGACATGGCTGATTTGAACCCAGTGGTAATACTATCTCCCTCATGTAACTGCTGCCCTTCCGACCATATCTGAACGTCAGAATTATTTTCGTCATTGCTACGAACTAAGTCTCCCATCGATCTAGTATTTAACTTCAAACTATTTCTAACTTAGTGTGCTCTTCATGACATAATAAACATGCAAAGCTAAAGATAAAAAGGCAAGGAGAGAAAAGAAGAAACGTTAGTCAAGTGATGGTAGATAAATTGAAAAACGAGAAAAGGTAAACGCAAAACGAAATAAGCACAGGTAAGAAAATAAGGAAATAAACCTAACCACATGAATTCTAGTTCGCTATGGTTATCTACATGGCTCTAATGGGGTAGGTTTCCTAGATTCTCACACATGGGTTCGGTTCTAATACAAGGGTGCTCGAACCTATCTCATTACCTACTAAGGCAATAAGAACCCCAATTCTGGCGCATTACAAGCTTGAGAATTGGTTTCAGTTCGAGGGAAAGCGCGACCTAATGACGTGGAGGGCTGCTCACGTGTCAAAAGGCATGGATTCCAGAAGTGAATTACCGACCTGTGGAGGGCTATTCACGTGGGTATGTGGCGTTTCACTCCCACTTAAGGGATGGAGCTCGGGTATAGAGCTTGATGAACATGGTGCAACACATGTCGGTGATTCCTTAGAAATTAAATGAAAAATTAATTCAAAGACCACCAATTATCAAAGCTCGTACAATCATAGTTATATTTTTAAGAAAGTATCAACCATACTAGAGTCGATTAAAATTCCAACAATTTTCCATCATTAAAAACAACAAATATTTTCTTGGCTTAACTCTCTTTTTGTTTTATAAAAACAAAATTTAAGTCCCCAGCGGAGTCGCCATGCTGTAGCGATGTCTTTTGAAAAACTCTAAAAAATAATAAGTTCAGCGCTACGGGTTATCCCCAAAATCATTTCATTGTAATCTTGGCCTAAAGGGATTTCTTTTGAAAATTCCTTTTCTTTTGAAAGTCGATAAAAATTTAAAGTCGCCACCAACCACTTGGATAAGGTAGGTCGGACACCACAAAACTAGAGATTCGTTTCGAAAGGGTTCGATAGTTGGTTACGTGTGGGGAAAGATTAGCACCCCCATCACACCCGGAATCGGTACCAAAATATTTGTTGCTTTTAATCGAAGGAAATTGTCGAAATTTGAAAGGAATTTAATTTGGTGCCCTTAATTGAAAATTAACCTTAATTGAACGAGCTTTATCAAATTGGTGGGTTCAAATTAATTGGACATTTAATTAATAAGGTTGATGATAGATCGGTCTATAGACTAAACCGACATTATATAAGCCTGACTCCCGTGTTAGTTTATGGTTCGAATCTCGCACGTCACCTTTATGCATGGTGCAAGCAATTAAAATATGATGTAATGATTTGGTTAAGTTTTAATTTTACCTTAAGTCATTAAGGATTAATTCAAATATTTGGTCAACATCCTTTAAGCTCGGACTGTTACGACACAAATACTGGAATTAATGAATACCTCCATTTTCATGGTTTAGATTAATTAACACGTAAGTCAAATGGGCCATATGATGACAAATGAAATAAAAGGAAAATAAAAGCTTTAAAGATAAACACATAAAAGCCCATCGAAGGCCTAAGTTATGGAAAGTCCCATTAGTGAGCTAGTTATTAGTTAAGTGAATCTAATATTAAACCTAAACTAATTAAACTTGAAAAAAAACTAGAAAGCCCTAATAAATTATAGATTACCTTGATGAAAACTAATTCTATCAATTTTAAACTAACATCCCAATGAGCCAAGGATACTATTTAAAATGAATTACTCACAACTTTAAATTAAATGTCCATCTAAGCCCAATTGTCAATTTTATCATAAAAGGGAATTAAGAAGTGTTTAACTAATTTAATGAATTTAACATTTATCCCAATAATCCAAGGATAAACTTAAATTAATTAAACTAGTTCAAACCTTAATCTAACTATGGTTTCAAAAACTAACCCTAAAACTAATTTGATTAATTTAAAACTTATGTCCCTATAAGCTGGGCACACAATTTAAATTAATTAAATTAACTAAAGTATCCTAAGAAGGCCTAATCTAACTAAGGCTCTAAGAAACTAAAACCCAAAATTAATCCGATTAATTTAGTGATCGTGCGCCGATAAGACGAGCACACGATCCAAATTAGCCAAATTAATTTGCCTAATCTAATCTAAAGCCTTAATTAACCAAAAGCCCATCTAAACTAAGACCAAACTATCCTAATTCCAAACTAAGCCTAAAAAGAAAAAAAAGGCCCAAAAACATACAAATACATGTTTAAAGTACATTCTTCATTAAAAAAACATTATATATATTACATATATTACACAAAAACTACATGCTCGAGAAATTATACACTATACTTCACAAACCATACATATTAAACCCCAAAAAAATATTTTAGCCAAAACATGTAAAATAAATGACTGAAATGAGAAGAAAGCTAAATTACAGTGCTGAAATTAAAACATGTAAAAAAAGGCGATATGGCAAGGATTCCGAAAATCTGGGGACTAGGGCTGTGATTAAAAAAGAGAAAAATGGCTTAGATGGTGCAATTAAATCGAGCGGAGGGACTCATAATGTGATTTAAAAAAGCGAAAACCCTGCAGGCATGAATATGGAGGGGCGAAAGGATTTCAAATGTAATAAAACCAATTTTAAAAGGGGTCGCATATATATTACAAATCCTTTTATTTTTTTTCCTCTTTTGGCATAAGCCAAGGTCGGGCTCTCTCTCAAACCCCATTTTTTCAATTTCCAGAACGGGGATGGACACTGTCGTGGTGTTCATCCCTAAACCCAGAAACCACAATATTTTCCAAAAACTGATGATCGACCGCCACGAGCCACCGCTCCTCGGCGCCAGAAACCTAAAAAAAAACCCTTCGAACTCCCTTTTTGTTCCCAAACCAGATTTGAACTTAGATTTAAAAGAAAATCCTTAAAACTCGCCTTTGTTTTAAAAACCAAAGACCCCAAAATCCCTTGTTTTTTTCTAAAAACCGAGACTCCCTTTCGCTTATCTCTCATTCGGTTCACTATGCACAGTCCTAGGAGGTTACCTCCAAGATCTGAGGTTTCTATTTTTTTTCTATTCTCCAATTTTCTGAATGTCTTACAATTGATTTAGGGTTCGTTCTTTTATACCCTGATATTACATGTGTTTTTTGAAATATGAAAAATAAGAACCTAATATTCCTATTGGCTACCTCTGGTTTTTCTGATGCTTTGATCTACTTTTGATTTTCTGTCGATATTGTATTTCTTATCCTTTGATATTGTGTTTATCTTGCATGTGAGCCGTGATGATCGACTATGGAGGAGGGGAGGTCAGATGGCGGACGGCGTTGTACTCCTTGTCGAGCAGATGAGAGGACCAGAAAGAGAATGTTCTTGGGGAATAAGGCATGTTGGTGGCCATTAGATCTAAAAACGTGGAGATGGCATCAGAGGTTCAAACGCCACGAGTGGGGTCAACCGGAAATGAAGCGGCAGACGCGCGAGTGAGAAGGTAAGGGGTTGCTGGTGAATTCCACGTGCACGTGGGATATCTGAGAAGTGGCACGTGCGGCGCGTGGAGTCTTTGGAACATTCTCCGCGCGGATCTCAACCATTTGGTCATAATCTTGGATCTAACGGTCGAAGATTGACTTCACAAAGATAAAGGGATGATTAGGGTTTGGGGTTATGTAGGGCCTTATTGGGCCGAAATGTAAACAATATATATTATATTCTGGTTTTTGTTTTAAGTGGACTGATATATAAAAGAACTTGAGCTTTTATTTATTTATATATTGGGCTTATTTACTTTAATTAGTCTTTTTTCATTTTTAGTAACAATGATATAATAATATAATACTAACAATATAACAATGATGATAGTAATAGATAATAATATGATGGCAACAATAATATTTATAAATATAATAATGACAACAACAACAATGATAATAATAATAATAATAATAATAATAATAATAATAATAATAATAGGCAACAATGTAGCAATGATGATGATAATAATAGTGTTTAGGGTTTTTTCTTTTTCCTTTTTTTTCAAAAATAATATAAGGAGCATTATATATATATATACTTATAATAAGCAAGTAATAATACTAATCTTTTTTTTTCTTTTAGTTTTAATTTACTACATAGATAAAGACGGTAAACAAAGCCCTTTATTATGAAAATGTAAAAAATGAGTTAATACCCCAGATAAAATTAGTGATTACAATAAGTTAACGAATGTAGGGGTGGTGCACAACACTGTCAGAGGTATAAGACTAAAGATCCAAACAATAGGGAAAAATCAGGTATCATAATATTATTTTTAAATTAAATTACTTTGTATTTTTTAAAGTAATATGTTTGTTTGTGTATGTATATTAATATTTTTGCTTTACAGTTTATTTGACAGCCGTACGCGAATGAAACAATCAAGGCTTGCCTACCAGACAATGTGCTTCAATGTTCATCATTATGGGGTGTAATTGTGCCTTTGATCCATTTTTCTATTGTTGAGTATCATTGTGTTGACAGAGTGTTGCGGCAGTTCAACTTCCATCAACCCATTCCTAAAGCTCCGCCTGAACATATTCATATTGTTCGTAGAGGTAGATTCAATGAGAATTGGACTGTGAAGCAAGCCAATTTCATTTTGCTGTGGGAGGAAAGATGGACGTGGTGGGATGATAATTTGAATTCAATTGAAGCCAGTGATTTTGAATTTAATACAGAGTTCTATTCATGGTTTTCGAAAAATAGAAAACCGTTCATAGTATCTCTCGAAGCTGCAAATAAATGGCTTTAAGATCCGCGATGCTCAAGACACGTACACTTCTTATCCCAGTTTGGTCAGAGTTCTCAAGAACCAACAGACGAACCAAACTTGGATTGTTCTACGGGTTGACATTCTTCGTGGTCTCCAGTGCAATAGCAATCCCCCCAAATTATGTAAGTAATAATCTTTGGGAAGAACCAATACAACATGAGTATCCACCATTTGGTAATGTTTCGGAACAACCACCATTTGGAGAAAGGTAATCATTTCATCAAACATTTGGATTGGGTAATGTTCCGGAACAATCACCAATCAATTTTCCAATTGGTGGCAGCTCATCTTCTCAGTCGGCTTACAATTATGATGGATGATACATACCACAATTTTAGTATCCTCAAACATCCGTATATGGGGAAGGTATGGGTGTTGGTAGTATGATATCTCTGTTGTCGACTACGACCATTAGCAGCTCATCATTTCATCCGAAAGATATGTATGGTACACCATCTTATATGCAAATGATGGATGATCATTTTTTCAACGATGAACAGACTCCGGATCAACCACGAAGAATGGTTCGACCCCCTAGGCAGTACGATCAAACATCATCCTTCCACCAGCAGGAATTATCGAGGAGGAGGCAAAGATAGGAAATAAGTAAATTTTATTTATTTGTAATATATTTTTAATTCGAAAACATTGTTTGTTTTAGTTTTTGAATTTTTTAGTATTTTGATTTAATTAATCATATTTTATTTACATTACACCTATTTCTTTCTTTTGATTTAATTTTGATATTTAAATTTGATATTTAATTTCGATTTAATATATTAGAACTTTAGAAATAAAAAGTCCTTCAAATATAAATTCAAATTCAAATTTGATTTCAAATTCAAATTCAATAATCCTTTTAACAAAAAAATAAATGTAAAAAAATGCCGCATAGTAAAAAAGTAAAAAAATAAGTAAAGAAAGAAAAGAGGAATTGAATTTGAATTCAATCCTCTATTCAATTCAATCTGACGCATTGAATTGAGTGAGGGGAGGGTTGGGGCAGGCTAGGGGCTAGGGGTGTGTGGGATTAATTTTGGTTCAAATATTAACTGTAAAAAAATAAATGGTAAATTTTGGTTAGAATATTAACTGTATATTTTTTCGGACACTTGTTTTTTTTAATATTTTGGTTTGATATTTAAGTTCGTTCTTTAATTTTGGTGTTCAAATTTAAATTTAAATTCCAACTCAAAATTTACGTTAACAAAAAAAAATGTATTTACATTAACATAAAATTTACATTAACACAAAATTTATGTTGATGGTCCGACACGATAATTGGAAAGATTAGATTTGTTCAGACACTTATTTTTGTGTGACCTGGTCCCCTGTAAATAGTACAATGTTTAACTTGAACTTCCCCATCTCTCTCATCCAAATCATCCATATTCGTATGAATGCGAGTGGACGCCAGTCGACCCTTCAGCTTTCTACGAAGCTCTGGATTTGGTAACCATTCTTTGTATATTGGCTCTAGCAGCCAATAATCTTGGTTCGAGATCATGTTGAACCAAATTTTGTATATATTTGCCGTATTCTCCAGTTTATAACACTTATCTGCAAACCTGTAAGGGTCGAGACGAAAATGCAAACATACAGCGTGTGCGTGAGAGAATGGGTATCTAAATGCTTGGAATGCACCACAATCACACCATCTCTGAAGAAGGTTTATGGTGAACATTCTTTGCTCACCTCGGACCTTAGCTTCGACAGAAAATTCAAAACCATGTGGGTTGAATGTTCTGACTTGCATAGAAGTGACATCCGTGTGAAGTTTGATCATTGTATCTTGCAGGGTTTGCGACCAATTTTTTCCATTGTTTATCTGGGCATTAACTTCTTGCCCTTTATCGAACCATAATTTACCCAATCTGAAGTAAGTCTCCCACACAATACTTGCAATTGGGATATGGCGTGTTTCTTCAAGCACCGAGTTTATAGCCTTTACAAGGTTAGTTGTCATATAGCCATAACGCCAACCTTCATCATAGGCTTGTGATCATTTTTCCCTGGGTACGTTATTTGAAAAATTAAATACATTTCGACCGTGCCGCTTCAACCTATTTATTCTCATGTCGAATTTTGGTTGAACTAGTTCATACCCTATTTAAAAAATAAGTTAAATAAATCAACGGGATCATATCAAAAAAATTTACTAATTCTTATAAACAACGAATAACAACTTACCCGCACCTAAAACCTCATTCTGGATCTAATTATTTTCGAAACGCGTCTTCACATTTGCCGCAATATGCCGTACATAATAGGCTAGATATGCATGTGGAGGCTTCCATAAACTCTCATGTCTATCAATTATTGATAAGAGCCCAGTCCCTCTATCAGAAATCATGCAAATCCCATCTTCTTTTACTACATGGTTGCGTAGATGCTTCAAAAAGAATTCTCATCCATCCGCGTCTTCCTTTTCAACTATGGCAAAGGCAATTGGGAATATACTATTGTCTCCTTCTTGTGCAACAACCACGAGTAATATATCACCATACTTCCCATATAGCCAGGTACCATCCACTTGAATCATGCGTTTGCAAAATGGGAACCCTTCAATGCACGCATTGAACGCCCAAAATAACTTACTAAATATCCTTTTACCATGAATTAATTCGCCTTGTAAGTTGAACGCTGATTTTGTTTCATATTCTACCATGGTTCCCGGGATGAATATTTGCATTGCTCGTAAAAGAGTTGGTAGCTCATTATACGATTTATCCCAATCACCATACACCTGCGCCATCGCATTCTGCTTTGCCATCCATGCCTTGTAGTAAGATGGAATATATCCAAGCTAATTCCGGATGTATGCTACTAACACCGCAATCAAAATTATTGGTTCCTTTTCAACTAATAACCTGGTGTAAGCACATATTAGATCAGAGTCTAAATTAATGTGGTCCTGTGATAAAGCCATATTTGAACAGGTGTGCTGCTCAATGAACCGTGACACCTCCCACATCTGACTCCTCTTCTTGTATGAAATTCTTACCCACCAATGACATTTTCTCTTCCAATTAATACACTTCACACAATAGGTTTGTGTATTAGACTCAACAATAGAAAATGAAGTATGGCATTTGATGCAGTAGTCCTTAACCGCCATCTTCTTTTATTTCGAATCAAATATGATTAAGAACCAAATACGTGGGCTTAATGTTCTGGATCTCATATTGCAGTATAGTCCACCTCATACATGCAGACTGGAGGTTCATAAGCTTGATAAATGGGTTTCGGTTGCTCGGGCTCTGGTTCAACATAACCCCAAACTGGCTGCTCATTTCTCAACCCAAGCCTAGCAACAATTGTGGCCCAAACATCATCTTCAAAATTTATACCATTACTCTGAGACGCATCTGTCATAACAGCGTCAACATCATCAGCATTGAGTAAGTGCATGCCATTATCTTCCGTAATAGGCTCACTATTTTCTTCATCCTCACTGAAATCATCAAGCGATTCGCTCCAATGACCAACTATGAGTTCAGTATTGCAATATGTTGATGAACTCATTCTCTGTAAATATTAAAAAAATTATCATTAAATATTCAAATATATACACAACAAAAAAATGTATTAACTTCAAAAATTTTGATTTATAAGAATATAAATTTAAAAAATACAAAAACTTGTCGGATTCGATGAGAAACCGTGTAAATATATTGTAAAGACTTCAACAATAAAAAAGTTATTATCATTCGAATATATCTTCAATCACACATAAAAAAATCTACAAACCCTCTATAATTAAAAAAACAACTGATTAATTAAAAAAACAATTACTTACTTACTTTTGAGAGACCGGGAAGATCTACAAAAATATATACTTCCACAATCTTCACTATCTTCGAATATATCTTCAAAAAGTAGATATCACCGAAATTTTCAACTCAAACTCTCTCAAATTTCCAACTCAAACTCTATCAATATTTTTCTCTTCTCAACCCATATACACTCAAACCCTATATATATACAAAGAGTTTACGAAAAAAAATAAATCGGCTAATCAGCTTTCACGTGAAAGTTAGTCTGTTTGCATGTATGCAACATGGCCTCGCCATGGGCAAATGGCGTGGTCTCCCCTGCACCAGCCCAATCAAAGCTGAGCCACTGCCATGCTGCCATACTGAGACGCTGAGCCACTGCCATGCTGAGCCAATCGGCTATCTCCACAGCACCTCGCCATGTGGAGGTGGCGAGGTCCAATATCGCCGGGAGCACATGGCGTGGTCTCTCTAAATACTGTAGTTTTTGGCCTAGTTTGCAAAATATCAACTGAACAACCCTAAAAACCTAAAAAAAATAAATTTAAAGTGGATTATTTCACTAACTTTAGTTCAATTATTGTAATCATTGCACTGGACAATGTTCCGGAAGTTAAAACTATCCTACACTCGAAATTTGAAGCAAACAATAGCCGTATTGCTATTTTCCGAATTTGGGATCTCGAAAGAAGATAGTTGCGTCCAAGAAAAACACATAATTGAACCATGTTTAACATTCGGTCTGAAATCTGTCAAAAGAACATTTTAATTTTGAATGTCAAAACGAATTCAATAACATTGTTGTGAGAGTTAATTGCAGCACATGTGCCCAAAATTATGATCATCATTTTAGCTTGGTCCTTAAATTTTTAAATATTCTAATTTCATCTCTAAAATATGACTCTCATTCTAAATTGGTCCCCAAATATTGGAATATTTCATTTTCATCCTCAAACTATAACCCTTATTCTAAATTAGTCCCCAAACTTTTTTGAATATTCTAATTTCATCATCAAATTGTCGTTTATACCACATCATAAAATTACATAATACACATCAGCGTTTCATGAAAACTAACAATTTTTATAACGGTTTTATTAACATAAGATATGATTAACATATACTGATAATTTGGGGAGGAAATTAAAACTTTCAAAAAGTTTGATGACCAATTTAGAATGAGAGAATAGTTTGAGGATGAAATTAGAATGCTCAAAAGTTTGGAGGCCAATTTAGATTGAATGTCATAATTTGAGGATGAAATTGGAATGTCTAAAAGTTTAGAGACCAATCTAAAATGATAGTTATAGTTTGAGGACGTGAGATGCAATTAACTCTTGTTGGAAGTTCATAGCAATCTAATTCAAAACTCAGATTTATGCTGCAGGGTCCGAATCAAAACCTAAAATGTTGTATTAACATCAAATAACCAGTACAATTAAAATTGTCTGAAACGTTTCATGTTCGAGTGTATATAAATACTCAATGAAAACTAAAAAAACCTTAAGGGTGTAAGAAGCCCTTTAACTTTTGAAAATAATCAATTAAGCTTCTGAACTTTTTTGCACCCAATTAAACCCTTAAACCAAAAATTTTAATCAATTAAGCCCTTGAACCAATTTTAAACATCAAATCTTGACAAATTTTCTTTAAATATTACCGGCACATGATACACTACAATTTTATCACGTTGCATTTGCAAAAAAAAAATTCAAAGAGTATTTTTTTTATAAGTTTTTTTGAAAATTAATGGGCTTCGTTAAAAACTCCTCTAAGGCCTAATAGGGGAAAAGAGTGCCTTGTTTTATTAATTATCAATAACAATACGATCGGTACAACTCCGATAACAACACATAGATAGCCACTCTACTACACAAGCCTTATAGCTCTACAGTCTACATATGATACTAAAACCATAAAATGCAAAAATCCATTCATGGCTCGACATTAAGGAGAGCTGTATGTCTGCCAACACCCTGACAAGCCAAACTGTGTGCAGCATCATTACTCTGATGATACGCGAACAATACCTCCCACACATACTTAGTACAGAGTGAGTTACACGATTTTGCTACTGCATTGAAAGATGGAGGGGCTGAGCTTGGTTGATTGACCCACTGCACAGCCAATTGACTATCCGATTCAATGCAAAGAGAATGCGAATGTAACCATTTTGACTCAACGTATATTATACATGCTTCTAAGATCCCTAGCAACTCTGCAAGTGTTAGATTAGATAAGCCGATTGATTTGGAGAAGCGAGCTAAAATCTTACCGTTATGATCACGGAGTATTCCTTCGATTCCAACATTACCAAAACTTCCTTGGACAGCCGCACCAACATTGAATTTTAAGCAACCCACTGACGGTGCCTTCCAAACCCCTTCCGAAGGTCTGCAAACTTTCGAGGGAAGAATTCTTGTTGAACAGGGATCTCGAGTACATATATGATATCCAAGGGCCACAAACTTTTAGCCCAATGCCCGATCCTTACTAGTGCCATGTCATAAATCTAATCTGCAGAGAACGATTTATTGTTGAAAATAATGTCGTTCCTACTAAGCCATATTGTCCGGACGAAAGCAAAGAACGCCAAGCTCCACATTGGCTTGCACGATTTCTTGATAGGTAAGCAGTCCCACAACAAAATGAAAGCCCTTGGGTTATTTGGAATCGCAACATACAGATTCCACACACTCCACCATCTCTGCCAAACCATCCAAATGAAATAACAGTGGCAAAATATGTGTTCCACTGTTTCAGATTCCTTTAGACAGAACACACACAAAACATTCCCTGAACAAGGAACCCCACGCCTTGCTAATTTTGTACGAGTTGAAATTCTCCCATGAACCACTTTCCATAAAAACGCATCCACCTTAGGCGGGGTAAGGTTTGCCCAAACCAGTTTCCAAATCATGTCCTTCTCTAACCCCATAAGTTGAGACCGTCTTACAATAAGTTTTTGTGTTATACACACCACTTGAGGAACCAATCCATACGATAGTGTCTGTTTCAATTTGGGATCCCGAAGCAGCATTTAGAATTGACATGAAATTTGCCCAAGAGTCCTTCTCCCAATCAAACAAAGGTCTTTTGCATTCAATATTCCACACCCATACACCATTTATCTTTTCACCAAAATCATTGACTTTCCCACCCTTTTTAGATGCCAAGGAAAAAATCCTAGGAAAAGCATTCTTCAGCGAAGGAACTTCCGTGCAAAAGTCCTCCCAAAAGTTTATAAACGGATGATATTATTCCATATCCAAGAGCTTCTCCTATTAGGCGTGGTTCTAGGCAACAAAGAAAAAGGATAAAAAATCGTATTTAGCAACTGTGACCTTCCTCCACAAACAATCTGCCTCGGAACTAAATCTACATGGCCACTTATTCAATAAAGCTCTGTTGCACAATTTTACGTCGAACATACCCAGCCCACCAAAATCTTTTGGTTTACAAAGTTGATCCTACTTGATCCAATGGATGGATCTGCATGATGATGAGCCCCAAATGAATTTTGCTTGCTAAGGTGATACGGCCACCAAATGACAGTAGCTCCCCATTCTATCCTTCAAGACGCGTCTGCACTTTCCCAACAACTGGCTTCCAAAACTCTTGGGAATTTCAAGGATAACCAAGAGGAAGACCCAAATATGTAGTTGGCAAAACATCACTGCTACATTTGATCACAGCAGCCCAATCTTGCATCAACTCACTGTTAACATTAACCTCGAACAATTTAGTTTTTGTCATATTGAGTTTAAGACCCAATGCAACCTCAAAAATTCTCAATACTCTTTTGATATTCTGCAAGAACACTATTTTTTCTTTAGAGAACATCACCAGATCATCTGCGAATTGTAAATATAAGACACACAACCCACTATTACCAATTTGAACTCTAGAGAAAAGATTCAAATCCACTGCTTTTCGAAACATTCTACTTAGAGCTTCACCGATTACATTAAAAAGAAGCGGAGATAGCGGGCAACCTTGTCTGAGTCCTTTCTTGATTGTGAAACTGTTAGTTGAACTCCCATTTACCAATACTGAGATGGATGCAGTTGAGAGACATAAGTTGATCCATTTACGCCACCTATCTCCAAAACCCATTTTGAGCAAAATTACATCCAAAAATACCCAATCCACCGTATTATAAGCCTTCTTAAATTCGGCTTTAAAGACAATTGCTTCTCTGTTATTTCGTTTCAGGCCATCTAAAATCTCATTTGCAATTAAAGCACGGTCAGTTATTTGCTTGCATAGTACGAAAGCGAATTGAGATTCACCCACAACTTCGTTTATGCATCCCACCAATCTTCTACCAAGAACTCGAGCAATTATTTTATATATACTTCCTATTAGCAAGATTGGCCTAAAATCTTCAATAGCCACTGGAGAATTAATCTTTAGAATTACAGTAAAAAAAGAGTGATTCATAGATATATCGTTTAGCTTCCCCTTGTAGAATGCTTCAAAAATCCTCATTACATCGCCTTTGATTATGGGCCAGAATTTATTGTTGAAAATAATGTCGTTCCTACTAAGCCATATTGTCCAGACGAAAGCAAAGAACGCCAAGCTCCACATTGGCTTGCACGATTTCTTGATAGGTAAGCAGTCCTACATCAATCTTGATAGGTAAGCAGTCCCACATCAAAATAAAAGCCCTTGGGTTATTTGGAATCGCAACATACAGATTCCACACACTACACCATCTCTGCCAAACCATCCAAATGAAATAATAGTGGCAAAATATGTGTTCCACTGTTTTGGATTCCTTTAGACAAAACACACACAATACATTCCCTGAACAAGGAACCCCAAGCCTTGCTAATTTTGTACGAGTTTGAATTCTCCCATGAACCCCTTTCCATGAAAACGCATCCACCTTAGGCGGGGTAAGGCTTGCCCAAACCAGTTTCCAAATCATGTCCTTCTCTAACACCACAAGTTGAGACCGTCTTACTTTAAGTTTTTGTGTTATACACACCATTTGAGGAACCAGTCCATACGATAGTGTCCGTTTCAATTTAGGATCCCGAGGCAGCATTTAGAATTGACATGAAATTCGCCCAGGAGTCCTTCTCCCAATCAAACAAAGGTCTTTTGCATTCAATATTCCACACCCATACACCATTTATCTTTTCACCAAAATCATTGACTTTACCACCCTTTTTAGATGTCAAGGCAAAAATCCTAGGAAAAGCATTCTTCAGCGAAGGAACTTTCGTCCAAAAGTCCCCCTAAAAGTTTGTAAACAGATGATATTCTTCCATATCCAAGAGCTTTTCCTATTAGGCGTGGTTCTAGGCAGCAAAGAAAAAGGATCAAAATCGTATTTAGCAACTATGACCTTCCTCCACAAACAATCTGCCTCAGAACTAAATCTACATGGCCACTTATTCAATAAAGCTATGTTGCGCAGTTTTATGTCGAACATACCCAACCAACCAAAATATTTTGGTTTACAAAGTTGATCCCACTTGATCCAATGGATGGATCTGCATGATGATGAGCCCCAAATGATTTTTTCTTGCTAAGGTTATACGGCCACCAAATGACAGTAGCTCCCCATTCTATCCTTCAAGACACGTCTGCACTTTCCCAAAAACTGGCTTCTAAAACTCTTGGGAATTTCAAGGATAACCAAGAGGAAGACCCAAATATGTAGTTGGCAAAACATCACTGCTACATTTGATCGCTGCAGCCCAGTCTTGCATCAACTCACTGTTAACATTAACCTCGAACAATTTAGTTTTTGTCATATTGAGTTTAAGACCCGATGCAACCTCAAAAATTCTCAATACTTTTTTGATATTCTGCACAAACACTACTTTTGCTTTAGAGAACATCACCAAATCATCTGCGAATTGTAAATATGAGACACACAACCCACTATTACCAATTTGAACTCTAGAGAAAAGATTCAAATCCACTGCTTTTTGAAACATTCTGCTTAGAGCTTCACCGATTACATTAAAAAGAAGCGGATATAGCGGGCAGCCTTGTCTGAGCCCTTTCTTGATTGTGAAACTGTTAGTTGAACTCTCATTTACCAATACTGAGATGGATGCAGTTGAGAGACATAAGTTGATCCATTTACGCCACTTATCACCAAAACCCATTTTGAGCAAAATTACATCCAAAAATACCCAATCCACCGTATTATAAGCCTTCTTAAATTCGGCTTTAAAGACAATTGCTTCTCTTTTATTTCATTTCAGGCCATCTAAAATCTCATTTGCAATTAAAGCACGGTCAGTTATTTGCTTGCATAGTACGAAAGCGAATTGAGATTCACCCACAACTTCGTTTATGCATCCCACCAATCTTCTACCAAGAACTCGAGCAATTATTTTATATATACTTCCTATTAGAAAGATTGGCCTAAAATCTTCAATAGCCACTGGAGAATTAATCTTTAGAATTACAGTAAAAAAAGAGTGATTCATAGATATATCGTTTAGCTTCCCCTTGTAGAATGCTTCAAAAATCCTCATTACATCGCCTTTGATTATGGGCCAGAATTTATTGTTGAAAATAATGTCGTTCCTACTAAGCCATATTGTCCAGACGAAAGCAAAGAACGCCAAGCTCCACATTGGCTTGCACGATTTCTTGATAGGTAAGCAGTCCTACATCAATCTTGATAGGTAAGCAGTCCCACATCAAAATAAAAGCCCTTAGGTTATTTGGAATCGCAACATACAGATTCCACACACTACACCATCTCTGCCAAACCATCCAAATGAAATAATAGCGGCAAAATATGTGTTCCACTGTTTTGGATTCCTTTAGACAGAACACACACAATATATTCCCTGAACAAGGAACCCCACGCCTTGCTAATTTTGTACGAGTTGGAATTCTCCCATGAACCCCTTTCCATGAAAACGCATCCACCTTAGGCGGGGTAAGGCTTGCCCAAACCAGTTTCCAAATCATGTCCTTCTCTAACACCACAAGTTGAGACCGTCTTACTTTAAGTTTTTGTGTTATACACACCATTTGAGGAACCAGTCCATACGATAGTGTCCGTTTCAATTTAGGATCCCGAGGCAGCATTTAGAATTGACATGAAATTCGCCCAGGAGTCCTTCTCCCAATCAAACAAAGGTCTTTTGCATTCAATATTCCACACCCATACACCATTTATCTTTTCACCAAAATCATTGACTTTACCACCCTTTTTAGATGTCAAGGCAAAAATCCTAGGAAAAGCATTCTTCAGCGAAGGAACTTTCGTCCAAAAGTCCCCCCAAAAGTTTGTAAACAGATGATATTCTTCCATATCCAAGAGCTTTTCCTATTAGGCGTGGTTCTAGGCAGCAAAGAAAAAGGATCAAAATCGTATTTAGCAACTGTGACCTTCCTCCACAAACAATCTGCCTCGGAACTAAATCTGCCTCGGAACATAAGTTGATAGATATATCGTTTAGCTTACCCTTGTTGAATGCTTCAAAAATCCGCATTACCTCGCATTTGATTATGGGCCAGAATTTATTGTTGAAAATAATTTTGTTCCTACTAAGCCATATTGCCCAGACGAAAGCAAAGAACGCCAAGCTCCATATTGGCTTGTACGATTTCTTGATAGGTAAGCAGTCCTACATCAATCTTGATAGGTAAACAGTCCCGCATCAAAATAAAACCCCTTAGTTTATTTGGAATCACAACATACATATTCCACACACTCCACCATCGCTACCAAACCATCCAAATGAAATAACAGTGGCAAAATGTGTGTTCCACTGTTTCAGATTCCTTTAGACAGAACAAACAGAATACATTCCCTGAACAAGGAACCCCACGCCTTGCTAATTTTGTACGAGTTGGAATTCTCCCATGAACCACTTTCCTCAAAAACGCATCCACCTTAGGCGGGGTAAGGTTTGCCCAAACCAGTTTCCAAATCATGTCCTTCTCTAACCCCACAAGTTGAGACCGTCTTACAATAAGTTTTTGTGTTATACACACCACTTGAGGAACCAGTCCATACCGTAGTGTCCATTTTAATTTGGGATCCCGAGGCAACATTTAGTATTGACATGAAATTCGCCCAAGAGTCCTTCTCCCAATCAAACAAAAGTCTTTTGCATTCAATATTCCACACCCATACACCATTTATTTTTTCACCAAAATCATTGACTTTCCCACCCTTTTTAGATTCCAAGGCAAAAATCCTAGGAAAAGCATTCTTCAGCGAAGGAACTTCTGTCCAAAAGTTCTCCCAAAAGTTTGTAAACGGATGATATTCTTCCATATCCAAGAGCTTTTCCTATTAGGCGTGGTTCCAGGCAACAAAGAAAAAGGATCAAAATCGTATTTAGCAACTGTGACCTTCCTCCACAAACAATCTGCCTCGGAACTAAATCTACATGACCACTTATTCAATAAAGCTATGTTGCACAGTTTTATGTCGAACATACCCAGCCCACCAAAATCTTTTGGTTTACAAAGTTGATCCCACTTAATCTAATGGATGGATCTGCATGATGATGAGCCCCAAATGAATTTTGCTTGCTAAGGTGATACGACCACCAAATGACAGTAGCTCTTCATTCTATCCTTCAAGACACGTCTGCACTTTCCCAACAACTAGCTTCCAAAACTCTTGGGAATTTCAAGGATAACCAAGAGGAAGACCCAAATATGTAGTTGGCAAAACATCACTGCTAGATTTGATCGCTACAGCCCAGTCTTGCATCAACTCACTGTTAACATTAACCTCGAACAATTTAGTTTTTGTCATATTGAGTTTAAGACTCGATGCAACCTCAAAAATTCTCAATACTCTTTTGATATTCTGCACAAACACTACTTTTGCTTTAGAGAACATCACCAGATCATCTGCGAATTGTAAATATGAGACACACAACCCACTATTACCAATTTGAACTCTAGAGAAAAGATTCAAATCCACTGCTTTTCGAAACATTCTGTTTAGAGCTTCACCGATTACATTAAAAAGAAGCGGAGATAGCGGACAGCCTTGTCTAAGTCCTTTCTTGATTGTGAAACTGTTAGTTGAACTCCCATTTACCAATACTGAGATGGATGCAGTTGAGAGACATAAGTTGATCCATTTACGCCACCTATCTCCAAAACCCATTTTGAGCAAAATTACATCCAAAAATACCCAATTCACCGTATCATAAGCCTTCTTAAATTCGGCTTTAAAGACAATTGCTTCTCTTTTATTTCGTTTCAAGCCATCTAAAATCTCATTTGCAATTAAAGCACGGTCAGTTATTTGCTTTTGCATGGTACGAAAGCGAATTGAGATTCACCCACAACTTCGTTTATGCACCCCACCAATCTTCTACCAAGAACTCGAGCAATTATTTTATATATACTTCCTACTAGCAAGATTGGCCTAAAATCTTCAATAGCCACCGGAGAATTAATATTTAGAATTAGAGTAAAAAAATAGTGATTCATAGATATATCGTTTAGCTTCCCCTTGTAGAATGCTTCAAAAATCCGCATTACCTCGCCTTTGACTATGGGCCAGAATTTTTTTGAAGAAGTTAAGATTGAACCTACTCGGTCTCGGGGCACGTGAACCCTCTAATGAATGAATCACTGACCAGACTTCATCTGGCAAGAACGAGACCTCAAGAGCCCGTACAGAGCTCGAACACAACTTGTTAAACTCAATATCTAGATACTTCAATGGAATAGTAGGCACCTCATTATAAGTCTTTTGAAAGTGATGAACAAAAGCTACTGGGATTAACTTGGGGTCAGTCAGAGTGACACTACCAACCCGAATGAAACCTATATGATTTAACTTATTTCTGATGCACAGGATACAATTGTTAAGACGAGCCAAAAATTTCGAAGACAACAAAAACCTATCGATTCTGCTAGCCTCCACAGATAAACCCCCTCGCCACCAAGTAAAGGAACCATTAGAGAGCGGCAGATCAATCAGGCCATTCTCATTTATAAACTCCACAAACAAATTAGATGAGCAAGACGAACCCAATGCCCCAATTCTTTTAGAGTCTAGCTTTGTAGCATTAAAATCTCCCCTAACCAAAACAGGCAACCTAAGAGAAGATAGCAGACCTGAAATAAGCTCAAAGAAATTCCTCTTGTCACTTGATACGTTAGGCTCGTAGACATTGATGAGAGCACATTTGAGCTTAAAATCAACCAGGATACCCGTAGAAATAATAATACGTTCAAAAATAAAGTTTTTTTTCAGCCACAAAAAAACTTGGATCAAACAACGAGATAAGACCCCAAAGCACCGACAAAGGGTGAGAAAAATAGTTCTCCAAGAGACTTTCCTCATATCCTGTTGGACACCCTTGGTTTTAGGGACATTAGCTTCGATTCTTGTACGAAGACAGCCCCTGCTTTAGATGCAGAAATAGCCCTAGAGACAGCCCGCAAATTCTCTGCTTTTCCGAGCCCTCTCAAATTCCGTGTCATAAGACCCCAATTCGTAAAAAAAAAAAAAATTGTATAGTCGCGATTACTAACAACATTCCAACCTGGCTAGCTCAGGCACCGTCTACCTCCTCGAGCTCATTTAGTCGATCCATCACACGCTGGTCTGGGGCGTCAAAGCGGAAGGCTAAATTTTCTCCAATATTAAAAGTGATTTCTGCTTCTGATGGGATCCCGTTCCTTGCCTCAATCCTCGGGTATGACTCAGGGATTTTTGGGTTAGAGCTGAGAACATTAAGAACTGAGGATCGGGCAGACTTCTTCTTCCTAGCTGCATCTGTCGATATTTTCTTAGGTCTGGCTTAGCTTTGGCACTATTAACCCAGCAGTTGAATTTGTCAAGCCTACTTCTGAGGCCTGATGCTCTGATGCCGCTCATCCTAGATCCGCTATCAGAGTTATAATGTGCAGAGGACATCTTGTAACCGTGACCTATTTGATATGGAACAATCTTCAGCTCTGTTTGCCTCTCCAAGCCCGTTATCTTCCTCCACTCGCTTGTAACTGGGCCCATCTCCGGATACTATAGGGACATTATGGAGCCCAGTCCCACTCGAACAGGATAACATGGAATGACCCTACCCAACTACTATTGGTGGGACCGGTTTCCCTGGGACTAGTGATTCACTGTGTAACTTATCTGTGTGCAGCTCGTCACTGCTAAAGTTCCCTTCGATACCCATGTTACCATTAATGTCACCGTCAGAGAATGGATCATCATTCGAAGCATTTTTCTGTCCATCTTCATGCAAACCAAACGACAAACCACCATCAAGGAAACGCTGGTCCCCTTCAAATTCCTCCGTTCTAATCTTTACTCTATGCCACTGCCCATTTACACCAATTTTCATACTACCAGGGATTAAGGAAGCATTCTGGACTGCTACTAAGAATCCAGCCTCATCAAAACGACGCAACCCTAGGGTTCCTCATCAATTTTGATGACCGAACCCCAACGACTCCCCACACCGGAGAAGAAACTTTTATTCCATACTTGGAGGGGCACGTCATGGAGAACCACCCAGACCTTAACTCTTCTTTTTCCTTCGTAACCATTCAGATGTTCCAGTTCGTCAAACCAAGAGGACAAAAGAGAATCTCTTTTATTCCAACATTGAGCTTTTACTTCAATGGAGGTAAAGCGGATGATGACTAGAAAGCCAAACCACAGGAAAACTTGAACATCATAGCCATCTGATACAAGCGCTTCCTGTACAATATCCGGGTTATACATCCCTTTGATCAGACCTACAAGACAATTGTCTCTCCAATCCTTTCCATCTTTTGGTAGGCATATAACATTCCTTTTTCCAGCTTTTTGAATGGCGTTGTTGAGCTCAGATTCATCAATCACCTCACTATCTCTTCCTCCTCTGTCACTCTGGCTTTAGCTGCATCCTCCCCTGAAAGCTCCTTGTGTCTCTGATAATCGGGTATACCCCTCTCCTTCAGAACCTCTTTGAAGGTTCTAGTATCCCTCAGGGACGAAGGAGCCCTATTTTGTTTGCCCTCAAAATTCCTCGTTGGTGGAGGCGTGACTATCTTCTTTGCTTGGAAAACTCTAATGCGAAAGCCATCCATCAACCTTCCAGAACCTTCCGCAACAGCAAGCTTTGCGTCCTTATCATGCAAAAATCTGACGAACGCAGAAGTGGTAGGTTTAAATCTTCTTTTCCAGTTCTTACTAGCATTAAAAGCGTCCACCACAGTCCCATAAACTTGGAAAGCTTCTCTTAACGCCAAATGATGGATCCTCTTGCTGACGTTGTCGATGAACACTGAGTAACCACTCCGGTTTCTAAAACTGCAGCTCCTCCCGGCGCCCTGGAAAGCCTCCCTTAACGCCAAAAAATTCTTTAAAAATTTTTATAAATTTTTTAGAATTTTTAGAATATTTAAATTTTTTTTTAAAAATTGCCAAGTATGACACGACGCATTGCAACAATAGATCAAAAAATTGTTTAGATTTAATGGTTAAAATTGGTCAAAGAGTTTAATTGATTCAATTTCTTCATTTAATGATTTAATTGATTAAATTTCTTAGTTTAAGGACTTAATTAGGTGACTTTATTAATTTTTTTTTAAAAATTCAAGAGCCTTACACTCTTAAGCCAAAAAAAAAACTTTACGAATTATCTCCAAAAATAAAAGTTATACGCATGCAGAAAACGTTAACACAAGCATGAGCCGACCGGTCGTCGACAACAACGGGCGCATGCAACTGCGAGAACCTTGTTCCTTTACTATTTTATATGCATAATAATTTTTTACATTACCAACAATAACTTTTGACCTTTAGAGTTGAAAAAGAAATCAACTTAAATTTTAGTGACGGTTGGTGTAATTTACCTTAAAAATAAAAAAATTATTTTATGTATATAATAATTTATGTAAGATTTTATTTTTTTTAAATATTCTAAGATTTCGATTTTGACCTTAAAATACAATTAATTATTCTTCACCCACCCACCCGACATCTCAAATCATCTCAACATTACAATTTCAACTTTGTTTTTGTTTGGCCACAAATGTCAATCATCATCAATTTCCTTAACTCATTTATTTGGGGACTAAGAACGATAAATTGGATATTCTTAAAACAAGAGAATGTACAACATAAAAAATGTAACTAATGAAAAAGATAAATTTGGGGACTAATTTTACTAAGAATCTCGTACATATAAAAATAACAGTATGAAAATCCAAAGACTCAAAGAAAAACCGAAACATTCCTTTGAAATTGACGTCCATCATCTAAAGAAACCCAACAATTGTTAACAAACTCCTTGTCTTTATTCGGCTAGACGCTTAAGAAGTATGTGAGAGTGGTGAGCAAAACAAACAATCTTGTAGACTACTTCGCTAAACAGATATGAATGCAACGACAAACAACCACAAAAAATCAAACTATTAAATACCACCAAAAAGTCGTAAATAGAGACAAGTATCGTTAACAAACTCATTGTCTTTATCGTCTAGACGCTTAAGAAGTGATGTAGCAATGGTGAGCAAAACAAGCAATCTTGTAGACTACTTCGCTAAACAGATATGAATGCAACGACAAACAACCACAAAAGGAGATCAAACTACTAAATATCAATGAAAAGTTGTAAACAGAGACGAGCGTTGTGAAAAGATCTATACGAACGCAAATCTACCACAAATGTAGACGAAAAACGTGCCATAAGGCAGAGGCATGCTGATAGAATCTCTTGTCTTTATTCCTGATAATCAACCAAATATATAATACACAAAAAATTGAGTCCTTGGTCTTCAAGTCTCCTAAAAATCGTCCTCCTAATGGTTAAAAGATATAGTCTCCTAAGAAATTACATAGACAAATTAATTACAAAATATTCCTTAAAGGATATGTACATAAATGTTCTCCTAATTTCCATATTATTGCAATACCCCTTCAAGTTGGAGTGTGAAGATCTCGGACGCCCAACTTGGAGAGTAGAAACTCAAAATTTTCTTTCCCAATGCTTTTGTAAAAATGTCGGCCAATTGAACATTAGTGGAAACATATGATGGACAATGTATCCTTTCAGTCATTGCATCTCGAACAACATAACAATCAACCTCTATGTGCTTTGTTCTTTCATGAAAAACTCAATTTTGAGCAATGTGTAATGTCGAATGACTATCACAAGACAACATCATACCCTCCGGATGTCGTACACCCAAGTCACTCAAAAGTTGTTTAAGCCACTTTAATCCACACACTGTCGCTGCCATTGATCGATACTCAACCTCCGCAGATGATTGAGACATTGTTTGTTGCTTCTTGGTCTTCCATGACACATGAGAGCAACCAAGAAACACGAGACATCCTGTCAAAGATCGTCGCGTAAGTGGACAACTAGCCCAATTTGAATCACACCACCCTTGTAGACAAAGGTCACTGTCAGCTCGAAGCAAAATCCCTTGCCCCATACTCTTCTTCAAGTATTGTATGACCCTGAGAGCCGCATCCCAATGATCATTCCGAGGTTGTTGCATAAACTGAGACAAAATGTGAATTGAATATGTAAGATCAGGTCTAGTCTCAAACAAATAAATCAATCTCCCTACAAGATGCCTATACAACGCGGGATCTACAAGGTATTCACCTTTCGCAAGAGCCAAATTATGATTTTGTTCCATAGGGAACGTTGCAGGCTTTGCTCCCAACATACACGTTTCAGAAATTATATCGAGTGTGTATTTTCTTTGACAAAGGACAATTCCTTTTGAACTATAAGCTACTTCTAGCCCTAAGAAATATTTCAAAACTCATAAATCCTTCATATGAAAGCACTTGCCAAGGTCATCTTTGAAATTTGTCAATGCAACTTTATCCATCCCTACAATAATTAACTCATCAACATAAACTAACACATGGATTTGAGTTTTTTCATTGAACAACCCAAACAAAGAATAATCTGAATAGGATTGCACAAATCCATAATTCTTCAAAGCTGTTGACAATTTTGACAACCAACAACGAGGAGCCTATTTCAAACCATACAACGTCTTTCTCAAACTGCAAACCATGTTAGGATTTGTATTGCAAAAATCAGGAGAAACCTTCATGTAAACCTCATCATTCAACTCACCATAAAGGAAAGCATTATCCACATCCATTTGATGTACCTCGCAATTTATAATAGCATCAATTGCAAGAAAGACACAAGATGTTTCCATTTTTGCCACGGGAGAAAATGTCTCATTATAGTCAATTCCTTCCACCTGATGGTTGTTGTAGATCACAAGTCTTGCTTTGAGTCTCTCTATGCTACCATCAGACTTATAATTAATTTTGTATATAGTGCTTTCGTTCCCGGTAGAAGGGCTTCCATTATCCAAGTCTCATTATCTTCAAGATCTCTTATCTCTTTTTCTATTGCATTGCGTCATCCGGAGTCTTTCATAGCTTCTTTAAAATTTTTTGGCTCACTTCTCATTGTTATTGCTGCTAGAAAGTTCTTATGTCTCATAGAAAAAGGTCACAATTCATAAAAATTGTTATAGGATAGAGCGCACCTGAGAAAGTTGACGCAATAGATGAATTCTTAGATGAGCTTATTTTTCGTATAGTATGAGTAAAAAAATCACAATACACGTGAAATGAGTTTTAGCTCATTTTCCTCGCCCTAACTCTCTATCATCGTGCACGCCTTGCCCTCCCACCATACATTCAAGATGTTCGTTACACATATCTGCATGTGTTGGTTGTTGCACGGACTGTGTAGTTGCAGCACCAGATCCCTCCTCAAGGGTGGATACTTCCTCTAACCCCCTTTCAATACCTGCTTCACCCCCTTCATCGTCACTCCATGTACTATCATCATTGTTCTCCGAGAAACAAGTCATCTCATTATGTGATTGAGAAGTGATAAATGAAAATTCTTTCTCAAATAACTTCACATCTCTAGACACAAAATATTCATGTGTTTCTAAATCATAGAATTTCCAACCTTTCTTCCCAAACGAGTAGCCAACAAAGATACACTTGTGGCTCCTGCTTGCAAACTTATGTCGTTGATTATGAGCACAATAGAGGCAACCAAAAATATGAATAGTATCATAAGATGGTAATTTTCCAAACAACATTTCATATGGAGATTTACCCTTAAACAGTGAAGAGGGTGTTCTATTAATCAAGTGACATGCTGCTAACACACTTGTCCCCCAAAACTTGATTGGTAGATTCCCTTGAAATCTCAGTGCTCTAGCCACATTCAAGATATGTTGGTGCTTTTGTTCAACCCTCCCATTTTTTCGCGGAGTCCCAACACAAGAAGTTTCAAAAAAAATTATATTATCTTGAAAATAATCACGCAAACAATTAAATTCAGTCCCATTGTCACTTCACACACGTTTTAAAACTTGTGCAAACTAACGTTCAACCATTGTAACAAACTTAAGAAAAACATATTCAACTTCAGTTTTGCTGCATAATAAATATACCAAAACTTCTCTTGAAAAATCATCTACTACCGTTAGGAAATAAATAGCCCGACACGAAGAACTAGTTTTGTAAGGCCCCCACAAATCCAAATGAACAAGTTCAAGAATCCTACCGGCTTTATTCATACTTATTGAAAAACTAGATCTAGTTTGTTTTGCCCGCGGACAAACACCACAAGCTTTATCATTTTTCCTGCAGTACTTACTCACATTCGTAACCATCTTCAATACTTTCTCTAATAGATGCCCCATTCGTTGATGCCACAACTCAAATGACGATTCACTATCCACTGCCAAGACCTTTACATGAGGAACACCACGAAAAAATAAAGTCCATCTAATCTTTCACCTTTTCCAATCACCTTCCTCGTCGATTGGTCATGTATAACACATATTATAAGTGAATTGTACAACACAACTTGAGTCACCGATCAATTGTGTTATAGAAATTAAATTGCAATTTAATTGTGGGACATAAATCACATTGTCAAGTTTCAATCGTCCTAGCAACACGAGACTCCCTTCTTGGTTTGCTTTTGTCGTGTTTCCGTCCAGCAATCCTATTGGGCAACATTTTACCTTTCTTAAATTTCTCAAAACAGTTAAGTCACATGTCACATGATTTGATGCTCCAGTATTGATAATCCAAAAATTACTGTTTCTTACCATGAAATCAGTCTTTTGTTTTGACCAAGTTCAAAAAATCAAAAAGTTGATGTAGTTGCATTGTTGAAACACCCGCAAGTTTCACAACTTCAGTTGCACTTTCTATGCCATCCATAATTTATTTGTGTGGCTAATGTTTGAAGAAAAAAAATTATATGATCTAGAATTTCCCTATGCTTTGATACCATGATAGATCTCTTGTCTTTATTCTTGATAATCAACCAAATATCTAATACACAAAAAATTGAGTCCTTGCTCTCCAAGGCTCCTAAAAATCCTCCTACTAATGGTAAAACGGTATAGTTTTCTAAGAAATTACATAGACTAATTGAATACAAAATAATTCTTAAAGGATATGTACACAAAAATTCTCCTAATTTCTATATTATTGCAATACATGCACAAGGCCGAGGAAACATGCGCAACAAAATGAACGAAAAATAGAAAAACAAAAGCAAAGAGATTCCTAGTAAAAAATTAGAAGAATGCCAACAAAAATCAAAACAAAAACGAGATATAAAAAAATAAGGAAAAAAATACTGACAACCGCGACCAACACTAAAAATAATACCACCATCAATCAAACCAAAAGTGAAAGAAAATGCAAAACATGCAAAAGATTTTTACTTTCATAGTTATTTATATACTTTGAAGTACACCATAAATAAAAAATAAATATGAAGTCGAATGTGATTAAAAAAATCCTAAATTTTAGATTTTGACATATCAGTAGATATTTGCTCATATTTTGAGGTTGGGTGAATTTGTGTGCATCAATGCATGTTTTTACTACCATTTCGTGTGTTTGGATAACAGAAGTGGCCTACGATACACCTAGGGATTGGCACGGGCTAGGTTGAGTTTTTGGTCCACTTAAATTCAACCCAAAAAATATAAAGGTTTTACTTGAGTTCGTCTCCACATGTATTGATTTTTTATCAAACTTAAATTTAACACAAGTTTTAGGATTCAAACTCACGACCTGACCCAAAACAAATAATATATATTTATTAAAAACAAAGGGTTATAAAAAGAAAAAAATATAAAGGGGTGATTTATAGTAATTATCTCCATTTTCTTTTTTTATTCAATAAAATTATATTCACATTATAGTAATTGCCCCTAAATATATGAAATATTGTATAAATATTTTAGGTTGAGTCTCATATTTTTTTATCCTAAATCTAAACTCAACCCAACCCAACATTTAGTAATCTTTCACCCGACCTGACCTAAATTCATTTTTTAAAAAACAACACTAAAATCGGATAAGATCAAAACACGTCGTGTCTAGATCCTATACACATCCATATCCACACTTACTCTTACTCCTACGCTTACTTGAAAATTTCATTTTTGTTTATCACTTTACGGGCCTTTTCTAAAATGAAAAAGCTAAAATGAGGCGATGACGATTAACCGATAATCTTAAAAATAGGGTAAAAACCCAAGTAAATAAGCGGCATCAGGGAGCGGTATTTTCATTTCAAAACAGTTTGAAAGCTTTCAACACTCTTCAAAAATCAAAGTGAAAATTTGTGAAGTTGATTCCGAAGGGAGCAAGATTTCAAGTAAGAATCTTGTTGTTAGTAATATATGAAACCGTAAATTCTTAAAATTTCGGTACTAGAACTCATGAGTAACAAAAGGAAGGTTTTTTTATAAGGTTTTGAAAAAAGTTATGGTTTGGGATTCTTTGTGAAGGATACGTTATTTTGGGGTGAAAATAGTCTTAAAATTTTGGTATTGAAACTATATGAGTAACGAAAGGAAGGTTTTTTTTATAGGGTTTTGAAAGAAGTTATGATTTGGGATTATGTGTGAAGGATTTAGGGTGATGGGATGTTATTTTGGGGTGAAAATAGTATTTATTTTCATTTCTAACAAATGAAAATTGTGTAAATATCAAATATCATATTTAAGAAGTCATTTTTAGAATGATTTTTTTTTTCAGTAAATGAGTAATCATTTTGTGGGAGTCAATAGTATGAATGGTAGGTTATGGTTAAAAATGATACGTGGAAATGGTATGTGAGTTTCAGTTATAGAATGAGAGTAATCGGTTGTTTGGAGTAGGAAATTTGCGTAAAAACGATAGACTAAATTTGTTGAAATTTGCATAAAAAACAATTGACTGAATTTGTTGAAATTTGCGTAAAAAATAATTGACTGAATTGGTTGTTTGTGAGTTTTAGTTAGCAATACATGAGTACTTATTGTTAATAATTAATGTAACTAGTAAGGAAACTAAATTTGTTTTGGTCCAATACTGTATGATGTTGAGTAGTATTTAATTTTAAAAACTAATGCGACATTAATTTCAGATTGAAGTAGTTGAGAATAGATGAACATAGCAATGTGGATGTAGAAGGGTGATGGATGACACGGTTGCGATGGATGAGGCACATAAACCATTGACTACATATTTTAACTTCTAGTAAGTTAAAGTTGAATGTATATAGAATGTTTGAAATTGTTAGTTGGTTAGAGTTAAGTATTGAATACTCTAACTTTGAATGAATGTATGTACATTATAACTGAATGTAAAGGACGCAAGGAAGGAAAGAAAAAAATGACAAATGCGGTAAGTGGGAAATTTGAAATAATAACATATGATTTGTATTGGTTTCTAAAGTTTACATATGATACAAATTTAATATTTATGTGAGTGATACAGGCGAGAAAAATACTAGCATTGAAATAGGCAAAAATGAGTGATGAGGAAAAGAAGCCTTATTTTGATATGCACGTGCAACAAAAGCAAGCGTATATGGAATGGATATCAAGAGGCAGAGGCAATGCAAAAGTTAATAAGGTAAGAGTAGCTTTCTTGTTAAACAAAATATTTAAGGTTAAAATTTTTCATTAAATAATATATAGAAGTGTAACATTGAAGTAATTATTGGTATATTATATGTCGTAGGATGTTTCGTCAAGGTGTAGCATGAAGAAGTTGTCAAAGCTATTTAAAGAGATGCAGAGGCAAAAAACTGATGGTGTTGTTGCAGAAATAGGGTTTAGGCCTTTAGTTGGAATAAAATCTTGAGCAATTCATCGTGATCTATGTCGTGAGTTAGCGGAGACCTTTGATGTCGAAAGCTCAATGATGCAATTTAATGGACATAAAATTTCTTTAATGGTGGAAGATGTGGGAGCTGTGTACTGGGGCTAAAAAACGAAGTTGTTGATGTTGTGCACGTCATGAGGAAATTTAATGGGAAAGAACTAGCTTTGAAGAATTGAAAGCGCATGTGGTATTGTACATTGTTGGTGTGTTTTTATGTCCAATGTCGAACACCGTGTCTTCTATAGAACAATTAAAGTTATTGTGCTTTGATGGGTTGAAGGGAAATTTGAAATCATGTAAATTTTCATATGAGAGGTTGATTGATGGTATAACCAAATTTAATGGTTGTGAAAGTCAGACTTACCTGACCGGATGCATTATAATCTTACATGTAATGTTGTATTAAATTGATTTTCGTTGTAGTAGTACATATTTTACCCAAGTTTAATTTTGATTAATAATGTTCTGACTAATATGAAATGTAGGTGACATTGTATGATTATTGGAGTGGAATTTCGAGCAGAGCCTTTGCTGCTATAGACCATATTGGTCGCATTCATGCATGAGGAAAGAAAGACGCAACGAAACTCGTTTCCCTCATAAAGGGAGACCGCCCTGCTAAAAAATTTAAAGTAAGTAAATTATTAAATTTTTGTATTGTATACTGAAATAGAATGACATAAAATGAATGAATGATTTTGTCAAAGAAGGCAAAGAAGGTGGAAAGACAAGTTCTAGTAATGTTATGATTATGGAGGCATTTGAAAAGGTTATTTTAGATCTGAATGAAATGAAAGAGAGTCTCTAAGATGGAGTAGAAAAGCAAAATAAAATTTAAGAGAGTTTGGAGACACTGAAGAAGGAACCGAAGAATGTTATTGATCAGGTTGTGGGTTTGAGTGCGAACATTATGTACATAAAGAAAGCTTTACATATAATTGATGCAAAATTCGGCATTGGCCTTGAAGGAGAGGAAACATTGGTAGAAAAGACAAAAATTCAAGAGCCAGACTCGAAAGATAGAGTTGATATTGATGCTGAAATGTTAATAGACGATGTCACTAAGGGTGATAGGTGACAACGTAGTTGTGGCAATCAAAAAGAGAAAGGTATAATCAACATTGAAGTTTATAACTTTTATTTTTATGAACATTTTTATTAATTTCATATTGATGGCAAAATTTATGTTAATTTTAAGGTAAGCCAAATGTGGAAGCATTATCAAAGGTTAGTGGACAAGGGAAATTAGTAGGAATGAAAACTCGAAACATGAATTAAATTACATGATGAAAGAAGTGTCATGTTGAGCTTCTTTATATTATGTAATGTCGTAAATAAGTTGAGTGCTTGTAATGTGAACTCAATAATTAAGTGTTAATGACCTTTGCCATTTGAGTAGAACATGATATGTGTCGACTTTGCAAACGCTTGGCAAAAGATTGAGAATGTAGTGTAAATAATGCCAAGAGTGAGTCTATTGTGTGCAAGTAATACAACAGTAAGTTGAGTATCATATCCATAGGGATTGACCAAGAATTTAAGTTTTCAATGGTTTACTTGTTAAAGGAATCAAGAATGTTGAAATTGATTTGGATTTTAAATTTAGACAATGGCTAATGTAGTAAAAATAAAAATAGTTTGGCAAGAAGAAGTATTCAAATGGATGATGAACGTTGGCAAGGAATGTATGTATTTTACGCTAGCTATGCCAGTTATTAATAATGTCATGCCTTGGATTTATTACCGAGCAGATTTCAAGAATGGTATTACTTTTGTCGATGGCAATGCCCTAAGTTAACCATGATAAAACCCCTATAGTGTAGCTTTTCATAGATTAACTTGATTAAGTTTCAATCTATACTCCATAGGGAAAGATTGACTTCCGAAGTAAGCTCATCTACTTGAACATCTTTTGTCGAAGTTTCTCTCCTTAGTACTTGGCAACTGATCGTTACCCCTTAAGTTTGTTAAGATATTAAGGCATAATAAGCATACAATTCCAACTGTCATATGCAAAGAATTTAAGGAAATGAAGTGCTAGCAGGATAGAAAATAATGTCAAGGCATTCAAATTATTAAAAACCAAAGATAAATTGAGCGTTAATCGCGAACATCCCTAACCAACTATAAAATCTTGGTTCATGGTTGGGGGATCCATCCATAAGACATCGTATCTCAACATCACCATTTCAATAAAAATTAAACTAGGATAATAGGCAAAGAAGGAGGTTCGTTGATGCAACCCTTCAAATGCTCCAAAGCTCTCGGTCTAAAATGGTTAAACCATGTTGCCTCTAGCTTCCTCTTTTACCACGATGCTCCTTTTGGATCAATGATCGAGCTTCTTTAAATAGGCACTTGTGAAAACCCTATGATGGGTTTAAAATTTGAATTTTAATTACACACCAAGATAGGCGTGCTATCCTCTTATCCTCTTTTGAATTTTAGGGATGGCGTATAATGGGTTCAACAGCTACTTTGATCGGGCATCGAATGTCATTTTGTTGCCAACTGAGCATGGCCATCTCTGGTCTAGCTTTGCCAATTGCGGCTCAGCAAATCTCTTTTGCTTTTCCTGCTTTATGTTTCTATGCTGCTCTGCCAAGCCTGCCATGCTCATATCCTACATCAATACCAGCAAAACAACCTTTCAAACTGGCAAAATAACAACTCCTAACTCCTTAATGCAAATGAATGATTTTACTAACTAAATGCAAACATATATACCTAAAGACAAGCTAAAGCATTGTGACATATGCATAAAAATCAGTACTTTTTAGGAGTTAACACTCCCCCAAACCTAGATCATTGTTTGTCCTCAAGTAATGCAACTAAAATTATGAAAATAGAAAAAAATGTGTACCTTGACACATTTGTTCTGAATGTCAACAAATGCTAGTAAGCAAAATCTGGCTCTAGTTCTGTCCTTAAATATCCTAGCGCAATAATGCCAAGAAGATTAGCAAATTCAAGTGCTGCAATATAACACTAGTCTAGGGTCATAAAGTGTGTATGAAGTGCAGGCAATATGCATCAAGTATCCTTTTACTCCCTTAGTCAAATTTACTACCCAAACTCAGAATTATTATTTTTTCTTTTATTCACCAAAGGTTTTTGCTGGCAATATTTTTAGGCTTACTTTGTAATATTGTTTGGCGTGAGAAATAAGAGGGAGCATACTACGAAGCCCCACGTTAATCCAGATATTACTAGGTTTTACTCTTCAACTCATACCCTAATTTTTTTGACTTGAGAACTAGAGGGAGCAAACCACGAAGCCCCCAAATTACTTATTATATCTAAGGTAAAGGAGAGTTCTATATTTTTCTTGCCTTTGGCAAAACATTGTTGCCATATTCTTTCTTTTTTACCCTGGCATCATTTTTTTATTTATTCTAAGCTTAGTTTCAAAAATTCTAAGTTTGTTTAGGAACTAGATGCATACTAAGTGTTAAGTGAGACTTCGGTTTTCTATACTAGAGATCAATTGCCAAGCAGTCCTAACATTACTAACTTGCCGACACATGCAAACTAAGGATTTACAAATTTCATTATCAGACAGAGTATACTAAAACAAATTCTAACTATGCTAGCAAAGTGTTGGCATTATTCCAAATTTAACTGAGGCAAAATATTTTTTAGTGGTTTGGTATGCATGGTTATTCCTAATCTATATGGCAACAGAAACATAAACATGAATGTATGGCATGGCAAAAGATGTGAGGCAACACACACCGCCAAACCAAAGGTGTGTTTTGTCCTCAATGCAAGAAGACATATATACAGATGAAATAAAATGAAATGCATGAACAAATGAACAAAATGAATGTAAGGAATTTAAGGGGAAGATGACTCCCCTTTGGAGTTTTCTAGGCGTGATACACAGGTCTTTCTCTTGACAAAGCTTCCTCGGTTGAGAGCCATATGCTTCTTACACTTGAGGTTGGGCTTTGATGTGGTTGTGGAGGCTCCGATGTCATGGAGAACTTCCTTGAAAAACTTTTAATTTAGGCGGCGTGTCTATTCTTATGGACTCAACTTGGACAAGGGACACTGGTTCAGTGGCATCTGATTGCATCAGAGTATGGACAGAATAAGGACTGACTGGCATATCATCATTGGCAAGGAGGTCAGCGGGGAACTTAGGGAATCCTGGTAAAGTATGCACGGATATTCCTTCAAGAGTTTTCTTGAGGGCATAGTCCCATGCATGAGTATATTGCTAGAGCTTAGTGTTCTGCTCCTCTGCTTTCTTCAGCTTTTGAAGAATGAGCTCCTGGCGTTGGTAGATTTGAGAAAATATTAAAACTAAACCAACTGGCATATGAGTCTCAGGTTTTGCCTTGGACACCTTGGCCTTGGATACTTACTCTACAACCTTTCCTTTTCCCTTTTTCTTAGACTCTGTGTTAGTGATGTTCCTCCATAGGGTGTAAAGCCCCGTTTTTGGGCCTAGTAGTTTATAGGCTGACTAGACGGTCCAGTGGACCGGGTTAGAGATTCGAGTTGAATTCGGGATTAAAATTAGATTAAATAATTTTGAGTGAGAAAATATTTGGGAAAATATCTAAAATCATTATTTAATATGTGAATATTTTTGGTAAAGTCAATTTTGAAAAATGGAATTCGAAAATGTGACATTTTGGCTAGTGACCAAAATGTAAAGAATGGAAACTATTTTTAGTGACTGTTTTGTAAAAGGATCAAAACTTTGAATCTTTAAGGAGCTATTTGCCCATAGTCTAATATCAGACTTTTCTCCTTAATTGGTTATTTTTAAAAGGGTTTTGGAAAATATAAATAGGTTGGAGAACTAATTTTATAATTAATTGCTTAAACAAATTTTACGTAACTACCTTTTTCCAAGAGATTTTCTCTCAAATTCTCTCCAGCCAAACACTCTTTTCTTCTTCAAAATCTTCAGGTAACTTCTTGATTTCTTCAATCTTTTTATGGAAAATGAGTTCTTAATTGTTTCCTATCAAAACCTTATTGTTTTAATCTTGTTTTCTCATGTAAGTCAATATTAGTCAATATTAGAGGTGAGCTTCATCCTTCTCCTCTAATGTATGGTTCTTTACTGAAATTCCCAAGTTATTGATCCTTTATAAATGTTTTCTAATGAGTTTTAATGATTTAATTATGGAAAATTGGCTAAATCAAGGTTTAAGTGATATGATTATATGATTTTCGAATTGGATTTGTTTTGCCGAGTTCTTGATTGGTTTTAATCAAGATTTTGATTTTTAATAATGTTAATTGATTGATTTTAACATTGGAATCCCGAAGCTATGTGAATCTCTAATTTCCTAGGTTGCTAGTTATGTGTTTTTGAGTTGTGGAGGTTCAATGTGTGCTATAGATATAAGGATTGGTTTGTATTGTTTTTGAATGTCAATTGATGTTAATTGATGGATTGAAATGTTAGATTGTGCCTGGGTTGAGTTTAAGTTGAGTTGGAAGGTGTTTTCGAAAGATGTTTGATAGTTGCTTGTGAGGCAAAGTTATGGAATTGAGTTGTTGGGATTATGAATGCATGATGATGCATTAATCCTCTATTGTTATGTGATTAAAATCGGGGAGAGTGATCCTAAGGTTGTCAGTGAAGCTTCGAAGGCTTCAGATGCTTGTTTTTGTATCAACGATTAAAGCTGTGCGTTGTCGGTGAGTGAAAATATGGATTATAGCATTGAAATGGTTTAAAGGTGATTTATGGGAGTTTAAACTTAGCTTGAAATGCTGGTTTGAAATTGGAAGTAAGTATAAAGAGATTTTCCCCTCGATCGTGCTTTTACGAAACAGATTTTATGCACTTGTTTTGAATTACATGATACCTGTCGCAACCCTTTTTAGGAAGTCCCGACATTTTGAAAACTAAACTAAAACACACAGAGTCGCCACCAATCTTTTTTTTTTAAAAAAAAGTGTGATTGGATCACTTTTAAAACAAGGTTATTTTAATAAAACATTTTATTTATTAAAACAACATTTTTGGTCTGTGGAAACCAAAAAACATGTTTGAGGGTCAGTTATGAGTGGGGAAGGGTTAGCACCCCCACCACGCCCAAAAATTGGTACCTTATTGATTTCAAAAAGCATTTTAAAAAATGGATTTAGCAAGTTCACAAGATTTCGATTTATCCGTCCGTTTTATGAATGTAAATCAATTTTAACGGTCTTACTGCCCAGAAAATGGACTCCAATCACCGTTAACACTCCTGGCGCTAACCCGTCATTTCTGTTTGGTAAGACACTGCATTAATTAGTTTTCACTTGTTTAACAAACTAACAAAAACAATTAAGTGTGTTATAATTTTCAATTAAAACCTAATTAGCGGTTAATGCCTAAAATATCTACATTTATTTTAACTATTAAGGTTTTAGTAAAATTAAGTGTGTTTTATTTCTTAAAAATGTAAAAGAAGTTTTACTACACACAAGGCTCTAATCTAAGCTTTTTAGAACCTATGCCTAAGGTTTTTTACTTAAACATTTATACACTTCAAACAACCTAAAACCAAAACAAGAAAGCAATTAAATTACTTAAATTAAGTAACCGAAAATAAATACTGAAATTAAAATAAAGGAAAAGGGATAAAGATATTTTTATATATTTTTTTAAAAAAACATAAAAAGGAAATTGGTGACCAGATTTGAGAGAAAACAAAATGTGATGGTTGAATTATAAACAAAAGGACAAAATTGAAAAGTTGGTAAACTGAAGTGCCACGGTGCAAGGTCCGAAAGAAGGCGCGGGTCAGAAAATAGGTACGGGTCGGTGTATCGGGTTGGTATAAATAGCCGAAATAAAAAACAAAATCATTTCTCTTCTCCCATTTCCAAATAGATCAAATCGGCTTCCCTTTAAATCCTCTAGAGTGTTCTTCATGAACTGAAGAACACGATGAACATTCGCTGTGCCGGCCGCCGTTGCCGACGGCGAAAAGTTCCCAGAAAATTCCACTTCTTCCATAATCATGCCGTCTTTGAAAATATTTTATATCACCTGAGCCACGTCAAGACCAAAACCCATGGTGGCGCTTTGCAAACAAAGGTAAAAACCTATCCCTTTTCTTTACTTTAATTTGAAAGAATGAATATAGAAAAAAAGTTACCAGAAAACTTGCTTTATTGCCACTGGAAATTTGATTACAACCTTTTCTTGCTATCCTTCAAATCTGCATGTTATTTTGTGTGTATTTTCTGTATGATTCTTGTATAAATTGTTGTGTATTCTACCTAGAATTACATGGGGTTTATATAGTTACAAGAATACTTGAATTGCAATAATTGATACATGATTTTCCCCTGAATTGCTTCTGTCTTGATTCTGATTTTGCTTGATCCTCGCTAGAAGCTTTAATCTAGGGATTGGTCCCTCTTTGATTTGGTTGACTCTGCTTCCATTTAGGGATTTAATCTCTCTTGTTTCCATTTGCATGTTTCTGATGACTGAAAACAACCGGGAAAACGCCGGTGAGGAGCAAACGGTGATGGAGTTGGCTCGAGCGTTCATCGGAGAAGATGAGTTGCCTGGCCGTAGCTAAAATGTTGTGCGTGTGGCTACCACGCGCGAGTGGTGATCCGCGTGCCTCGCTCTTGATCAATCTGGGCCATTAGATCATTCCTTGATCTAACGGTTAAGAAAAGCGACATCTGGGTTCCCTCATCTGCCATGATTTGCACCGTTGGATCAACCCTTGATCCAATGGTTGTCCTTCGACTGTGCAAGGAGCAAAGAAAGAAAATTAGGGTTTTGGTTTTTTATTTAGCATTGGGCCGAATAAGCCCTTATTGTATATTATAATAGACTCTTTGTTTATTTTGTAATGGACCTTTTAAATTTAAATACAAATGGGTTGTGTTTTTTTTTATATAATGGGTTTTATACTAACTATTTCACTAACTAAAATACTAACAAAAATGTATATAGCCATGATAATACTAACTACTACATTAATATTATATAACACTAACACATAACAATAATACTAATTATGAAAACAATATAACATAAGTGAAAATTCTGTGACAATAGCTGCCCCTCTTTGGTCATTCCGGTGAAACAGAAATAGAGCAAAGAAAAAAGGACCCTGATTTTCACCAATTACCAAACCTATCAAAATTCAATGCCTGAACAGACTGGTGGGTTTCGCTCTCCTCATGCTTGAACAGATAAGTAGGTTCTTCCTCATGCTCGGATAAATAAGTAGATCTAAAAAGGGTTCCATCCTTATGATGCTCGGATGGATAAGCAGGTTCTATCCTCTTCATGATTGGATAGATAAGCAGACCAAAAATGGGTTTCATCCTCTTGATGCTTGGATGGATAAGCAGGTTCTATTCTCCTCAAGCCCGAATAGATAGACATGTTCAGCTTTCCTCATGCTCGAACAAATAAGCAAGTTCTATTCTCTTCAAGCCTGAATAGATAGGCGTGTTCTAAAAGGATTCCATCCTCCTTATGCTTGGATGGATAAGCAAGCTCCAATCCTATCAAGAAAATGAACAAAAGCCAGATTATGATAAACATGCCCCTAGGGATGCCTAACACATGAATGCATGTTGTTTTTCTTTTGCCTTTTAAATTCCTTTCATCAAATTAATTTTCGATCAGGTAGCGGACACAAAAGAAACTGTGAAGCTCCAAGGAACTTGGAATGCATCATCTCAAACATTTTCTCAACTCTGGTAAGAGATGGTAGGCGTCTATTTTGGCCCATCTCATCAACATGAGAAGCAATATGAATTCCTTTTGTTTCTCCACACTGAATAAGACTTTGCACAATGTTATTAGGATCACAACGAGCAAGAAAGTTAGCAACAACCCATCTTTCAAACCTAGATAGCTATAACAATTTCTTGTTGTTAACATTCCACTGACCATTCCTCTAAAAGAAATCTTCGTCATTCTCATTCTTTGCATTTCTTTATAGAAAATTTCTGATCTTTTGTACATTTGTTCGCTCAATCCAATTATCTTGTGCTCATGGTTGGAATGACTGACTTTATCCTCATATTCTTCAGCACTCTTTTAGCCATTGTCAAACTATCATTGTAGTTGATACATCAATATTCAGTGTTAGGCCTTCTTGAATCTCTGAAAATTGAATGAAAACCCTTACATCTCAAGACATCTCCTCAAATGTCTATAAACTTGTTCCCGTTTTTGTGGAAGAAAGACTGAATTGACTATGCTGTCAACAACACTCAGTGACAGGCCTTCCTGAAACTTGAATGAAAACCCTTATCTTTAATTATCTCCTCCAATTTCTGTAAAATTGTTCTCATTGTTTGTGGAAGAATGACTATCTTGTATAGACATCCCTATTTTGCAACATGCTTCCATAAAATAACACCGAAAGCCTTCAGAGTTCCTTGGGAGCTCTCAAATTCTCGTTCTTGTAGTGTATTTTGAATTGCTTGCATGTGGATCTTTGCAGCAAAACTTATCTCCTTCTTGAAAGTCTTCCCATGCTTTATGCTTTTTCATGCCCCAAGTTTAGAACTTAACCACGAAATGCCTCATAGTTCCAACACCCTTCTAAACAAATATCAAAGTAACGCTCAATAATATTTTGCATGTTTTAAATGATGTCAAACTTTTTAATCCTCATTTCAATACAAGATGCTTACGTGAAAAGAGAAAAAGGTCTAAGCAAAGAAAGGGAAGCTTAAAGAAACAAAATTTTATATTAAAAAGAGAAAAGCTTTAAGAAACAAAATTTTACAATACCGTGGCAAACAGAAAAGAGTTTATAAATATTCAGACATCAATGATCAAAACTCCTCTTGTCAAAACTCTGTGAGATGCCCTGAATGCTTCCCATGCCGAGCATACTTCGAAAATGGTGACAATGCGAGAAGATATATAATTCATCTATGTCATGTTCCTGAGAGAATTACCCGTCATATCAATTACCTGAGCCGCCTTTTATGGGTCTTCAACTCAAGTCCTCTTTTGGTTTCAAAATGCCCTTTACGGGTTTTCCCCATTTTCTTTATTCTTTTTCTTTTTCTTTTTTTCATAATACTTTTTGACTGAATCTGAGTTTATCGGGTTCTGAAGTTCATCTCCATCCATTTCAGCCAAAATTAATGCCTCACCTGAGAAAACCTTTGTTACAATGTAAGGTCCCTCATAATTTGGTGCCTTCTTTAATACCAAATCACCTTCTTAGAATTATCTCGGGCAAGCTTTCTTCTCATGTGCCCTTATCATCATTCTTTGGTACATTTTCCCATGACACAATGCCTTCAACCTCTTTTCATCAATTAGATTCAACTGGTCGTATCTAGCCTAGATCCATTCTATCTCTTTCAATTTCGCTTCCATTAAGACACAGAGCGATGGTATCTCTACCTCAATTAGCAATACTGCTTCTACTCCGTACACCAAAGAAAATGGTGTTGCCCCAGTGGACGTTCGTACTGCAGTTTGGTATGTATATAAGGCAAACAGTAATTTCTCATGCCAGTCTTTATATTTGTAAACCATTTTTGTGACTATCTTCTTGATATTCTTATTTGCAGCCTCTACTGCCTCATTCATCTTTGGGCGGTATATCACTGAGTTATGATGTTTGACATTGAACTGCTCAAGACTCCAGCTATCATCTTGTTATTCAGATTGTAGGCATTATCGATAATGATACTTTCAGGCAAGCCATATCGACAAATGATTTCCTTTTTCAAGAATTTACAAGTTGTAGATCTAGTGACGTTTGCATACGAGGCTGCTTCAACCCACTTTGTGAAATAGTCGATGGCTACTAGAATAAATCGATGTCTATTTGACACCTTTGGATGAATTTGACCGATGACATCTATGCCCCACATGGAGAATGGCCAAGGAGCTGACATAACATGGAGTGACTGAGGAGGTGTATGAACTTTATCAGCATAAATTTGGCATTTATGGCATTTGAGATAATAATTGACGCAATCCCCTTTCCATAGTCAACCAATAATATCCAAAGCGCATGATTCTTTTGGCCATGGTGAAGTCGTTAGGGTGAGTTCCACAGACTCCCTCATGAACCTCTTCTAAAATTAGCTGAGCTTCTTTTGCATCCACACATCTCAAAAGCATCTGATCTCGACTTCTCTTGTACAAAGTTTCTCCATCATGAACATACCTTGATGCCAATTTCCTGATCATTTTCTTCTTATTCTCAGTTGCCTAGGTCGAGTATTGCTGAAACTTTATATACAGAATGTCATAGTACCATGGTTGGCCATCTACTTCTTCTTCTACATCATAACAATGAGCTGAGGAGTCTAACATTTGCAGCTTGATGGGCATCATCCTAGAGCCTTCACTTGCTTTAAACATGGCGACTAAAGTAACTAAGGCATCAGCCATCTAATTGTCTTCTCTGGGGAGATACTTAAAGTGATCTTATTGAATTATTTGGTTAATTCAAGGACCAACTTGTGATATTCTATCAGCTTTGCATCTTTCGTCTCCTATTCGCCTCGTATCTGATAGATAACCAACGTTGAGTCTCCAAAAACTTTTAAATTACGTATTTTCCTTTGAATAGCCTCCCTTAGTCCCAATACGCAAGCCTCATATTCTGCCATATTATTGGTTCAGAAGAACTTTAAACGAATGGTGAAAGGGTAATAGTCTCCTTTTGGTGAAACCAAAACTGCCCCAATTCCACGTCCTAAAGCATTCACAGCACCATCAAAGTTCAGGACCCATGGTTCCGTAGGAGCCTCAACATCTTCCGAAATACACATAAGCTCTTCATCAGGGAAATTGAAATTTAACGCCTCATAGTCATCACAAGCCCGACTTGCCAAAAAGTCAGCTATGGCACTCCCCTTTACTGCTTTCTGGCTTACATATTGGATATCAAATTCTGACAGTAACATTTGCCAACGTGCTAATCTTTTCGGCAAGGCTAGAGCTTCCATCATGAACTTTAATGGATCTAATTTGAAAATTAGCCATGTAGTGTGATATAGCTATACTGCCTGAGCCTCTTAGCTGCCCATACCAAAGTGCAACATAGTTTTTCTATTGAGGAGTATCTGGTCTCATAGTCGGTGAACTTCTTGCTCAGGTAATATATTACCTTTTCTTTTTTTTTTCTGGTCTCATCATGTTGCCCAGCACACAACCCATAGAGTTTTCATATACTGTCAGGTATAGAATCAATGGTTCCCCGGAAACTAGCGGTACTAGCACATGAGGATTAGTTAATTGTTTCTTAATCCTTTCTAGGGCTGTCTGACATTCTTCATTCCATGTGCCTGGGCTATTCTTTCTAAGTAGCCTAAACATTGGATCGTACTTATTAGTTAACTAAGAGATGAAATGGGCAATGTAGTTTAACCTTCCCAAGAAACCCCGAAACCTCATTCTGTGTTTAAGGTGGTGGAAGCTCTTGTATGGTCATAATCTTGTTTGGAACAATCTCAATTCCTCTCTTGCTCACTACAAAGCCTAATAATTTTCCAAATGAAACCCCAAATGTACACTTGTTTGGGTTAAGCTTTAGTTGGAATTTCCTCAACCTTTGAAAGAGTTTCTCTAGGTTCACCAAATGCTCTTCTTCAGATCGAGATTTGGTGGTCATATTGTCCACGTACACTTCTATTTCCGGGTGCATCATATCATGAAAAATGGTGACCATGGATCTTTGGTAGGTTGCTCCTGCATTCTTTAAACCAAAGGGTATTACCTTATAGCAAAAGGTTCCCCACAGTGTTATAAAGGTAGTATTTTCCATATTTTCTAGGCACATTTTAGTCTGGTTATACCCGGAGAAACCATCCATGAAAGAGAAAAGGGAGTGTCCAGCTGTATTGTCCACTAATATGTTTATGTGCAACAATGGGAAATTGTCTTTGGGGCTTGCTCTATTGAGGTCCCTGTAGTCAACGCACATACGTACTTTTCCATCTTTTTTAGGAACTGGACAATGTTAGCCACCCATTCTGGATATTTTGCCACTTCGAGAAATCCTACATCAAATTGTTTCTTCACTTCATCTCTAATCTTTAAGAGCATTTAAGCTTTCATCCTTCTAAGCTTGTGCTTCACATGCTCGCATCCCACCATTATAAGAAGATGATGTACAACGATGTCAGTGTCGAGACCAGGAATGTCTTGATATGACCAGGCAAAAATATCTTTGAATTCCTTTAAGAGTTCAATCAGGCTTTGTCGAGTACTAGTTGTAATGGTGGTGCCAATCTTCACCTCGCGTCTTTCTTCTTCTGTGCCAAGGTTTAGAATTTCCAATTCTTCCTTATGGGGTAGAATATATTTCTCCTCTCCCTCTACCAATCTGAGCAGATCACTAGGTAGGTCATATTCTTCTTCATCGCCAACATTCTCAACTTCTTCTAGGCATAAAGGTAGTTCAATATCAACCTCAAGGTCAGACTCGGAGTCGTTTGTACCATTGATATCTGAAGACCTGCAAAGAAAAGGGCATATAATATATACAAATGAAAGAGATGAATGGAATAATTGGAATGATTTGTTTTTTTAGTTTTTACTTTGCTTCGAGTTTTACTTATGAAAAGAGTTTGCCACACAAGATTTGCTGGAAGAAAAGATGCATCTTTATTGAAATTCAAATTATAAGTTTGGACATAGACCCTTTACATAAGATTCCTAATTGCCTTTGGGTCCAAAGGCAAAAGGGTGGGTTCTGAGAATTACTCTGAAACTTTCTTAAAGGCTATAGGAATTTATTCAGTAGTCCACTTGTCAAGTTCGGAGCAGGGGCGAATCATGGACATGTACTTGTTCTCTCCTTCCTCATCTGTTATAGCGTTGATGCTCAGCCTCTCAAATGCTTCACACAGGTCATTCTTTCCTTTTTTCCTCATTAACTTGGGTATTTGGGTCCAGAAAGCCTCCAAATCTAAAATTATGACTCAAGGGTGGGAATGTCATTGGCTCCCACTCATTTTCCTTTCCTTTCAATCTTGCCCTTCTTCTTTCTTGGTGCTTTCTGATCTCTTCTCTTCTTTGCCAATGGTTAGGTTTGAAACCTATCCCAAATTGGTTATTCTTGGCAGGGATAACCACAAGATACAACCTCCCTTGGTGCCTCTTCCCAAATCCTTTTCCAGCTTGAGCTCCTTTTTTGAGTGTTTGCTTCACCTGCATTTTTGTGTAGCTGGATAATTCTGGTTCTGACACTTTACTTCCTTGGTGACAAAGGTTGCATTGACTAGCTCTAATGTCCTAAAGTAACACTCGAGCGCACCCTCATTGACCTCGATGTAGGGTGAATCAGTGGCTACTTATGCAATGATTTCCTCATCTGTACCTATTGTTACCAATTTTCTGTCAATTACAAATTTTAGCTTCTGATGTAAAGTGGAGGGGACCACTCCTGCTGTATGAATCCATGGACGCCCAAGCAAATAGCTGTAACTAGGTTTTATGTCCATGACCATAAACTCTACTTCAAAAGTTGATGGTCCGATTTGCAAAGGTACTTCAATTCTTCCTATCACCTCCCACTGTGTCCCATCGAATGCTCTTCCAGTGTTATAATAAGCCCTCGTATGCGAGCTATCTATTGGTAGATTCTATAATGTCGCCAATGGGAGAACATTTAGGGCTGGCCCATTATCGATTAGGACACTTGGTAACATGTATCCTTTGTATCTTGTGGAAATATGCAGGGCCTTGTATGATCCTCTCCCTCATTCTGGTATCTCCTTATCTTTGAAAGAAATGAAATTATTCACAACAATATTACCGACTAACATATCCATCTTTTCAGTCAAAATCTCCTTTGGCACAAACGTTCAGTTCAGAATCTCCAGCAAGGCCTCACGGTGACCCTCAGAACTTAGTAATAGAGATAACATAGAAATTCGGGCCGAGAGCTTGTGAAGCTGCTCCACTACACTGTACTCACTGTGTTTGAGTATCTTTAGAAATTCTTGAGCCTCTAATTCCTTGAATAGCTCAAGATACACTGGTGGCTTCTCTTTAAAGAAATCTTTTTCGTCTTCTTCCTATGGCTCTTCAGTAGCAGCTTTTCTCTATGCCGCATCTCTATCTTATACCGTCAGCAGGGAATACAATCATCCACTCCTTGTGAAGTGGCTTACTTCATTCACTGGTTCTTCCTTCGTCTTATTCCCAACCGATGATTCTCCCGAAGTTGTCACTGGACAAGCATAGTCCCGAGGAACCTGCTTGTTGTCCTTGTATAGAAATGGAGCTGGTGCCTTAATTACTAATCACGGGGTCACACCCTTCGTAGGTTCATTTACTCTTACCTTGGTCTTGATAACCAAAGGCTTCATCCTTGTATAATCTTTCCTTGAGTTTGTCTCTTCTGCTGCACATACATCCATCATGTGTTTCTTGCTTCCTCTCTCAAAAAATTCTAGCTCTTTACTATCCATCTTAGCCTGAACCAGACATTTGAATTCCGAGTAGCATTCAATCTCATGTCCTCCTACTCTATGGTACTCGCAATATAGCTCATCTTCAATTGTCATCTCCTGGGCCTCTCCTTCTAATATCCCAGCTGCAACCATTTGGGTTCGCACCCACTTCATTGATGCTCTAACTTCAACAACATATCTCTTGACCCTCATATCTTCTTCTTCAATGATGGCATTCACTCCTGCCTTCTAGTGATTTGGCAGGGGGTTTCCTTTCTCTTCAGACGTGCCAAATGATAACATGCCTGATTTCCTCAGATCATCCACCACTCTTTTAAATGCGGTACGATTTTCAATTGTGTTCCCCCTAATACCTGCATGGTATTCCCATTATGTCTTTTCATCGTACCATGCGGGTTACGGAGGTGAAAAATGAGGAACATGGCGTGGCAGTACCATATGAGACTTGATCAGTTCAGCGAACAATTTTGCATATGTCATTAGGATGGGATGGAAGTATGGTTTTGAGTTCCCTTGATATCTTCGTTCTTCCTTCGGTGAGCTTGTTGCAACAAGGGCTAGAGTTGAAGCATTGGGTTTATTGAAAACCACCCCTTTTGAATAATTAGGGTTGTAGACATTGGTTGCATCCTCTTCTTGTATAGTTTCTTTGTTTCTCCTCCATCCAATTTTCTACTCTTGAAAGTTGCCAAGATCAACTCACCATTCATTAACATGTCTGCGAAGCTTTTGGTTGCGTGATTTATCATACGATCTTAAAATGAACCTTTCAAGGTTTCTACAAACATTGGGGTGATTTCATTCTCAAGAAATGGTGGCTAAACCTGAGCAGCTACATCCCTCCACCTTTGAGCGTATTGACAGAAACTTTCATGGTGCTTTTGTTCCACCCCTTGCAAGACCAGTCTAGTTGGAACCATGTCGGTGATGTGTTGTATTGCTCGCTAAAGGCTCTTGATAGATCCTTCCACAATCTAATATTGACCCAACTCAACTGCGTATACCAACGTGCAACTGACCCCACTAATCTATCCTGAAAGCAATGAATAAGTAGCTTCTCGTTGTCCATTTATATTGATATCTTCCTGCAGTACATGGTTAGATGTGCTGATGGGCATGTGGTTCCATTGTACTTCTCAAAATCAGGGACCTTAAATTTCGGGGGCACCACCAAATCTGTCACCAAACTCAGCTCCCTAGCATCCAGCCCCCATGAGTGCTTCCTTCTTGGAAGGATTTGATCATTCCTTCAAGCTTCTCATATCGATCCTCCCACTTTTTTTCGCCCTTAGCCTTATTAGCAATTTCATCGAGGTCGGGCACTGCATAGTTGTGAGCCCCTTTAGTACTGGCTTTAGACTCATTTCGGGTGGAGGTTTATACAAAATGGGGAGAAATTTTAACTTTGGGTGAAGAAGCTTCTTTTTGCATTCTAGGATGGATGAAAGTCATTCCCTATAATCGGGGTAGCACTTTGGTTTCTTCAACAGCTTCTACTGCATCTGGGTCCTTGAACCTTAGCATAGCCGCAATTAAGCTGACCGTCTTTCTGTGAGCTATCTCAATTTCCCGTTTTAAATTAGTCTTTCTATTGTCCAGTCGATCCTGGGTGCTTTTGTGGTTAACTTCCAAGGCTGCTACTCTATCTTCCATTGCTTTCGTTTGTGACTGTGTACCGTACTTGTGGACTGTTTTGGCTATTTTGGCATTTTTTGTCATTTTTATATTTAAGTTAGTGTCTTGTTTTTTTATGAATGCATGCAATGAAAAGCCAAAACGAAAACAACCAAACAAACAAAAGAATGATGCAAATGCATGAATGCAAACAAAGAAACATTGGTTCAATGAAATATCTGCTTTTAGAAACAGCTTTATTGAATGTCAAAAGGCCCTTATTACATCGACTTTTCTATATCATTTTAAAAATATTTTTCATCACGAACTCCTAATTCCTTGACTTCTTCAATTAGCCACATAAGTCTTGGTCCCACCTTCCCTACTGGTTTGATGTACTGACGAAGAGCTGCAACTTCGATGGCTAGCATTGTCACATGCTGAGCCACATCTTGAACTTGGGTCATGACAGTCCTATCGAACTCATCCCATTCTTGGAACCTTCGTGCATTATCTTTGAGACGCGTAAACTAGTAATCATTGCCTCCATCAAATATATCCTCAAAGACCAAGATCTTCGTTATGTATTCTTGAATGACGTTATCAACTTTTTCCACTTGCTCCCTGATAAGTGTTCAAAAGTACTATTTTTCTTACCCTTTTTACTCATATTATTGTTAGACTTAGGCTCATATTAGTTGCATAATTAGCTATTCATGCATTAATCCATGTTTCCTTCCATCGTTGAGCTTGATTACATAACTTGGTAGTTTTTGTGGGAAAAGATACTGCTTTGGTGTGTTTTGTGTGTATGTGCAGGATCACTTGCTAAAGCAAGGCCAGGGCTAGTTGTCAGGGCAATGCATGAAGGAGATGCCGAGCTAGTTGCCAGGGCAATGCATGAAGGAGACGTCGAGCCAGTTGCCAAGGCAATTGTCGACAAAGAACAAGGTGATATGGTAGTCGAAATTGATGACTAGACAAGCCCAAGATGACTGGGAGCAAAGCTAAATCCCAAAGGAGTTTGATTTCCATGAAGAGGTTAAAGAAGAATTAAATTCTAAGAAGATAGGAGAAGTTCTAGAAGGAATATAATTATAATAAAGAATTATATTCTTTAAAGATAATTTAATTCCAACTTAACTTCCTCCTCGAAGAAGGACTTTGACCTAGCCCTATAAATTAGAGGTCATGCCGTCAACTCCAAAGGGGGAGAGAGGAGAGAATTTTCGACAAGCATCTAGGCCAAGGAGATTTCGACAAGCTTCATCCTTCATCTTTTTCTTCCTTGTTCAATTAGGTTCATGCTAGGAATTCTTTATCTTGTGTTTCTTTAGAACCTAGCCATGAACTAAATCTATTAGGCTAAGGTTATTGTGTCTTGTGGTTGTGAGAAACTATTGGATTTTGTTTAGGTAATAAGAGTTTGCACTTTACTATTCAAGGTTTATTCATTCTTGGTTCTTATTCTTGTTTGCGAGTGAATTGGGAGAGGATCTCGTAACTTCATCTATTTATCTAATATCGGGAGAGTTAGATTCAAGAAACGAATGAATATGATCTTTATTCAATCTATTGATGGTGAAGATTAATCCGGCTTAGGAATAAGTTAAGGATTTCAAGGCTAAGAGGAGCGCAAGATTGGTTGTTGTTCACCCTTGATTCACGCAAGGATGTATTATCAAGGCATGCACAAGTAGCTAGAGTTTCGACTTAGGGATAAGAAGAAATCATTGAAGAATGCTCTGCCGAACCTTGAAGGTTGCTGCCCAGACGCCCAAGTAGTTGGCCAACTAGTCGCCCAGGCAACCATCGATTAGTTTCCAAGGCAACCCCGTTGTGCAAGTTGCCACGGCAACTGAGTTGCCCGTGCACTCTTTTACCAAGACGATCCAATCGGCTATCACACCTCAACTCACGATAACCTGGCCTATCTCTCTCATTTAATTACATCGCCTTTTACTTATTTGCTTTCTAGATCAGTTATTAGTTAAAACTCTTATAATCTTCTACTTGTGTTTTCTTTTACTTTTTATAGTGCAAGAAACTAGATTCTTGAAGTGGCATCAATCCCTGTGGAGACGATATCTTTTATACTATAACTTGCGACGTGTATACTTGCACAATTGCGTAGCACTTATTAAGCGCAACAAGTTTTTGGTGTCGTTGCCGGGGATTGGCAATAGCGACTTTGTTTTTATTTTCTTGCACTTTCTTTTTACTTTTCTTGTTTAAGATTCAAAGGGCTAACAAACTTTGGTTTTGCATTGGTATATGACCAGGGCGAGACCGATTACACCAGAATATCCCTTTGATCTAGAAATCGAACGAACCTTACAAAGACTTAGACGAAGGTTAAGAGTAGCAATGGCTAATCAAGACGGCAATATGAATCAAGATGTTCCAGCAGGAGGAGGAGTGATTCTTGCACAAAACAGAACTATCCGAGACTATCTTGAAGAAGATCTTGATGGACTTAATCCAGGAGTTGTCGCACCTGAAATTGAAGCCGACCACTTTGAGTTGAAACCAGTGATGTTTAATATGATCAACACAATTGGTCAATTTGGCGGCTCAACAACTGAAGATGCACGACAACATCTTAAATCTTTCCTCGAGATTTGCAACTCATTCAAAATACACAGAGTCACCCCCGATGTTTTACGATTAAGATTATTCCCCTATTCACTAAGGGATAGGGCGAAAGCATGGTTGAATAGCATTCCTGCCGGATCAATAGGATCTTGGACCGATCTTTGTCGTGATTTCCTTTCTCGGTTTAATCCTACAAATTTGGCTGATAAGCTTCGTAACGACATTACTTCTTTTCGGCAGGTAGATGATGAATCTATGTACGAGGCTTGGGAGCGATATAGAGAACTTCTACATAAATGCCCCCTACATGGATTCCCGGTGTGGACACAAGTAACAATGTTTTACAACACCGTAAATACACCAACAAGGATGATGCTAGATGCCTTGGCAAATGGCATACTCCTAGATAAGTCGCCGGAGGAAGCAATGCAAATTCTAAACAGGCTTGCCAAGAATGACTATCAATTCCCCTCTACTAGAAGAGGATGAGTTAGACGCCAAGCCACAATACATGAACTTGGATCATCAGACTCAATTTCGGCACAATTGGCCACTTTAACAAAGATGGTCCAGAACATGCAGAAACCAAACAACACACATGAGGTCAAGGTAATGGATTATTTTTGTGAGTTATGTAACCATGATTCTTCTGAATGTATGCAAAATCCAGAATCCAGCTTCTATGTGGGGAATTACAACCGGAACAACAATGTGATGTCCAATACATACAATCCAGCTTGGAAGAAGCACCCAAATTTTTCATGGAGTAATCCCAACAATGCTCTAAACCAGAACAATCAGAATGCACAAGCATCGGGATTTCAGCAGAATATGCCACTACAACAGTTGCCGCAGCAACAACTGACAACATCTACTTCTTTAGAAAATTCTCTAAATGCTTTTATGATGAAAACTAAATCTTATATGGCTGAGAATAGTAACTTCATAAAAAGAACTGATGCTTTTATTAATAGGACCGAGATGAGATTGCAAAACCAAGAGGCGGCAATCAAATCATTGGAAAATCAAGTCGGACAATTTGCTCAAAACCTGAATACTAGACCGCAAGGAGGTTTACCTAGCGATACTGAAGTCCAAAGAGGAACTAGCCATGAGCAATGTAAGGCGATCACCACTAGAAGTGGCCAACAACTTAAAGAGGCTCAAGCCCGCTCATCAAACAAAACTCCACAAAAAGATCAAGCGAACCTAGTGGCAAAGCCTCAGATGCTGAACCAGGAATTGCCGCGGCAACCGGCAATAAGCATGCCTCGGCAACCGACGATAAGGATGCCTCGGCAACCTGCGATAAGCATGCCTCGACAACCCCAGTTGATAATGCCTCGGCAACTCCAGTTGTCCCGGCAATACCGTCAATCAGGTTCCAAACCAATGAAAGGATCGAAGATATCCGACTTCCACCACTATTCCCACAAAGGTTGAAGCGACAAAAACAAGAATATCAATTCAAGAAGTTTCTTGATATCCTAAAGCAAGTCCACATCAACTTGCCATTGGTGGAAGCAATCGAACAAATGCAAAACTATGCCAAGTTTCTTAAAGACATTGTGTCTAAGAGAACAAGGCTAGGAGAGTTTGAAACAGTTGCCGCAACAGAGGGATGCATGGCCATGTTGCATAATCGTATGCCACCTAAGTTGAAGGATCCCGGAAGTTTCACAATACCATGTTCCATTGGAAACCACTATGTCGGGAAAGCATTATGCGACCTTGGGGCTAGCATAAACTTGATGCCTAAATAGGTTTTCCAGAAACTAGGAATCGGGAAGGCAAGACCTACAACAGTTATGCTACAACTTGCCGACAGATCCTATGTGCATCCAGAGGGAAAAATAGAAGACATACTGGTAAAAGTTGCTAAATTTATTTTTCCCGCTGACTTTATTGTTTTGGATTGTGAAGAAGATGAGCATGCACCTATCATTCTCGGGAGACCATTCCTAGCAACAGGGAGAACCTTGATCGATGTTGAAAAGGGAGAACTCACAATGAGGGTGAATGACCAGCAAGTTAAACTAAATGTGTTCCAAACACTAAGGCATGCCGATGATCCAGAACAATGCCAACTTCTTCATGCCACGGTAGAGTTTAACTTCGACGAGGAATTTAGTTGCCTCGACAACTACATTGCCGATCAAGAGGAACCTGAGGAGTATGAAGAACCGGTCGATGAGGAACAACAAGAAGAGGCAAATTGGCTAGTCAATCGACCAGGTACATACTTTGAACCACTGGATTACTCAGGTAAGGAAGGTAAGCTCGAAAAGCTCTCTATTGAACAACCACCGATTCTTGAGTTGAAACAGTTGCCAGAGCAACTAAAATATGCATACTTAGGAACCGATAATACATTGCCTGTAATTATTTCTTCTAAGTTACAGCCTGAGCAGGAAAGGAAGCTGATCAAAATGTTGATGCTACACATGAAGGCAATAGGGTGGACAATTGCCGACTTGAAGGGAATTAGCCCGGCAGTGTGCATGCACAAGATTTTGTTGGAAGATGATCACAAACCTTCAATTGAGGCCCAGAGGAGACTGAATCATGCCATGAAAGGGGTTGTAATGAAAGAGATCATCAAGTGGCTTGACGCCGGCATTATATACCCTATCTCTGATAGTACATGGGTAAGTCCAGTACAATGTGTACCGAAAAGGGGAGGTATAACGGTGGTAAGTAATGAAAACAATGAACTCATTCCAACCAGGACTGTGACCGGTTGGAGGGTTTGTATGGATTATCGAAAGCTAAACAAAGCCACTAGGAAATATCACTTTCCATTACCCTTTATTGATCAAATGCTTGACCGTCTTGCAGGTAAACCCTTTTATTGTTTTCTTGATGGTTATTCAGGTTGCAATCAAATTGCCATAGCACCAAAAGATCAAGAAAAGACAACCTTCACATGCCCATACGATACTTATGCTTTCCGAAGGATGCCGTTCGGATTGTGTAACGCCCCGACAACCTTCCAAAGATGCATGATTGCACTCTTTTCAAACATGGTCGAAGACTTCCTTGAGATCTTCATGGATGATTTTTCTATTTTTGGTAATGACTTCGACAGCTGCCTCGGCAATTTAGAGAAGGTGTTGGCAAGATGTGAAGAAACTAATTTAGTCCTCAATTGGGAGAAGTGCCATTTTATGGTAGATGAAGGAATACTGCTTGGCCATAAGATTTCATCCAAGGGAATTGAAGTAGACAAAGCCAAGGTGGACATGATCGAGAGATTACCCCCACCAAGTTCGGTTAAAGGAATTCGAAGCTTTCTTGGACATGCAGGTTTTTACAGGAGGTTCATTCATAATTTTTCTAAAATCACTAAACCCTTGTGCAATTTGCTTGAACAGGATAAAGTATTCGATTTTGATGATTCTTGCACCCAAGCCTTCGAAACCCTAAAGGAAAAGCTTGCCTCGGCACCCATTGTCGTTCCACCAGATTGGACGCTACCTTTTGAGCTCATGTGTGATGCAAGTGATTTTGCGGTAGGAGTAGTCCTAGGCCAACGCACAGGTAAGACCTTCCATGTGATATACTACGCTAGTAAAACTCTTAATAGTGCTCAAGTGAATTACACAACAATGGAAAAAGAGTTACTAGCTGTAGTTTTTGCATTTGACAAGTTCCGATCCTATTTGATTGCTACAAAGGTAATTGTTCATACGGACCATTCGGTAATAAAATATATATTTGCTAAAAAGAATGCCAAACCTCGTTTGATTAGTTGGATATTACTTTTACAAGATTTTGATATTGAAATTAAGGACAGGAAAGGAATAGAAAATCAAGTGGCTGATCACTTATCACGTTTAGAACGCAATAAGGAGGAGGTTGCGGATCTAGAGATATGCGATGCATTCCCGGATGAGCAACTTTTAGTTGCCTCGGCAACCATGGATGCCCATGTCTCGGCAACCCTCGACGCCTCGGCAACCCTCGACGCCTCGGCAACCCTCGACGCCTCGGCAGCCCTTGATGCACACGCCTCGGTAACCCTTGACGCCTCGACAGCCCTTGACGCTCACGCCTCGGCAACTCTCGATGCCACAACAACCCTTAACGCACCTTGGCAATTTTGGGAGCAGTCGCCACGGTAGCACATGCCTCGGCAATACCCTGGTACTTTGATTTAGTTAATTTCCTTGTTTTTGGTATTTTACCTTATGGCCTTACTCACCAAGGGAAGAAGCGGTTCCGCCATGATGCTAAGCATTACTTTTGGGACGAGCCTCTTTTGTTTAAACAATGTGCAGATCAGGTTATACGCCGATGTGTCCCTGAAGAGGAGCAGCAGAATGTACTCTGGCAATCCCATTCTTCACCCTATGGAGGACATTTTGGAGGAACTCGTACTGCGACCAAAGTGTTGCAATCCGGTTTGTATTGGCCAACATTGTACAAAGATGCCCAAGACTTTTACAAGCAATGTGATCGTTGCCAGAGGACGGACAATATCTCTAGACAACATAAGATGCCGCTCCAAAACATCATCGAGGTGGAATTGTTCGATGTATGGGGGATCAATTTTATGGGACCTTTCCCATCTTCATTCGACAACCTCTATATTCTTCTTGTCGTCGACTACGTGTTTAAATGGGTTGAGGCAGCTGCAGTTCGCAACAATGATTCCAAGACCGTGAAACTATTCTTATAGAAAACATATTTACACGATTTGGGATGCCGAGAGCAATTATCAGTGATGAAGGCAAGCATTTTGACAACAGACTTATTGCCAAGATGTTGCAATGCTTCAGCGTATCACACAAGATTGCCACAGCATATCACCCACAAACCAATGGGCAAGCAAAAATTTCCAACCGAGAATTGAAGGGTATACTCAAGAAAGTTGTAAATCTCTCTAGGAAGGATTGGTCATTAAGACTAGATGACGCACTTTGGGCATATCGCACTGCATTCAAAACACCCTTAGGTATGTCCCCCTTCCGACTTGTCTATGGCAAAACATGCCATCTATCGGTGGAAATCGAACACAAGGCATATTGGGCAATCAAGACCGTGAATATGGATTGGGAAAGTGCCGGACAAAAGCGTTTGTTGGACCCCAATGAGATAGAAGAATTTCGTGCACTCGCCTATAAGAATGCACAAATCTACAAGGAGAAAACAAAGCAATGACATGACAAGAAACTATTGCCGCGACAGTTCACGCCAGGGCAACTAGTTCTCTTATTCAATTCCCGGCTAAAACTTTTCCTGGGAAAGCTGAAATCAAGATGGTTGGGACCATTCGAAGTTGTCAAACCATTCTCCCATGGTGCCATGATAATCAAGTCCATCACTGACAAACATGAATTCAAAGTTAATGGACAAAGATTAAAGCACTACAATGGTACCCATGTGGAATGCAACAAAGAAGTGGTCACCTTAGGAGATGCATGAGCATGCTCTCCTTTCGATATTTTATTTTTATTTATTTTTATTTTATTTTTATTATTTTCGATTATTTTTTTATTTTATTTTTTTGAACTAATTATTATTTTTTTCAATTATTATTATATTTTTATGATAGACTTATTTTCTTTTTTTTTATCTTTTTAAGTTTAAGAATCCATTTACACATCTTTTTTTATTTTCTTTTATTAGTTTATCTTTAATTTTAATCCTTATTTGATTTGTCTTTGAATTGTAGGAAAAGAGTTCAAGATAAAGAGGAATTTTGATTCAAGAAGGAAAACATCTTCAACAAGGAAATTAATGGGCTGAATCTAAGGCTTATATAAAGCCTCCAACTTACCCTAAATAAACCCCCTAGCCGTCACCCTTCCCCTAAACCGAAACCCTCTTTTTCTTCTTTCCAAAATTAATCCCACCCACCATATTTACTACCTATCTTTTCTATATAACCCATAACCCTTAACTTCCAAGAAACCTATTCCTACTTTTCATCTTGCAACTCGTTAGATTCTTTTATTTTATTTTCTTTGATTTTACAAAACTCACAACCAAGATCATCCATGGCATCCAAAATTAAATTTTTGGTTCATCCAAGTTCCTCCAAAGAACCAAGATACAAGAAGTTTGCTACACCGGTGGTTCAAGAAAGATTTCACTCCAAGTTTGAAAGCCGGAAGATTTACAAAGAACAAGGCTTTGAATACTCCAACTCTCATCAAGATTTCGGCCTTGAACCTTTCATCTTCGAGAGGATTGCACATCAAAAGTGGCAAATCTTTTGCCATCAATCGGAACCGGGTAACATCTCATGGGTAAGAGAATTCTATGCTCACTCACCTAACCCGGATAATCCTTATGTTTTTGTTCGTGACAAGGCCACACTCATAAGCCCCAAAAACATCAACACCTTTTACGGGCTTTACATTGAGAAGGACGAGCATCAAGCCTTTGTTGATCAAATCACACCCAAGCAACTCGACAAGGTGCTTCAAGAACTCACTCAACTGGGAACTCATTGGAACAACGGTAAATAGCACGGTAAATCGCCTTCAACCCAAGGCAAAACTATGGAATAAGTTTGTTAAAACTTCTTTAATGCCCACCACACACAATACTACCGTTGATATAACACGTCTTTTGCTCATACATTCTATTCTGCATAATCGCATCATTAACATTGGAAAAATTATTTGTGATGAGATTTTTGTATGTAGCTCAAAAGATAAGGGTTCTCTTTTCTTCCCTTGCTTAATTTCTAATCTTTGCAAGGAGATGCTTGTCCCAAGTGAGTCCACCAATGAAAAGGCCCTACCAAAGTCCGGTTGGAATCAAGCACAAACCTGAAAGCTAATGAGAGAGGCACCGGAAAAATCCTCAAGGCCTCCAATTGTCGCAGCAACTCCTGTCGCCCTGGCAATCCCTAATGCCCAAGCACCTAACGCCCGGGCAACTCGGCCGTCAACCCCGGGACACTTTGAAGCACTCTTGCAACGATTGGTGAGCCACCTAAGGCACATTGAAGACCGGCAACTATTGTTCAGGCGGTACATGAAGGAGAACAACAATGCCATCACCCAAGTCATCCTAGAAAAGTACCCAGAAAGTCACGTGCCGTTCCCAATCTTTCCTGTCGAGATCCTTGCCCCGGCAACCAATGAAGCAGTCGCCATGGCAACCGCAACAGATGATGCCACGACAACCAACCCTGAAGATGCCACGGCAACCAAAGCTAAAGACATCCCGGCAACCACTGCAAAAGCCAAAGGTAAAACTCATATGCCCGAATCAACTCGTACGGAATCATTGTCTGATTTTTCAGATTCGGACGAGTCATCCATTGCACCAACAAAGACCGCACCAATCGAATCCTCCAAGCGAAAAGCCAATGACATTGATGAAGAGGACGATGAGGACAACCCCGTACGAGGATCGATTCCACCATCGGCAACAAGGAAACAACCATCGCGTTCAAGCAAGAGTATCAAGACACCAACCAAAAGGAAACTAATCTTCCACGACGCCGAACTCTCAGAGTAAGTCCTCGTTTGCATTTTTTTTCCGTTAATTTTATTTTTCTTTAATGCATGCATTGAGGACAATGCCTCACTCGAGTTTGGGGGGGATTGTTATTAGTAGTTACCATGTTTAGTTGCATTCATCTTAAGTATTGCATTTAGATACATAAATAGCTTGCCATGCCTTTAGTTGGAACAAGAATTGCCTAGATTTGATGAATATCCGATGATGACTTTGCCAATGCACTTAATTGATAGAATTTTTATTCTAGGATAACCATGGAAAAACTTAGAATTTTACTATGATGCTAAATTTGATGAAACACTGTTGTGGTTTGATTGATTTAAGGAATTCTAGTGAACTTAGGTTGATAATTAAACAAATTGGGGGATTAGAATAAAAATTGGATGAATGCTAGAGGTGCCCGAAATTGGCTCTAGCATGTGCTAAACAAAATGGATCGCTAGAGGTGCCCGAAATTGGTATGTGCTAAAAATTGATCGCTAGAGGTGCCCGAAATCGGCTCTAGTCGAATAAATTAATTTACTTAAGAAAACTAAAAACAAAACACTAGAGGTGCCCAAAACCGGCTCTAGTTAAAACATGTTAAAAAGAACCCAATGAAGTAATTTGAAAACCTCTTGTTTGCATAGAATCCAAAAAATCAACTTGCACACAACTCCGCACACACTCACAAGAATTATAGTTTGATTCCGAGTAACTCCTAAGTTTTTCGAAAAATGAAAAGCCAATCATACTTTGTGCCCCAGTTCTGAGAATAGAAATCAAGTTCAAAGCTAAGTTTGTGAAAATTGAAGTCTTGGTAGGTAATTATTAGTTTACATTGCTTGAGGACAAGCAATAGTTCGAGTTTGAGGGTGTGATAAGTGTTCAAAAGTGCTATTTTTCTTACCCTTTTTACTCATATTATTGTTAGACTTAGGCTCATATTAGTTGTAAATTAGCCATTCATGCATTAATCCATGTTTCCTTCCATCGTTGAGCTTGATTACATAACTTGGTAGTTTTTGTGGGAAAAGATGTTGCTTTTGTGTGTTTTGTGTGTATGTGCAGGATCACTTGCCAAAGCAAGGCTATAGCTAGTTGCTAGGGCAATGCATGAAGGAGATGCCGAGCTAGTTGCCAGGGTAATGCATGAAAGAGACGCCGAGCCAGTTGCCAGGGCAATTGTCGACAAAGAACAAGGTGATAAGGTAGTCGAAATTGATGACTAGACAAGCCCAAGATGACATGGAGCAAAGCTAAATCCCAAAGGAGTTTGATTTCCATGAAGAGGTTAAAGAAGAATTAAATTCCAAGAAGATAGGAGAAGTTCTAGAAGGAATATAATTATAATAGAGAATTATATTCTTTAAAGATAATTTAATTCCAACTTAACTTCCTCCTCAAAGAAGGACTTTGACCTAGCCCTATAAATTAGAGGCCATGCCGTCAACTCCAAAAGGGGAGAGAGGAGAGAATTTTTGACAAGCATCTAGGGCAAGGAGATTTCGACAAGCTTCATCCTTCATCTTTTTATTCCTTGTTCAATTAGGTTCATGCTAGGAATTCTTTATCTTGTGTTTCTTTGGAACCTAGCCATGAACTAAATCTATTAGGCTAAGGTTATTGTGTCTTGTGGTTGTGAGAAACTATTGGATTTTGTTTAGGTAATAAGAGTTTGCACTTTTCTATTCAAGGTTTATTCATTCTTGGTTCTTATTCTTGTTTGTGAGTGAATTGGGAGAGGATCTCGTAACTTCATCTATTTATCTAATATCGGGAGAGTTAGATTCAAGAAACGAATGAATATGATATTTATTCAATCTATTGATGGTGAAGATTAATCCTGCTTAGGAATAAGTTAATGATTTCAACGGCTAAGAGGAGCACAAGATTGGTTGTTGTTCACCCTTGATTCACGCAGGGATGTATTATCAAGGCATGCACAAGTAGCTAGAGTTTCGACTTAGGGATAAGAAGAAACCATTGAAGAACGCTTTACACGAACCTTGAAGCTTGCTGCCCAGACGCCCAAGTAGTTGCCCAACTAGTCACCCAGGCAACCATCGATTAGTTGCCAAGGAAACCCCGTTGTACAAGTTTCCACGTAACTGAGTTGCCCGTGCACTCTTTTACCAAGACGATCCAATCGGCTATCACACCTCAACTCATGATAACCTGACCTATCTCTCTCATTTAATTACATCGCCTTTTACTTATTTTTTTTCTAGATTAGTTATTAGTTAAAACTCCTATAATCTTCTACTTGTGTTTTCTTTTACTTTTTACAGTGCAAGAGACTAGATTCTTGAAGTGGCACCAATCCCTGTGGAGACGATATCTTTTATACTATAACTTGAGACGTGTATACTTGCACAATTGCGTAGCACTTATTACGCGCAACACTCCCTCAAGGAATCATTCTCATTCAGACTATCCTGGAGTTTCATATAGGTGTGATCGTTCTAAAACTTGTGAAGAGTCTGTTTCAAGTCATCCAACTTATCTTGTAATTCAGCAACAAAAGCCTGGCTTTGTTCCAACTTCTCACATGTCTTAACATATGCTGCCTGTAGCTCGAGCAAGCAGATTTTGTTGTTGTGGGCCTTCCTTTTCCAAGAAGCTACATTTTCCTTCTCCCTTTCAAGGGTTTGTTTGCCCCTCTCATTTTCTGCCACTTGTTTACTTTTCCTCATTTCTTCTATGAGTGCCCGTCTATACTTTTCAATCTCCCATTTGCTGCATTCTTTTTCCTTGCCCACAGCCTGCTCCATTTCCTTCTTCCATTGCTCTGGACTCTTTTGCAAGTCAGCATTTCGAACAGTTGTCTGGAATTTTAGGAAGTTAACCCTTTGAATCTCATACCTTTCCTTCAGGTCCATGTACAACTTCGTTACTCGATCTGTCTCTCCTTTGAACTTTTCTACATCAAGCTATGGCTCAGACTTGTCCCACTGGTTCTATTCTTGCAAGGCTTCTATTTCCAATTTGGCTCTTCTTAAAACCTTCCTCAAGATATCAACTTCAGAACGGACCACCTTCAAATGTTCTTCTAAAGACTTGGCCTATCCGGGTGTAGGTAATATAACATTGTAATTTATTCTTGTGTGCCTCCAAACATCATAGTTGGGGGTAAACATGCAGTGACTATCAAACTCCAACTTCATGTAATAGCAATTGTTCCACGAGTCACTAATTATCTGTACCTTCTGCCTGAACTCTCCTTGGAACTCGAAATCTGACGAGCTAAGACCGGTAGTGAATGTGATGAACTAACGAGAACCATACTGCTGGGATACTAACAAAGGAGCACACGATTCCACCCCATAAACCCAACAGCATCAGGAAGTTAAAATCTCTACGTTTGTGTAGAACCCTGGCATTACCCATCCACAGAACTCTCCATCTGATGTCTTCATCACGACGGTCTTTAAGAATGTCAACCTATTTGTTTTTCTTGACTATTGGCCAATCTTTTGCTAAGAATTCTCAAAGAGGAGAAAAGTTTGGGGAGAACACATTAATAGAGTCAAGGTTGGGCTCTTTTAGAAGTGGCCGAGGGCCCAAACCTAAAGTAAAGAAGCACACCCTCCGAAGCGCACACCTTCCACCTTTTTGCATGCATTCAATGAGATGAAGGTTTCAGCTAATACAACAGGTACTGGATTGACTTCCCTCTTCAGCTACTCAAAGAAGTCAAGCAAGGCTATATCAATGTTTCCCAGGACCATTGGGAAAATAACCAATTCGTAGATCGTAATTGACAGGAGATCCACTCTTTTTTCTTTGTCTGGGTGAACTGGAATTATGTTTATGATGCTTGACCAAAGGAAAGGAGAAACTACCACCTCTTTTCCGTATCAACCCTTTGACCCATCCATCACTCATTCTAGTAAAAGCCGTGAGCCTTTGGTGCAGATTTTTGTTCTTATAAGGCTTGGCATGGACCCAATTTTTCTTCACCTTGTGTAAGTTGAACAGAGCCAAGTATTCTTCGAACGTGGGCATCATATCTTCTCCAATTGAAGGTAAAACAATACCCTAGATTCCAAAACTAGACCAAAGCCTTCAAGAATTGTTCATCGACCTTCACATACAACATATATGTTATATCTCCGTAGGTTTCATAGAAAAACTGCTTGGTCTCATAGTCAAAGTGCTCTTAGATTTTTTCCAGCTTCTGCACATTATTCTGCTTAATGTTAATATGGGCATATTTTAAAGTTTTTGTTTCATGATTAGCTACCAAACTGTCCCCATATGTTTGCTGATTAACCTTGGACCAATGACGAACCTTTGCATTCTCTTCCTCTAATTTCAAGACCCTTCCATCCATGGTAACAACTTTTCTAACTGAGCAGGTATTTTAAAGAACCAAAACTCTTGTTGAAATGGAATGATGATGCAAAATTAGACATGTGAAACAAAAATAAAAAGGGAAAAGATTAGACATAAGAAAACAAAAGGGTCCAAAATAGTTTCATTGCATAAATAACTCTGGGAGGCATTCCAACACTCCAGGACATGTCTCCACATATTATCTTTGCGAAATGATTTTGACCAAACCTAAAAAAAACCTTGATTTTCCACATGGCTCTAATGGGTAGGCTCTAGATTCTCAAACTTGGTTAGGTTCTAAAAAGGTACCCAAGCTGTCCTTGTTGTCCCCTACTAAGGGTAGCAAGGCCTCTGGTTCTCACCTATTATAGGCTTCAAACAAACCAAATTCAACTCAGGAGGACTCACTTCCTATGTCTACTCGAAGGATTGGTATCCTTACGAAGACATAAGGCATATGAGTCCTGAAGGTTCTTGCTAGGTTCATACGGAGAGTCAGTATTCTGACATGAGCAAAGCATTTTCCCCTCACTTAAACAATTGGGACGAAGCTCGGGTATAGAGCTTTTTTTTGAAAAATTCTAGAATGTGTAAATAGAATTATATTCATTAAACTAACTAATAGATTGAAAATTTTGTGAACTTGCAAATTCCATTTAAAACAAACATTTTGAAACCAATTTATGGTTTGACCCTCTTTTAAAAAAACCAAAACATTCCCCAGCGGAGTCGCCAAGCTGTCGCAACCCTTTTTTAGAAAGGCCCGACATTTTGAAAACTAAAATAAAACACACGGAGCCGCCACCAATCTTTTTTTAAAAAAAGTGTGATTGGATCACTTTTAAAACGAGCTTATTTGAATAAAATGTTTTATTTATTAAAACAACATTTTTGATCTGTGGAAACAAAAAAATAGGTTCGGGGTCAGTTACGAGTGGGGAAGGGTTAGCACCCCCACCACGCCCAAAAATTGGTACCTTATTGATTTCAAAAAGTATTTTCAAAACTAAAATTTGTAAGTTCACAAGATTTTGATTTATCCGTCCATTTTATGAATGTAAATCAATTTTAACGGTCTTACTGCCTAGAAAATGAACTCCAATCACTGTCCACACTCCTAGCGCGAACCCGTCATTTTCGTTTGGTAAGACATCACATTAATTAGTTTTCACTTGTTTAACAAACCAACAAAAACAATTAAGTGTGTTATAATTTTCAATTAAAACCTAATTAAAGGTTAATCCCTAAAATATCTACATTTATTTTAACTATTAAGGTTTTAGTAAAATTAAGTGTGTTTTATTTCTTAAAAATGGGAAAGAAGTTTTACTACACACAAGGCTCTAATCTAAGCTTTTTAGAACCTACACCTAAGGATTTTTTACTTAAACAATTATACACTTCAAACAACCTAAAACCAAAACAAGAAAGCAATTAAATTACTTAAATTAGGTAACATGAAATAAATATTGAAATTAAAATAAAGGAAAAGGGATAAATATATTTTTATATATTTTTAAAAAAACATAAAAAGGAAATTGGTGACCAGATTTGAAAGAAAACAAAATGTGATGGTTGAATTATAAACAAAAGGACAAAATTGAAAAGTTGGTAAACTGAATAGCCACAGTGCAAGGTCCAAAAAAGAAGGGCTTAGGTCAGAAAACGGGTACGGGTCGGTGTATCGGGTTGGTAAAAATAGCCAAAATCAGAAACAAAATCATTTCTCTTCTTCCATTTCCAAATAAATCAAAATTGCTTCCCTTTAAATCCTCTGAAGTGTTCTTCATGAACTGAAGAACATGATGAACATTCGCTATGCTGGCCGCCTTCCACCGGCGCTGGCAGCGAAAGTTCCTAGAAAATTCATTTTTCCAGAATCCGACGGTCTTTGAAAATATTTTATATCACTGGAGCCACATCGAAACCAAAACCCACGGCGGCACTTTGCAAACAAAGGTAAAAAACTATCCCTTTTCTTTACTTTAATTCGAAAGAATGAATATAGAAAAAAAGTTACCAGAAAACTTGCTTTATTGCCATTGGAAATTTGATTACAACCTTTGCTTGCTATCCTTCAAATCCGCATGCTATTTCGTGTGTATTTTCTATATGATTTCTTATTTAAATTTTTGTGTATTCTACCTAGAATTACATGGGGTTTATATAGTTACAAGAATGCTTGAATTACATGAATGAATCCCTGATTTTCCCTCGAATTGCTTCTGTCCTGATTCGGACTTTGCTTGATCCTCGCCAGAAGCTTTAATCTAGGGATTGGTCCCTCTTTGATTTGGTTGACTCTGTTTCCATTTAGGGATTTAGTCTCTCTTGTTTCCTTTTTCATGTTTCTGATGACTAAAAACAACTAGGGAAACGCCGGCGAGGAGCAAACGGTGATGGAGTTGGCTCGAGTGTTCGTCGGAGAAGGTGAATCGCCTGGCCATAGCTGAAAAATCATGCTCGTGGCTACCACGCACGAGTGGTGATCCGCGTGCCTCACTCTTGATCAATCTAGGCCGTTAGATCATTCCTTGATCAAATGGTTGAGAAAAGCAACATCTGGGCTCCCCCATCTGGCGTGATCTACACCGTTGGTTCAACCCTTGATCCAATGGCTATCCTTCAGCTGTGCAAGGAGCAAAGAAATAAAATTAGGGTTATGGTTTTTTTATTAGCATTGGGCCGAATAAGCCCTTATTGTATGTTATAATGGACTCTTTGTTTATTTTGTAATGGACCTTTTAAATTTAAATACAAATGGGCTGAGTTTTTTTATATCTTGGGTTTTATACTAACTATTTCACTAACAAAAATACTAACAAAAATGTATATAGCCATGATAATACTAACTACCACATTAATATTATATAACACCAACACATAACAATAATACTAATTATGAAAACAATATAACATAAGTGAAAATTTAGTGACAACAGTACCTAATGTTTAAGCATGTTTTAAAGTATTTTATATACTGATTTTGATCATGAAATGATGATGGATGTGTAACGTCCTCAACCCGGCTTAGAAGAAAAACCAGAGTTGAGAATGTTACTGGAAAACAAACTGAAACACGAATCAGAAAATTTCAAAACATCTTATAAACTGACCATAACTAACTGTATGGTTTCTTATCACTTATAACTTTCTTGGATTCTACTTCCTTTGAAGTATTTAAATCATTATGAAAATATATTACAGCCTCAATCAATTAGCTACGCATTATAGTCACTTGATCACATTTTATTTCCAATCACATCCCATACAATTAGCATAATCAATTGACCTTGCTATGACAGTCCAAAATTAATTTATACATCAAGGAACCAATTCTTAAACATACTATACTTGGCCATTTTAAGATCATGAATTTAATACTCATAAGTTCAAGCATCGATTCAACCGTATTTAAACATGTTTTGTTAGTAATGGACGCTTTGTTTATTTTGTAATGGACCTTTTAAATTTAAATACAAATGGGTTGTGTTTTTTTATATCTTGGGTTTTATACTAACTATTTCACTAACTAAAATACTAAAAAAAATGTATATAGCCATGATAATACTAACTACTACATTAATATTATATAACACTAACACATAACAATAATATTAATTATGAAAACAATATAACATAAGTGAAAATTTAGTGAAAACAGTACCTAATGTTTAAGCATGTTTTAAAGTATGTTATATACTGATTGTGATCATGAAATGATGATGGATGTGTAACGTCCTCAACCCGGCTTAGAAGAAAAACCAGAGTTGAGAATGTTATTGGAAAACAAACCGAAACACGAATCAGAAAATTTCAAAACATCTTATAAACTGACCATAACTAACTGTATGGTTTCTTATCACTTATAACTTTCTTGGATTCTACTTCCTTTGAAGTATTTAAATCATTATGAACATATATTACAACCTCAATCAATTAGCTACGCATTATAGTCACTTGATCACATTTTATTTCCAATCACATCCCAAACAATTAACATAATCAATTGACCTTGCTATGACAGTCCATAATTAATTTATACATCAAGGAACCAATTCATAAACATACTATACTTGGCCATTTTAAGATCATGAATGTAATACTCATAAGTTCAAGCATCGATTCAACCGTATTTAAACATGTTTTGTTAGTAATGGACTCTTTGATTATTTTGTAATGGACCTTTTAAATTTAAATACAAATGGGGTGTTTTTTTATATCTTGGGTTTTATACTAAATACTTCACTAACTAAAATACTAACAAAAATGTATATAGCCATGATAATACTAACTACTACATTAATATTATATAACACTAACACATAACAATAATACTAATTATGAAAACAATATAACATAAGTGAAAATTCAGTGAAAACAGTACCTAATGTTTAAGCATGTTTTAAAGTATGTTATATACTGATTGTGATCATGAAATGATGATGGATGTGTAACGTCCTCAACCCGGCTTAGAAGAAAAACCAGAGTTGAGAATGTTATTGGAAAACAAACCGAAACACGAATCAGAAAATTTCAAAACATCTTATAAACTGACCATAACTAACTGTATGGTTTCTTATCACTTATAACTTTTTTGGATTCTACTTCCTTTGAAGTATTTAAATCATTATGAACATATATTACAACCTCAATCAATTAGCTACGCATTATAGTCACTTGATCACATTTTATTTCCAATCACATCCCATACAATTAGCATAATCAATTGACCTTGCTATGACAGTCCATAATTAATTTATACATCAAGGAACCAATTCTTAAACATACTATACTTGGCCATTTTAAGATCATGAATGTAATACTCATAAGTTCAAGCATCGATTCAACCGTATTTAAACATGTTTTGTTAGTAATGGACTCTTTGATTATTTTGTAATGGACCTTTTAAATTTAAATACAAATGGGGTGTTTTTTTTATATCTTGGGTTTTATACTAAATACTTCACTAACTAAAATACTAACAAAAATGTATATAGACATGATAATACTAACTACTACATTAATATTATGTAACACTAACACATAACAATAATACTAATTATGAAAACAATACAACTTAAGTGAAAATTCAGTGACAACAATACCTAATGTTTAAGCATGTTTTAAAGTATGTTATATATTGATTTTGATCATGAAATGATGATGGATGTGTAACGTCCTCAACCCGGCTTAGAAGAAAAACCAGAGTTGAAAATGTTACTAGAAAACAATCCGAAACACGAATCAGAAAATTTCAAAACATCTTATAAACTGACCATAACTAACTGTATGGTTTCTTATCACTTATAACTTTTTTGGATTCTACTTCCTTTGAAGTATTTAAATCATTATGAACATATATTACAGCCTCAATCAATTAGCTACGCATTATAGTCACTTGATCACATTTTATTTCCAATCACATCCCATACAATTAGCATAATCAATTGACCTTGCTATGACAGTCCATAATTAATTTATACATCAAGGAACCAATTCTTAAACATACTATACTTGGCCATTTTAAGATCATGAATGTAATACTCATAAGTTCAAGCATCGATTCAACCGTATTTAAACATGTTTTGTTAGTAATGGACTCTTTGATTATTTTGTAATGGACCTTTTAAATTTAAATACAAATGGGGTGTTTTTTTTATATCTTGGGTTTAATACTAAATACTTCACTAACTAAAATACTAACAAAAATGTATATAGACATGATAATACTAACTACTACATTAATATTATGTAACACTAACACATAACAATAATACTAATTATGAAAACAATACAACATAAGTGAAAATTCAGTGACAACAATACCTAATGTTTAAGCATGTTTTAAAGTATGTTATATACTGATTTTGATCATGAGATGATGATGGTTGTGTAACGTCCTCAACCCGGCTTAGAAGAAAAACCAGAGTTGAGAATGTTACTGGAAAACAAACCGAAACACGAATCAGAAAATTTCAAAACATCTTATACGCTGACCATAACTAACTGTATGGTTTCTTATCACTTATAACTTTCTTGGATTCTACTTCCTTTGAAGTATTTAAATCATTATGAACATATATTACAGCCTCAATCAATTAGCTACGCATTATAGTCACTTGATCACATTTTATTTCCAATCACATCCCATACAATTAGCATAATCAATTGACCTTGCTATGACAGTCCATAATTAATTTATACATCAAGGAAACAATTCTTAAAAATACTATACTTGGCCATTTTAAGATCATGAATTTAATACTCATAAGTTCAAGCATCGATTCAACCGTATTTAAACTTGTTTTGTTAGTAATGGACTCTTTGTTTATTTTGTAATGGACCTTTTAAATTTAAATACAAATGGGCTTTGTTTTTTTTATATCTTGGGTTTTATACTAACTATTTCACCAACTAAAATACTAACAAAAATGTATATAGCCATGATAATACTAACTACTACATAAATATTATATAACACTAACACATAACAATAATACTAATTATGAAAACAATATAACATAAGTGAAAATTCAGTGACAACAGTACCTAATGTTTAAGCATGTTTTAAAGTATGTTATATATTGATTTTGATCATGAAATGATGATGGATGTGTAACGTCCTCAACCCGACTTAGAAGAAAAACCAGAGTTGAGAATGTTACTGGAAAACAAACCGAAACACGAATCAGAAAATTTCAAAACATCTTATAAACTGACCATAACTAACTGTATGGTTTCTTATCACTTATAACTTTTTTGGATTCTACTTCCTTTGAAGTATTTAAATCATTATGAACATATATTACAGCCTCAATAAATTAGCTATGCATTATAGTCACTTGATCACATTTTATTTCCAATCACATCCCATACAATTAGCATAATCAATTGACCTTGCTATGACAGTCCATAATTAATTTATACATCAATGAACCAATTCTTAAACATACTATACTTGGCCATTTTAAGATCGTGAATTTAATACTCATAAGTTCAAGCATCGATTCAACCGTATTTAAACATGTTTTGTTAGTAATGGACTCCTTCAGTCATGCTATATCATGATTCATTAAATTGTTGGAGGGTAAACATACTTACAAACTTCCACTAGGAGATTAAAAAATCCACATTTAAGCATCGCTCAATTTGCATACACCTATAATATCAATTGCCACATAACTTATACATACATGGCAGTTCGATCATACATCATTATACTCTAATAGATCATACATTCATTTACTGATTCGTTCTGTTAGCTAAGGACCCATTTGAACATGATATCAGGTTTAGTCTAGACTTATAAATCGAATATTATACCCATATGATTGTCGTTCAAGCATCCATTCGAAAGGTACATGCACATTAATGCTCACATTATAATATTACACATTAAAGGATTATACAATACATAAAATACATTTCATATAATAGACAAGTATTGTGCCACCATCCTAGGAGTAAACTATCTAAGATAGTTTCCAACTCTATATGAGCTTCGAACTAAGACTTGTAATTCTCAACCACAATAGAAATAAGCACACTTTATTATCCTACAATGCAGGATGTGGAATGCATTAGGCTTACCTAGCCTAATTGAGGCAGTAATATCAAAGCATTTATACATAAATCTTAAAGAATCATGCATCCAGATACACAATCATATATTAACGCATGTTGTCATTGTCTTAGCTTATAGATTTTATACTATACAGTAGCTTATCCAAGCTTCCTTTTACAATAAGTTGGTCTGGTTAAGATCAACTTGGCACATTGAAGTCTTCTTGAGACTTGGTAATTATCCATAAATTTTCAATTCTTTATTAACATTGTCAAAGCTTTCAAAGTTGGTAGAGCTACTCAGAGCTTTCAGATCTTTCAGGGATTATCAGAGCTTTCGGGCCTTTTCAGAATTTATAGAGCTTATCAAGGCCTTCGGGGCTTTCCAGAATGCTATCAATATCTTTTCTATATTCTTATTTGTTTTCTCATTAGGTTCGGGTCTTTTACTTGTTTGCCTTGGATCACTACTGGGGATGAATAACATTAATTCAGGTGATACTTAGCTCAGAGCACATAGCAGTGGCTAATATCGAAACAAATCAAGAGGGTGTCCCCTAAGTAATTGCTTAAACAAGAGTACCAGAGGTACTAAAAGATCATTTGATCTTAAGAACAAGAGACCGTAGTCTAAACATTTTAGGCATCATCCAATAGATTTTTGGTCTTCCATTTTTTAAGGCGACTTATATGTTTTATCTTAATTTTGTCATTCGAGAAGTTGCTTATTGTACAAGTAACTTTACTTTTGAAGTTAACAAGGATTTCTTAGGTTACAAGTAACCTTGCTTGTTTTCTTATTGTACAAGTAGTCTTATTTGTTACCTACTCAACGTCTTATAACATTCAGTGCTTTTGGGATACTTTAATCATAGTACTGAGAAGTTGTTGAGTTATGGAAGAATTATCTCTTCTTTAAGTCTTATGACAATCTTATTCAGAAGTTAGATCCAAAGCTTACTAAATTATACATTACCATACAATACAGACATATCATAGCCAAATCCAAACATTTAAATAATGTAATCATATAATTGTTCACTCAAATGCCATAATATGGATGCTTTCAAATGCTGTGCTCTAGATGAGCCAAATGCACAAGCTTAGAATAATCACAACATAACATAAAAATAAGGACCGAAATGACACCATGTCACCTGAGACAAACACAGCTACACTCACATATTATCCCAACATTATGGGATGCCTGAACCACAAATAATCCTAGCTTCCAACCAACATCTTTTAATGTCCCATAGCTAGGTGCGTACCTCACAAGAATAACACATCATTAAAAACTAATTCGATTCATTCCATTCGCAAAATAGCCCCTTTTATTTAAATACCGAAAAACAGTCCATATACTTTCAATTATACTCAAAATAGTCCATTAATCACATGTATACAAATACACAGGCAAAACAGTCCATGACAAGTTCAATTATACTCAAATTAGTCCATTAATCACATGTATAAAAATACACAAGCAAAACAGTCCATGGCATGTTCAATTATACTCAAAACAGTCCATTAATCACATGTATATAAATACACAAGCAAAACAGTCCATGGCATGTTCAATTATACTCAAAACAGTCCATTAATCACATGTATACAAATACACAAGCAAAACAGTCCATGGCATGTTCAATTATACTCAAAACAGTCTATTAAACAGTCTATTAATCACATGTATACAAATACACAAGCAAAACAGTCCATGGCATATTCAATTATACTCAAAACAGTCCATTAATCACATGTATACAAATAGACAAGCAAAACAGTCCATGACATGTTCAATTATACTCAAAACAGTCCATTAATCACATGTATACAAATACACAAGCAAAACAGTCCATGACATGTTCAATTATACTCAAAACAGTCCAATAACTATCATATTTAATCAAATCTGCCCTAGTTCTTATATGTTCACATGTATGTATTCAAAACAACCCTTTATTTATGTGTATGCTTATTCATGTGTACCAAACAAACCTTAACATATTTATATACCTTCCAAGTAGTCCATATTCATATACATATTTACATATTCACAACACAGTCCAAAACAATCCTCTAATCATACAAAGCAGCCCTTAATTGTGTACTAAACAGTTCCTTAAGGTCCATTTTTCACGAAATTATGCACTGTTTTTATAGGATTCATTTGTTCCAGTTTCAAAGTGGTTCCTAAGATTCCATTCGAACTCATAACAACCCACATACGTATATTCTTCAATCACAACCACTTGATTAAGCAAATATACTAACTTAATTTAATCATCCACATTCTTAATTGATCATATCATCACAAGATCAAAACATGGGATTGTTCATTTAGTCGAATCTTCATGAATCTAAGCAACCAATTCCAATACATACATGACGCAATAAGGAATGCAAGCAACGTTCCAAAGTTCAAGGAAGGACTCTTAAAACGAATCTAATTCTCCTTTTAATCAAACATTCATACTTAAAACACATAAGAAATTCACACAGTAGCCTTAAATTAAGTTATAGAACAAGGAGGAGAATAGATTGCTTACCCTCTTCCTTAAAAGATCGAGCCATATCCAAAACCTCGAACTAAATAGACTCCAACATTCAAAATTCCATGGAAAGCTTCTCTTTCTCTTCCCCCTTCCTTTCGGTTTTTGCCTAGAGAGGATGATGATTCACTTGTTTTCCAAGGCCAAATGACCAATTTCCTTCCCACATGAAATCCCTCATGATGACATGTGTGAGGACCACACATTTTGGGTGGTTTAACATGCAATCCTCCTAAATTAAAAGGCTTCCTTTTAATACTTTAATTAAACTATTTAGTTCTTCCATTCTTTTATTTTGGTCCTACTCCTAATTAGAAAACAAATTGTCCAAGACATCCTTAGATCAAAATAAGTTACTACAACTTTGTCATATACTACTAAGGCATAATTTGGGGTGTTACAGGATGCACGTGGTAAGTGATCCATGTAAGTATGATATATACTTGTTTAAAACCATGTTTGTTTCTTTGGAAATGGTTTCAAATTGATGCTTATAAAAATAGTGAGGTACATGGTTAATAATGAATTATATTGGCAAGTGATGTGATTTAAAATGTTATCAGATATATTTGGCCATCCATAGGATTGATAGTGCACTATAAAAAGTTACCTTGGATGTCGAGGGGTTTATACGGTGTACTAATAATCCATCCAAGTACCCTAATGGTTGAGGGGTTATACGGTACCAAAAACTCCCGTTAGTGGATTAAGCGTCTAACCGGTGATTGGGGTTGGTGTCCCCGGGGTTGTGGTTGTACCCGGTTGTAATTGTACCACGATTGTGATTATACCGTATTTCCAGTTGAGATGGCTTGAAGTGTTGAGAGGACACTTGTTGATTCCGTGTATCCGATGAACTATTTTGTGAAAGTGAAACTTGGTTTATGATCACTTGAAAGCTAATATAATTATTGATGTATCATGTTGATGGATGTTAATGTATATTGTTGGTTTATACATGTTTTACTCTTTAAGATTTGCATATGGTAGTTATGCATGGGAAGGCTTAAATTAAGGATTAGCAATGGGATTTGTTGTTGATCCATGATACATGTTGCATATGGTTTAATATGCTGGTTTTTGAAAGTGTTAAGTGCATGGTTTTCAAGGCATGGTGTTTTAAATGATGATTGAAATGGTGATTTCAATGTGGTTTTGGAAAATGGTTTAAATGCATTGATGGTGTTGTGTTTTGAGCGCTCCTCACTGAGCATTGTGTGCTTACGCTCTGTCACATTCTGAAAATTGGCCTAGTCAAAATTAGGTTCCGGTGATCGAAAGTTTAGAATCTGATATGTGAAATGTTTTAATGAATGATCATTGTACCCTTCTTTTGTAATGAAATCACTATTTGGTCCTATATGGGTAAAGAGACTTCCCTGTATGCGTTTCAAAGCCCAAAATGCAAATTCCAAGCAAGGCGTATCGATACGGTCGAGCTAGTATCGATACGGCCCAACTGCCAATAACTAACTTACCTATTTTAGTGAGGGGGTATCAAAACAGTCAAGAGCGTATCAATACAGTTCCCTGTTCTAAATCTGTTCGAAGCCAAATTGAGGGAAAAATTAAAAGCAAGGTTGATAAGTGTTCAAAAGTACTATTTTTCTTACCCTTTTTACTCATATTATTGTTATACTTAGGCTCATATTAGTTGAATATTAGCCATTCATGCATTAATTCATGTTTCCTTCCAACGTTGAGCTTGATTACATAACTTGGTAGTTTTTGTGGGAAAAGATGCTGCTTTGGTGTGTTTTGTGTGTATGTGCAGGATCACTTGCCAAAGCAAGGCTAGAGCTAGTTGCCAGGGCAATGCATGAAGGATATGCCGAGCTAGTTGCCAGGGCAATACATGAAGGATATGCCGAGCCAGTTGCCAGGGCAATGCATGAAGGAGACGCCGAGCCAGTTGCCAGGGCAATTGTCGACAAAAGCAAAGGTGATATGGTAGTCGAAATTGATGACTAGACAAGCCCAAGATGACGTGGAGCAAAGCCCAAACCCAAAGGAATTTGATTTCCATGCAGAGATTAAAGAAGAATTAAATTCCAAGAAGATAGGAGAAGTTCTAGTAGGAATACAATTATAATAAAGAATTATATTCTTTAAAGATAATTTAATTCCAAGTTAACTTCCTCCTCAAAGAAGGACTTTGGCCTAGCCCTATAAATAAGAGGGAGATTTCGACAATCAATAGAGAGAGAAAAAGAGAGGGAAATTTTGAAAACTCCAAGGAGAGCAAGAGGAGAGAATTTTCGACAAGCATCTAGGGCAAGGAGGATTTCGACAAGCCTCCTTCTTCATCCTTTTCTTTCTTGTTCGATTGGGTTCATGCTAGGGATTATATATCTTGTGTTTCTTTGGAACCTAGCCATGAACTAAATCTATTTGGCTATGGTTATTGTGTTTTGTGGTTGTGAGAAACTATTGGATTTTTTTAGGTAATATGAGTTTGCACTTTTCTATTCAAGGTTTATTCATTCTTGGTTCTTATTCTTGTTTGCGAGTGAATTGGGAGAGGATCTCGTGATTTCATCTATTTATCTAATATCGGGAGAGTTAGATTCAAGAAACGAATGAATATGATCTTTATTCAATCTATTGATGGTGAAGATTAATCCGGCTTAGGAATAAGTCAAGGATTTCAACGGCTAAGAGGAGCGCAAGATTGGTTGTTGTTCACCATTGATTCACGCATGGATGTATTATCAAGGCATGCACAAGTAGCTAGAGTTTCGACTTAGGGATAAGAAGAAACCATTGAAGAACGCTCTGCCGAACCTTAAAGATTGCTGCCCAGACGCCCAAGTAGTTGCCCCACTAGTTGCCCAGGAAACCATCTATTAGTTGCCAAGGCAACCCCGTTGTGCAAGTTGCCACGGCAACTGAGTTGTCCGTGCACTCTTTTACCAAGACGATCCAATCGGCTATCACACCTCAACTCATGATAACCTGGCCTATCTCTCTCTCATTCGATCTCATCTTTTCTTTTACTTTATTGCTTTCTAGATTAGTTATTAGTTAAACTCCTATAATCCTTTATTTGTGTTTTTACTTTTTACAGTGCAAGAGACTAGATTCTTGAAGTGGCACCAATCCCTGTGGAGACGATATCTTTTATAATATAACTTGCAACGTGTATACTTGCACAATTGCGTAGCACTTATTACGCACAACAAGTTTTTGGCACCGTTGCCGGGGATTGGCAATAGCGACTTTGTTTTTATTTTCTTGCACTTTCTTTTTACGTTTCTTGTTTAAGATGTAAAGGGCTAACAAACTTTGGTTTTGCATTGGTATATGACCAGGGCGAGACCGACTACACCAGAATATCCCTTTGATCCAGAAATCGAACGAACCATACAAAGACTTAGACGAAGGATAAAAGTAGCAATGGCTAATCAAGACGGCAATATGAATCAAGATGTTCCAGCAGGAGGAGGAGTGATTCTTGCACGAAACAGAACTATTCGAGACTATCTTGAAGAAGATCTTGATGGACTTAATCCATGAGTTGTCGCACCTGAAATTGAAGCCGACCACTTTGAGTTAAAACCGATAATGTTTAATATGATCAACACAATTGGTCAGTTTGGCGGCTCAGCAACTGAAGATGCACGACAACATCTGAAATCTTTCCTCGAGATTTGCAACTCGTTCAAAATACACGGAGTCACCCCCGATGTCTTAAGATTAAGATTATTCCCCTATTCACTGAGGGATAGGGCAAAAGCACGGCTGAATAGTATTCCTGCCGGATCAATAGCATCCTGGACCGATCTTTGTCGTGATTTCCTTGCTCGGTTTAATCCTACAAATTTGACTGATAAGCTTCGTAACGACATTACTTCTTTTCGGCAGTCAGATGATGAATCCATGTACAAGGCTTGGGAGCGATATAGAGAACTTCTACACAAATGCCCCCTACACGGATTCCCGATGTGGACTCAAGTAACAATGTTTTACAACGCCGTGAATACACCAACAAGGATGATGCTAGATGCCTCGGCAAACGGCATACTCCTAGATAAGTTGCCGGAAAAAGCAATGCAAATTTTAAACAGGCTGGCCAAGAATGATTATCAATTCCCATCTACTAGAAGAGGAGGAGTTAGACGCCAAGCCACAATACATGAACTAGGATCATCAGATTCAATTTCGGCACAATTGGCCACTTTAACCAAGATGGTCCAGAACATGCAAAAACCAAACAACACACATGAAGTCAAGGTAATGGATTCTTTTTGTGAGTTATGTGGTGATAACCATAATTCTTCTGAATGTATGCAGAATCCGAAATCCAACTTCTATGTGGGGAATTACAATCGGAACAACAATGTGATGTCCAATACATACAATCCAGCTTGGAAGAAGCACCCGAATTTTTCATAGAGTAATCCCAACAATGCTTTAAACTAGAACAATCAGAATGCACAAGCATCGGGATTCTAGCAGAATATGCCACGGCAACAGTTGCCGCGGCAACAACCGACAACATCTAGTTCTTTGGAAAATTCTCTAAATGCTTTTATGATGAAAACTGAATCTTATATGGCTGAGAATAGTAATTTCATAAAAGAACTGATGTTTTTATTAACAGGATCGAGATGAGATTGCAAAACTAAGAGGCGGCAATAAAATCATTGGAAAAATCAAGTCGGACAGTTTGCTCAAAATCTGAATACTAGACTGCAGGGAGGTTTACCTAGCGATACTGAAGTCGCAAGAGGAACTGGCCATGAGCAATGTAAGGCGATCACCACTAGAAGTGGCCAACAACTTAAAGAGGCTCAAACCCGCTCATCAAACAAAACTCCACAAAAAGATCAAGATGAACCTAGCGGCAAAGCCTCAGATGCTGAACCAGGAATTGCCGCAGCAACCGGTAATAAGCATGCCTCGGCAACCGACGATAAAGATGCCTCGGCAACTTGCGATAAGCACGCCTCAGCAACCCCAGTTGATACCACCTCGGCAACTCTAGTTGTCCCGGCAATGCCGTCAATCAGGTTCCAAACCAATGAAAGGATCGAAGATATCCGACTTCCACCACCATTCCCACAAAAGTTTGAAGCGACAAAAGCAAGAATACCAATTCAAGAAGTTTCTTGATATCCTAAAGCAAGTCCACATCAACTTGCCATTGGTGGAAGCAATTGAACAAATGCCAAATTATGCTAAGTTTCTTAAAGACATTGTGTCCAAGAGAACAAGGCTAGGAGAGTTTGAAACAGTTGCCGCAACAGAGGGATGCATGGCAATGTTGCACAATCGTATGCCACCCAAGTTGAAGGATCCCAGAAGTTTCACAATACCCTGTTCTATTGGAAACCACTATGTCAGGAAAGCATTATGCGGCCTTGGGGCTAGCATAAACTTGATGCCTAAATCGGTTTTCCAGAAACTAGGAATTGGGAAGGCAAGACCTACAACAGTTATGCTGCAGCTAGTCGACAGATCCTATGTGCATCCAGAGGGAAAAATCGAGGACATACTGGTAAAAGTTGATAAATTTATTTTTCCCACTGACTTTATTGTTTTGGATTGTGAAGCAGATGAGCATGCACCCATCATTCTCGGGAGACCATTCCTAGCAACAGGGAGAACCTTGATCGATGTTGAAAAGGGAGAACTCACAATGAGGGTGAATGACCAGCAAGTTAAACTAAATGTGTTCCAAACACTAAGGCATGCCGATAATCCAGAAGAATGCCAACTTCTTCATGCCACGACAGAGTTTAACTTCGATGAGGAATTTAGTTGCCTCGACAACTACATTGCCGATCAAGAGGAACCTGAGGAGTATGAAGAACCTGTCGATGAGAAACAACAAGAAGAGGCAAATTGGCTAGTCAATCGACCAGGTACATACTTTGAACTATTGGATTACTCAGGTAAGGAAGGTAAGCTCGAAAAACCCTCTATTGAACAGCCACCGATTCTTGAGTTGAAACAATTGCCAGAGCAACTAAAATATGCATACTTAGGAACCAATAATACATTGCCTGTAATTATTTCTTCTAAGTTACAGCCTGAGCAGGAAAAGAAGTTGATCAAGATGTTGAAGCTACACAAAAAGGCAATAGGGTGGACAATTGCCGACTTGAAGGGAATTAGCCCGGTAATGTGCATGTACAAGATTTTGTTGGAAGATGATCACAAACCTTCAATTGAGGCCCAGACGAGACTGAATCATGCCATGAAAGGGGTTGTAATGAAAGAAATCATCAAGTGGCTTGACGCTGGCATTATATACCCTATCTCTGATAGTACGTGGGTAAGTCCGGTACAATGTGTACCGAAAAAGGGAGGTATAACGGTGGTAAGTAATGAAAACAATGAACTCATTCCAACCAGGACTGTGACCGGTTGGAGGGTTTGTATGGATTATCGAAAGCTAAACAAAGCCACCAGGAAAGATCACTTCCCATTACCCTTTATTGATCAAATGCTTGACCGTCTTGTAGGTAAACCCTTTTATTGTTTTCTTGATGGTTATTCAGGTTACAATCAAATTGCCATAGCACCAGAAGATCAAGAAAAGACAACCTTCACATGCCCATACAGTATTTATGCCTTCTGAAGGATGCCGTTCAAATTGTGTAACGCTTCGACAACCTTCCAAAGATGCATGATGGCACTCTTTTCAGACATGGTCGAAGACTTCCTTAAGATCTTCATGGATGATTTTTCTATTTTCGGTAATGACTTCGACAGCTGTCTCGGCAATTTAGAGAGGGTGTTGGCAAGATGTGAAGAAATTGATTTAGTACTCAATTGGGAGAAATGCCATTTTATGGTAGATGAAGGAATAGTGCTCGGCCACAAGATTTCATCCAAGGGAGTTGAAGTAGACAAAGCCAAGGTGGACGTGATCGAGAGATTACCCCCACCAAGTTCGGTTAAAGGAATTCGAAGTTTTCTCGGACATGCAAGTTTTTACAGGAGGTTCATTCATAATTTTTCTAAAATCACTAAACCCTTGTGTAATCTGCTTGAACAGGATAATGTCTTCGATTTTGATGATTCTTGCACCCAATCATTCAAAACCATAAAAAAAGCTTGCCTCATCACCCATTGTCCTTCCACCAGATTGGACGCTACCTTTTGAGCTCATGTGTGATGCAAGTGATTTCACGGTAGGAGCAGTCCTAGGCCAACGCACAGGTAAGACCTTCCATGTGATATACTACGCTAGTAAAACTCTTAATAGTGCTCAAGTGAATTACACAACAACGGAGAAAGAGTTACTAGCTATAGTTTTCGCATTTGACAAGTTCCGATCCTATTTGATTGGTACAAAGGTAATTGTTCATACGGACCATTCGACAATCAAATATCTATTTGCTAAAAAGGATGCCAAACCTCGTTTGATTCGTTGGATATTACTTTTGCAAGAATTTGATATTGAAATTAAGGATAGGAAAAGAATAGAAAATCAAGTGGCCGATCACTTATCACGTTTGGAACGCAATAGGGAGGAGGACGCGGATCTAGAGATATGCGATGCATTCCCAGATGAACAACTTTTAGTTGCCTCGGCAACCATGGAGGCGCATGCCTCAGCAACCCTCGACGCCTCGGCAACTCTCGTCGCTGCAGCAGCCTTTGACGCGTACGCCTCGGCAATACCCTGGTACGCGGATTTAGTTAATTTCCTTGTTTGTGGTATTTTACCTTATGGCATTACTCACCAAGGGAAGAAGCGGTTCCGCCATGATGCTAAGCATTACTTTTTGGACGAGCCTCTTTTGTTTAAACAATGTGCAGATGAGGTTATACGCCGATGTGTCCCTGAAGAAGAGCAACAGAATGTACTCCGACAATGCCATTATTCACCCTATGGAGGACATTTTGGAGGAACACGTACCGCGGCCAAAGTTTTGCAATCTGGTTTGTATTGGCCAACATTGTACAAAGATGCCCAAGACTTTTACATGCAATGTGATCGTTGCCAGAGGACGGACAATATCTCTAGACGATATGAGATGCCACTCCAGAACATCATCGAGGTGGAATTGTTCGATGTGTGGGGGATCAATTTTATGGGACCTTTCCCATCTTCATTCGGCAACCTCTACATCTTACTTGCCGTCGACTACGTGTCTAAATGGGTTGAGGCAGCTGCAGTTCCCAACAACGATTCCAAGACCGTGCAACGATTCTTACAGAAAAACATATTTACACGGTTTGGGATGCCGAGAGCAATTATCAGTGACGAAGGCAAGCATTTTGACAACAGACTAATTGCCAAGATGTTGCAACGCTTCGGCATATCACATAAGATCACCACGACATATCACGCACAAACCAACGGGCAAGTAGAAATTTCCAACCGGGAATTGAAGGGTATACTCGAGAAGGTTGTAAATCCCTCTAGGAAGGACTGGTCATTAAGACTAGATGACGCACTTTGGGCATATCGCACTGCATTCAAAACACCTTTAGGTATGTCCCCCTTCCGACTTGTCTATGGCAAGACATGTCATCTACCGGTGGAAATCGAACACAAGGCATACTGGGCAATCAAGACCGTGAATATGGATTGGGAAAGTGCCGGACAAAAGCGTTTGTTGGACCTCAATAAGATAGAAGAATTTCGTGCACTCGCCTATAACAATGCACGAATGTACAAGGAGAAAACAAAGCGATGGCATGACAAGAAACTATTGCCACGACAATTCATGCCAGGGCAACTAGTTCTCCTATTCAATTCTCGGCTAAAACTTTTCCCGGGAAATCTGAAATCAAGATGGTCGGGACCATTCGAAGTCATCAAACCATTCTCCCATGGTGCTGTGATAATCAAGTCCATCTCTGACAACCATGAATTCAAAGTTAATGGACAAAGATTGAAGCACTACAATGGTGCCCATGTGGAACGTAACAAAAAAGTGGTCAACTTAGGAGATGCATGAGCATGCTCTCCTTTCAATATTTTATTTTTATTTTTATTTTTATTTTTAGGAGATATTTTATTTTTCTTCATTATCTTTAGTTTCCAGGTTTTCTTTTCCACAACAAGACTCACAACCACCATGCTAAGGAAATTTACTGCCGACTACTTGCCACGGCAACCACAAAAGATGATGTCGCGGCAACCTACATCGTGCACGCACAAGCTGATGCCACGGCAACCAACCCTGAAGATGCCATGGCAACTAAAGCTAAAGACATTCCGGCAACCACTGTAAAAGCCAAAGGTAAAGCACCTATGCCCGAATCAACTCCTACAGAATCATTTTCTGATTTTTCAGATTCAGACGAGTCCTCCATTGCACCAACAAAGACCGCACCAATTGAATCCTCCAAGTGAAAAGCCAATAACATTGATGAAGAGGACGATGAGGACAACCCCGTACAAGGATCGATTCCACCACCGGCAACAAGAAAACAACTATCGCGTTCAAGCAAGAGAATCAAGACACCGACCAAAAGGAAACTAATCATCTACGATGACGAACTCTCGGAGTAAGTCCTCGTATGCATTTTATTTTTCGTTATTTTTATTTTTCTTTCATGCATGCATTGAGGACAATGCCTCACTCGAGTTTGGGGAGGATTGTTATTAGTAGTTACCATGTTTAGTTACTTTCATCTTAAAGTATTACATTTAGGATACATAAATTGCTTGCCATGCCTTTAATTGGAACAAGAATTGCTTAGATTTGATGAATATCCGATGATGACTTTGCCTATGCACTTAATTGATAGAATTTTTATTCTAGGATAACCATGGAAAAACTTAGAATTTTACTATGATGCTAATTTTGATGAAACACTGTTGTGGTTTGATTGATTTAAGGAATTCTAGTGAACTTAGGTTGATAATTAACAAATTGGGGGATTAGAATAAAAATTGGATGAATGCTAGAGGTGCCCGAAATTGGCTCTAGCATGTGCTAAAAAAATTGATCACTAGAGGTGCCCGAAATTGGCTCTAGTATGTGTTAAAAAAATTGATAACTAGAGGTGCCCGAAACCGGCTCTAGTCAAATAAATTAACTTAATAAAACTAAAAACAAAAAACTAGAGGTGCCCAAAACTGGCTCTAGTTAAAACATGTTAAAAAGAACCCAATAAAGTAATTTGAAAACCTATTGTTTGCATAGAATCTGAAAAATCAACTTGCACACAACTCCGCACACACTCACAAGCATTATAGTTTAATTCCGAGTAACTCCTAAGTTTTCTGAAAAATGAAAAGCCAATCATACTTTGTGCCCCGGTTCAGAGAATTGAAATCAAGTTCAAAGCTAAGTTTGTGAAAATTAAAGTCTTGGCAGGTAATTATGAGTTTGCATTGCTTGAGGACAAGCAATAGTTCGAGTTTGGGGGTGTGATAAGTGTTCAAAAGTACTATTTTTCTTACCCTTTTTACTCATATTATTGTTAGACTTAGGCTCATATTAGTTGAATAATTAGCCATTCATGCATTAATTCATGTTTCCTTCCAACGTTGAGCTTGATTACATAACTTGGTAGTTTTTGTGGGAAAAGATGCTGCTTTGGTGTGTTTTGTGTGTATGTGCGGGGATCACTTGCCAAAGCAAGGCTAGAGCTAGTTTCGAGGCAATGCATGAAGAATATGCCGAGCTAGTTGCCGGGGCAATACGTGAAGGATATGCTTGAGCCAGTTTGCGGGCAATGCATGAATGAGACGCTGAGCAGTTGCGGGGCAATTGTCGACAAGAGCAAAGGTGATATGGTAGTCGAAATTGATGACTAGACAAGCCCAAGATGACGTGGAGCAAAGCCCAAACCCAAAGGAATTTGATTTCCATGCAGAGATTAAAGAAGAATTAAATTCCAAGAAGATAGGAGAAGTTCTAGTAGGAATACAATTATAATAAAGAATTATATTCTTTAAAGATAATTTAATTCCAACTTAACTTCCTCCTCAAAGAAGGACTTTGGCCTAGCCCTATAAATAAGAGGGAGATTTCGACAATCAATAGAGAGAGCAAAAGAGAGGGAAATTTTGACAACTCCAAGGAGAGCAAGAGGAGAGAATTTTCGACAAGCATCTAGGGCAAGGAGGATTTCGACAAGCCTTCTTCTTCATCCTTTTCTTTCTTGTTCGATTGGGTTCATGCTAGGGATTATATATCTTGTGTTTCTTTGGAACCTAGCCATGAACTAAATCTATTTGGCTATGGTTATTGTGTTTTGTGGTTGTGAGAAACTATTGGATTTTGTTTAGGTAATAAGAGTTTGCACTTTTCTATTCAAGGTTTATTCATTCTTGGTTCTTATTCTTGTTTACGAGTGAATTGGGAGAGGATCTCGTGATTTCATATATTTATCTAATATTGAGAGAGTTAGATTCAAGAAACGAATGAATATGATCTTTATTCAATCTATTGATGGTGAAGATTAATCCGGCTTAGGAATAAGTCAAGGATTTCAACGGCTAAGAGGAGCGCAAGATTGGTTGTTGTTCACCCTTGATTCACGCAGGGATGTATTATCAAGGCATGCACAAGTAGCTAGAGTTTCGACTTAGGGATAAGAAGAAACCATTGAAGAACGCTCTACCGAACCTTGAAGATTGCTGCCCAGACGCCCAAGTAGTTGCCCAGGCAACCATCGATTAGTTGCCAAGGCAACCCCGTTGTGCAAGTTGCCACGGCAACTGAGTTGTCCGTGCACTCTTTTACCAAGACGATCCAATCGGCTATCACACCTCAACTCATGATAACCTGGCCTATCTCTCTCTCATTCGATCTCATCTTTTCTTTTACTTTATTGCTTTCTAGATTATTTATTAGTTAAACTCCTATAATCCTTTATTTGTGTTTTTACTTTTTACAGTGCAAGAGACTAGATTCTTGAAGTGGCACCAATCCCTGTGGAGACGATATCTTTTATACTATAACTTGCAACGTGTATACTTGCAGAATTGCGTAGCACTTATTACGCGCAACAAAGGTGCTTACTCACCTCATTGGTTGACAATGCCCACGTAAAGATCATCTGAATAGGTGATTGATGAAGTCAATAGCTAAATAGAAAAGACTATTGACCATGGGAATAACCAAACCCTTGATGTAGGGTAAGCTTTTCATTGGTTGGCATGTAGGTGAGAAATGATTAAGCCTCAATCTTTTAAATGAATAAATAAATAAAGAGAAGCTCTCATCTCTCATCTTTTGAACTCCCGAAAGCAAACCTAAAACTTTGTCTCCCAAATAAGCAAGCTCCTCCATTGTTGTCTTCAACCTCTAGCTAAGCAAGCACCTCGGTGCAATCTTTGATCTTTGTCCAAGTTTGATATATCGTTTGAAAGCCCACGATTTGGTGAGTAAAACCCCTAAATCAAATTAGTGATCCTATCTTTCGTTGAAGTTTCATTTCAAGATTAGGGTTCTAATGTTCAAAGGAAAGCCATGATTATGGGTGTTAATTTTGATATTTCGATGTTGTCTACAAGCTTTGGTAAGCTTGAAATATGTTTCCGAATCTTTAGATCGAATTCTAATGTAATCCTAACTTTGTGCTAGCTCAAGTGTTGTAGAAGGATCCCTTGTCATCTCAAAAGGAAGCTAGGCACAGAGGAGTTGTAATTCGAGAGCCTCGTAATCATGGTAAGTGTAGTCGTGTCAAGGGATAGGCTTGGTGCCATCCCGTTGCATTATTGTGGTTTTCTATGCATTGTGTCAAAGCTCAAGTAGAGAAATCGGCTATAAATTCGAATGGTAAGGTTGGGTAAGCCCTTGTGTTATTCTGATATGGTTACGGATATACATGTGACACATGATCCGATATAAATGAACTATGAAAGTAATATGTTGAAATGTGAACATCTATGTTATATTATGTGATTTGATATGACTATGTGATGATTCGATGTAAACATGTACTATGATATGTGTCGCAACCCTTTTTAGGAAGGTTTTGACGTTTTGGAAAACTTTATAAAATCACAGAGTCGCCACCAATCTTTTTTGAAAAAAATTGTGTTTGGACCACTTTTTTTAAAAAGGGGTTATTTTAATAAAACATTTTATTTATCAAAATAACATTTTTGGTCCACGAAAACAAGAGAAAATAGGTTCGCGGGTCAGTTACGTGTGGGGAAGGGTTAGCACCCCCACAATTCCCAAAAATTGGTACCTAATTGATTTCAAAAAGATATTTTTAAAACTGGAATTTGCAAGTTCACAAAATTTCAATTTATTTGTCCGAAAAATGAATGTAAATCTATTTTAATGACCTTATCGCCCGAGAAATGAACATTAATCACCGTCAACACTCCTGGCACTAACCCGTCATTCCCGTTTGATAAGACGCCGCATCAATTAAGCTTTCACTTTTTTAATAAATCAACAAGAAAATTTAATGTGTTAAAGTCTTTTAATTAAAATCTAAGTAGTGAATAATCCTAAATAAATGACTATATTCCTTTTAATTATTAAGGTTATAATATAATTAAGTGTGTTTTATTGAAAATGAATAATGTTTTACATACATGTCTCTAATCTATGTTTTAAGTCCCTAATCCTAAGGTTTAACACACATACATATACATACAAGAATAAAGAAACAAAATACTTAAACTAAATTAATTATCAAAGTAATTAAAATAAAAAACAATTAATTTTATTTAAAAAAATATGTATCATGGACTGAATTTAAAGAAAACCAAAATGTGAGAGTTAATTTGAAAACAATTTGAAATTAGGTGCCGAATTGAAAGGAAAAAAAGGATGAAATTGAAACAATTGAAAACAAAGGAGTTGCGGTAAGAGAACCAGATAAGAAGAGCGCGGGTTATAGTTGGGTTCGGGTCGGGTCAACGGGTTAGTATATATATATATCAATTATAACAAATAGATTTCATTTTTTTTCTTATTCATCAAAACAGATCAAACACCTATTCCTTTTAAATCCTCTGTCGAGTTCATTGTGTTCTTCATTTTATGAAGAACACGATGAACATCTGCCATACCGGCCGCCTTCCACCGATGCCAGTCGCCGTTGCTGGCGGTGAAATTCCCAAAAAAACCCAGATTTTCCCAGATTATGGCGACCCCAAAGTCGTGTTTTTTTGTCAAAATTCTGTCAAAGCCAAATCTCCGTCATGTTTCTGATAAAAACAAGGTAAAAATAAACCCTTTTTCTTTATTTAATTCGAAACAGAAAGTAAATAGATAGAAAATTACCAGAGCTTGCTTCTCTTTATTGCTTTTCAACACTGAGTACAAATTGCTTGCTCCTACAACTTCTGAATACTAGAGTGTTTCTGTAATTGCTATCTGTGATTTCTCTGTAATTGTTGTTGTCCTTTACATGAATTACAAAGGGGTTTATATAGTACAAGAATTGCTTAAATTTTAAGCCTGAATCGTTAATTTCTTCCCTGAATTATCTCGAATTGCTTGATCTTTTCCAGAGGCTTCAATTTAGGGATTAAACTTTTCCCTTTTGGTTTTGATTTTGCCTTTTGCATATCCGATTGTAGCTTGATATTTGCTAGGGTTTCGAATTAGGGATTATTCTTTCCCATTTTACTTCTGATTTTTCCAGCTAGGGCTTTAAATTAAGGATTTAATCCCTGTTGGTTTTATCCAATTTAGGGATTTAACCCTTTTTTTTTCTTTTGTTTGTGTGTTTTTGGTGACTCGAATGGGGCCAGTGAGGAACAATCAGAGCGAGTGGAGCATCAGAGAAGAAGAAGCAACTGGCTGGAGCTGAAATGTCGTGCGCGTGGCTACCATGCGCGAGTGATGATCCGCGTGATACATCTCGAAGCGATCTGAGCCGTTGGATTGCATCCTGATTGAACGGCTGTGTAGTTGAGGCGCTATATCATCCCCAGCTAGCATATTCTGCACTGTTGGATCTCAGATTGATCCAACGGCCTCCTTTCGGTTGCGTAAAGAAAGAAGATGGAATTAGGGTTTCTTTTTTTTGGGTTATAATTGGGTCAGTCGGCCCTTTTGTATAATGTATGGGCATGTTTGTTTTTTAAATTGATAGACTCTATTTAATCTAATTGATCTTTTTATATTTAAATAGGCTATCTATTTTATATTTTTTTGGGTTTTGATAAATTATTATATTAACTACTAACTAGGATACTAAAATATATAACCTATGTTAATTCTAACTACTATAATATACTAACAATTATTATAACACACTAAGTATACATTATGTCACCTAAACAGTTCTGATTACCACATTAATTTTTATAAAACTAACATATAGTAATTATTGCAATACCCTAAGTATATTAGTAATGTTACATTTGGATAATCCTAATACTAATTGCTACTAATTATGATGTAACACTAACAATGCAATATAAGACTACCTAACCAAAAATGACATAGTTAAAATAATGAAAGTAAGTAAGGAAGCTAGGTGAAAATTCAGTGACAACAGCTGCCTCTCTTTGATCATTCCGGTGAAACAGGAATACAACAAAGAACAAAAGAAACTGATTTTCACCAATTACCAAACTGTCAACGCCCGAAACATCAAGCGGGTTCTATTCTCCTTGTGCTCGGATAGATAAGCGAGTTCCATTCTCTAAATGCCCGAACAGATGAGCAGGTTCTATTTTCCTCGTGCTTGAATAGATAAGCGGGTTCCATTCTCCAAACGCCTGAATGGATAGGCGGGTTCTATTCTCCTTATGCTTGAATAGATAAGCAGGTTCCATTCTCTAAATGCCCGAATGGATAGTCAGGTTCTATTCTTCTTATGCTTGAATAGATAAGCAGGTTAAATTCTCCAAATGCCCGAACGAATAGGCAGGTTCTATTCTCCTTATACTCGAATAGATAAGCAGGTCCCATTCTCCAAATGCCCGAATGGATAGGCAGGTTCTATTCTCCTTATGCTCGAATAGATAAGCAGGTTCCATTCTCCAAATGTCCGAACGGATAGGCGGGTTCTATTCTCCTATGCCTGAACAGATAGGCGAGTTCCATTCTCCAAATGCCCAAACGAATAGGCGAGTTAAAAAGGGTTCCATCCTCCTTATGCCCGGATGGATAAGCTGGTTCCAAAATCTGTCAAAACAAATGCAAATGATCCAATTAATATGCATATGCCCCAAGGGATGCCTAGTCATGAATGCATGTTTTATTTCTTTTGCTTTTTCCCTTAACAATTTTCTTAATAAACACATAAGAAAACTGTGAAGCTCTGAGAAACTCAGATTATATCATCTCAAACATTTTCTCAACTCTGGCAACAGATGGTGAGTGTCTGTTTTGGCCCATCCATCAGAAAAGACAATATGTTTTCTTTTCATTTCTCTACACTGGATGGTTTTGCACTAAGAAAGTTTGCAATAACTCATCCTTCAATACTATTTGGCTTCACCAATTTCTTATTGTTAAAATTCCATCGACCATTCCTTAGAAATGATTTTTTTCACCATTGCCTGTTTCATTTACCACACCCTACCATGGATTATTTATCCATTCCTGCAACTTCTGTCTTGATTTTTCAAACACAGAAGCTCTTTGTTGCTAGGACACCTAAGAGCGAAACTCCATGGGGATACGGGGAATGCATTGGTTTGTCATCATTAATGCATGGGAAATTGTCTAAAAGTTACAACTGCACGCTACGATGATTGACAAAATAATCATAGATAGTCATCTCCATCATCTCTGCTTCACCATTCTCATTCTTAGTACTTCATTTGCTTTTTGCATATTTGCTCACTCAATCTAGTTATCTTGTACTCCTAGTTGGAAGGACTAATTTCATCCTCATATTCTTCAACGCTCCTTTAGCCTTTGTCAAGTTATCATTGTAGTTGATACATCAATGTTCAGTGACAAGCTTCCTAGAATCTCGCTGCTCTCCCAATGTATCATATCCTTAGCTATTTCCTCCAATTTCTGTAAAATTGTTCTCATTGTTGTAGAAAACAAAATATCTCATGTAAGCATTTCTGTTTTGCAGCATGATACCTTAAAGTAATGTCAAAGCATCTCTTGAGGTTTTTCCGCAGAGGTTTGTAGCAAAACCTAGTTGAACTTGAGTTTTGCTGCTTTTTATGCCCTAAGCTCTAAATTTGACCATTGAATACCTCATAGTTCCAATACCCTTCTAGACAAATTTCAAAGTAATGCTCAAAAATCTTTTGTATATTTCAAATAATGTCAAATTTTAATTCTCAATTCAATGCAAGATGCTTTATGGAAGGATGTCAAAGGAGAGAAAGAAAAGGTCTACACAACAAAATTTTATTGGTATTGTGGCAAACACAAAAGAAATTACAAGAGAAGGAATAGACATTCAGATATCAAAAACCAAAAATCCTCCTGCCATGACTTCATGAGGTGCTTTGAATATCAACTATTCTGAGTAGACCCTGAAGATAATGATTATGCAGAAAGATATGAAGTTCCCTGGCCAATCCCCGAGAAAAGGTCTTATTTGCAAATTGTCTTAGCTGCCTTTTACGGGTTTTCAACTTAGATCCTCTTTTGGTTTCAAAACGCTCTTTGCGGATTTTCATTTTGAACCCCTATTTTCTTTTCTCTTTTTCTTTTTTTCCTTTTTTCTTTCTTTTCTTTTCTTTCTTTTTCTTTTTCTTTCTTTTTCTTTCTTTTTATTTTTTTCTTTTCTTTTCTTCTTTCTTCTTCAAACATAATACTTCTTTACCGAATCTAAATTTATCGGGTTCTGGAGTTTGTGTCCATCCACTTTGACTAAAATTAACGCTCTTCCTGAGAAAACCTTTGTCACAATGTAAGGTCCTTCCCAATTTGGTGCCCATTTTCCTCGAGCATCGCTTTGGATTGGCAGCTTCTTCCTCAACACCAGATCCCCCTCTTGGAATTCTCTTGGGTGAACTTTCTTCTCATAAGCCCTTATCAACCTTCTCTGGTGCATTTTCCCATGGCACAGTGCTTTCAGTCTTTTTTCTTCAATTAAGTTCAGCTGATCATATCTTGCTTGAACCCATTCTGCTTCTTCCAACTTTGCTTCCATTAAGACACGGAGTGATGGTATTTCAACCTCAATGGGTACCACCGCTTCTATTCCATATACCAATGAGAAAGGTGTTGCCCTAGTGGAAGTTTTTACTTCAGTTTGATAAGCATATAAGGCAAACGATAGCTTCTCATGCCAATCTTTATAGGTATCAGTCATTTTTGTAATTATCTTCTTAATGTTCTTATTCCCAGCTTCCACTGCCCCATTCATCTTCGGGGATATACCACAGAATTATGATGTTTGACATTGAACTGCTCACAGGCTCCACTTATCATTTTGTTGTTCAAATTTGAAGCATTGTCAGTGATGATACTTTTAGGCAAGCCGTATTGACAAATGATTTTCTTTTTCAAAAACTTACAAACCGTGGATCTAGTGACGTTTGCATATGAGGCCGTTTCTACCCATTTCGTGAAATAATCAATGGCTACCAGGATAAAACGATGTTTGTTTGATGCCTTAGGGTGAATCTGACCAATGACATCAATGCCCCACATGGAAAAAGGCTAAGGGGTTGTCGTAACATGAAGAGGTTGAGGTGGCATATAAACCTTGTCAGCATAGATTTGGCACTCGTGGCATTTGCGAGAATCGTTGATGCAATCTCCTTCCATGGTTGACCAATAATATCCCAAGCGCATAATATTTTCTGGCCATGGTGAAGCCACTAGGATGGGTTCTGCAAACTCCTTCATGAACTTCTTCCACAATTAATTGTGCCTCTTTTGCCCCCCCACACATCTTAGAAGCACTTGATCACGACTTCTCTTGTATAAAATCTCTCCATTAAGGACATATGCTGATGCCATCTTCCTGATCATTTTCTTTTCATTCTCTGTAGCTTGAGGCGGGTATTGCTGGGATTTTACATATTGTAATATGTCATGATACCATGGCAATCCATCCATTTCTTCTTCCACATCATAACAATGAGCTGAAGAGTCTAGCATATATAACCTGATGGGCATCATCTCAGAACCTTCATTTACCCTAAACATGGTGGCTAAGGTGGCTAAAGCATCAGCCATTAGATTGTCTTCTCTGGGGAGATATTTGAAAGTGATCTCATCAAATTCCTTGGTCCACTTAAGGACCAGCTTGTGGTATCCCATCAACTTTGCATCTTTTGTCTCTCATTCGCCACGTATCTGATAAATGACTAATGCAGAGTCCCCAAAAACTCTTACAGTACGAATTTTCCTCGTTATAGCTTCTCTTAGTCCCATTATACAAGCCTCGTACTCTGCCATGTTATTAGTGCAGAAAAACTTCAAACGACTGATAAAAGGGTAGTAATCTCCCTCCGATGAGACTAGAACTGCCCTTATACCTCTTCCTAATGCATTTGCTGCACCATCAAAGTTCATAACCCAAGATTCTATGGGAGCCTCCTCATCTTCCAAGATACACATCAAGTCTTCATTAGGAAAATTGAAGTTTAATGATTCATAGTCATCACAGGCGTGACTTGCCAAAAAGTATGCTATGACACTTCCTTTTATCGCTTTTCGGCTCACATACTGGATATGGAGCTCTAATAGTTACATTTGTCATCGTGCTAATATTCTTGATAAGGCTGGAGCTTCCATCATGAGCTTCAGAGGGTCTAACTTCGAGATTAACCACGTAACGTGATAAATCATGTATTGCTTTAGCCTTCTAGCTGTCCACACCAAAGCACAACATAGTTTTTCAATTGACGAATATTTGGTTTCACAATCAGTGAATTTCTTGCTCAAGTAATATAACGCCTTTTCTTTTCTTCCAGTATCATCATGTTGTGCTAACACATAGCCCATGGAATTTTCATAGACCGTTAGGTACAAGATTAATGGTCTTCCTGAAACAAGTGGTACTAAAACTGGAGGATTGCTCAGCTGTTCTTTGATATTTTCCAAAGCCATTTGACATTCCTCATCCCAAGCCCCCGGGTCATTCTTCCTGAGTAGCCTAAACATTGGATCACACTTATCAGTTAGCTCAGAAAGGAAACGTGTTATGTAATTTAATTGTCCCAAAAAACCTCGAACTTCCTTTTGTGTTTGAGGTAGGGGAAGTTCTTGTATGGCTTTATCTTTTCTGGGTCGATCTCAATTCCTCTTTTGCTCACAACAAAACCCAATAACTTCCTAAATGTGACTCCAAATGTGCATTTGGTTTGGTTGAGCTTTAACTGGAACTTTCTCAGTCTGAGGAAGAGTTTTTCTAAATTGACCAAATGTTCCTCCTCGGATCGAGATTTAGCGATCGTATCGTCAAGATATACCTCTATTTCTCTATGCATCATATCATGGAAAAGGGTGACCATGGCCCTCTGATAGGTTGCCCCTGCATTCTTGAGTCCAAAGGGCATCACTTTATAGCAAAAAGTCCCTCATAGCGTCACAAAAGTTGTCTTTTCCATGTCTTCTGGGCACATCTTGATTTGGTTATACCCAGAGAACCTGTCCATGAAAGAGAAGAGTGAATGACCTTCCGTGTTGTCGACTAAAGTGTCAATATGTGGGAGCGGGAAATTATCTTTAGGGCTTGCCTTATTGAGGTCCTTGTAGTCAACACACATTCGTACTTTTCCATCCTTCTTCGGTATTGGGACAATATTCTCCACCCATTCTGGATACTTGGCTGCCTCAAGGAATACTAGATCGTATTGCTTCTTTACCTCATCCCAGATCTTGAGGAGTGTTTCAACCTTCATTCTTCTCAACTTTTGCTTTATCGGTTTGCATCTTTCCTTTATAGGGAGCCTATGCATAACGATGTTGGTGTTAAGGACGGGCATATCTTGATACGACCAAGCGAAAATATCTTTAAACTCTTTCAAAAGCTCAATCCGACTTTGTCTAGTTTTGGCTGTAATGGTAGTACCGATCTTCACCTCTCGATTTTCTTTTTCGGTTCTGAGGTTTAATGTTTCTAGTTCCTCTTTATGTGGTAGAATCTACTTTTTCTCTTCTTCTACCATTCTGAGAAAATCATTGGGTACATCATATTCTTCCTCATCATCAATATTTCCAACTTTTTCCAAGAACAGAGGCAACTCAAAGTCAACCTTGAAGTTAGATTCAGATTCATTTATGCTAATGATATCTAAAGACCTGAAAAAGGAATAGGCAAAAGATATATACAAAGGGACGAAACAAAATGAATGGAATGTTTTTATGCTTTTAACTTTATGGTTTTCATTTGGTTTTGGTTTATTTACGAAAAGAAAGTTTGCCACACAAAATTTAAGGAAATGCATCTTTTATTGAATTAAAATTAAAAGTTTAACATAGGCCATTTACATAAGATTCCTTATTGTCTCTGGGCCTGGAGCAAAGAGGTTGGTTTTGAGAATTACTCTAAACATGTCTTAAAGACTACATGAATTTCTTCAGTAGTCCAATTGTCAAGCTCAAAGCAAGTGCAGATCATTGACAGGTATTGTCTCTCTTTTTCTTCTTCAGTCACAACATTGATACTCAGCTTCCCAAACGCTACGCACAAGTCGCTCTTCTCTTCCTCCTTTTCATTAATTGGGACATTTGGATCCAGCAAGCATCCGGATCTGAAGTTATGACTCAGGGGAGGAAAAATCATCGGTTCCCACTCAATTTCCTCTCCCTTCAATCTAGCTCTCATCCTCTCTTGATGCTTTCTGATTTCAGCCCTTCTTTGCCATTTGTTGAGCTTAAAGCCCAAGCCAAACCGATCCTTTTTCACTGGGATTACTACGGGATACATCCTTCCTTGATGTCTCTTTTTGAATCTTTTCCCAATTTCAGCTCCTTTCCCAAGCGTTTGTTTTACCTACATCTTCGCATAGCTTGATAATTCTAGTTCTGGCACCTTGATTCCTTTGGTGACAAAGGTTGCATTAACTAGCTCCAACATCATGAAATGACACTTGAGTGCACCCTTTTCAATCTCGATGAATGGTGCATCAATGGTTACTAATGATTTCCTTCTCTGCACTGACAGTTATTAGTTGACCATCAATCACAAACTTCAACTTCTGGTGTAAAGTAGATGGGACCGCACTTGCTGTATGGTCCATTGGCGCCCAAGCAGGCAACTATAGCTAGACCTTATATCCATAACCACAAATTCAACATCGAAGGTCGTTGATCCAATTTGTAAAGGCACATCGATTTTCCCCAACACATACTTCTGAGTTCCATCAAATGCTCTTACCGTGTTTTGATAAGTTCTCATATGAGAACTATCTATTGGCAGCTTCTTCAGTGCGGCTAATGACAGAGCATTTAGTGCCGACCCATTTTCAATAAGGACACCTGGTAACATATGTCCTTTACATCTGGTAGTGATGTGTAAAGCTTTGCAAGATCTCGTTCCTTTACCTGGTATTTCTTCATGATTGAATAAGATGAATTTGTTGACAGCAATGTTACTGACTAACATATCCATCTTATCAGTTGTGATTTCTTTTGGCACAAATGTTCGGTTCAAAATTTTTAACAAGGCCTCACGGTGGCCCTCAGAACTTAGTAGCAACGAAAGCATAAAAATTTGAGTTGAAATCATATAGAGTTGCTCCACGACGCTGTATTCACTGTGTTTTATGATCTTCAAGAACTCTTGAGCCTCTGATTCCTTTACAGGCTCATGATATGTTGTTAGTTTTTCCTTGAAGAAATCTCTGTCATCTTCTTTTTCAGGCTCTTCAGCAGTAACCTTTCTTTGCGCCGCATCTTTATCCTCTACTATTAGCTGGGAATAGAGCCTTCCACTCCTTGTGAAACGACTCACCTCATTGACCAGTTCTCCTTTTTCTTGGACGGATGTTTCTCCTAGGGTTGTCAGATCATAAGTGTAATTCCAAGGGACCTGCTTGCTATCCTTATATGGAAACTGCGTCTTAATTATGAGCCGCAGGGTTACACTCCTTGCTGGCTCACCACCTCTTGTTTTAGCCTTAATAACTAAAGGCTTCATTCCGGTGTAGTCTCTTCTAGAGGATGACTCATCTGATGCACATACATCCAGCAAGCATTCTTTGTCTTCTTTCTCAAAGAACTCAAGTTCTTTTTCATTCATCTTGTTTTGAACTAGTTGCCTAAACTCTAAGCAACAATTAATCTTATGTCCTTCGTTCATGTGGTATTCACAGTACAATTCATTCTCAATCTTCAATTTCTAGGCTCCTTGTTCCAACATCCCTACTGCCACCATTTGAGCCCATACCCACTTCATGGGAGCTCTAACTTCAGTAACACATTCTTTAACCACCTTATCCTCCTCCTCTATGATTGCATTCACACCTGCTTTCTAATGATTTGGCATAGGGTTTCTCTTATCTTCCAACGTATCGAATGATAATATCCCTGATTTTCTTAAATCATCTACCACCCTTTTGAATGCAGTGCAATTTTCAATGGTATGCCCACTAACTCCTGCATGATTTTCACATTGCGCCTTCTCATCATACCATGGTATGATTTTCACATTGCGCCTTCTCATCATACCAGCCGGCCCTTTTGTATAATGTATGGGCATTTTTGTTTTTTTAATTGATGGACTCTATTTAATCTAATGGATCTTTTTATATTTAAATGGGCTATCTATTTTATATTTTTTAGGTTTTGATATCTTATTATATTAACTACTAACTAGGATACTAAAATATATAACCTATGTTAATTCTAACTGCTATAATATACTAACAATTATTATAACACACTAAGTATACATTATGTCACCTAAACAATTCTGATTACCACATTAATTTTTATAACACTACCATATAGTAATTATTATAATACCCTAAGTATATTAGTAATGTTACATGACATTTAGATAATCCTAATACTAATTGCTACTAATTATGATGTAACACTAACAATGCAATATGAGACTACCTAACCAAAAATGGCATAGTTAAAATAATGAAAGTAAGTAAAGAAGCTAGGTGAAAATTCAGTGACAACAATATGCTATGGAGCTACGACTCACTTCCATTTCCGATATGTTATGGCCTACGGGCACAAAGGTAAGAAAATACAAGAAATATGTGAAACCTTTGACATTTGTGAGTTTTGGATACAATTGGCATGCCATAGGATTAATTGAGCTCGTATAAGTAAGGGTTGGACTACGGTCCGGGGCTATGGCCTATATGTGGGGGACATAAGGATGGATTGTGTAAGGGACTTATCTAGAGCTACAGCTCAAGGCTACGACCTATTTTTCAATATATGTGTTGGCGTAAAGGGGAATCCGTGTATCCATTTGTTACTATATATGTAGAAATGGGATAAATGATTTAAGCATGAGACTTATGTGATTAATAGTATAATTATGATATTTAAGTATGATGATATGTTGTTCATAATCATAGTATGCTATTCATGTCACTTAATTACCTTACGTTTGTTATGACTACCTCACTAGGCTAAATAAGCCTAACATGTGTGTGTGTCTCATGCATTTCAGGACCTTGAAGCATTCCGAGCTCCGATCGTGTAATCTCCCGGTTGCAAGTCACTTCCGCAAGTTATATGTATGTTTACTTTGTTTTTGAACTCCTAGTAAGGTGGAATAAGGTCTAAACCTATTTTAATGGCCTATTTTGATATGTATTTAATAGCCCAATAGAGCCTAAGTGATGTATGTGTAATATGGTATGTTTTGGGGTTGGTAACCTAGTTAAAATGAGCTTAAATACACTAATTGGTAAGGTCGTAGTAAACGGATTTGAAACGTCCTAAAATTTGACACGCAATTAGAAATAATGTTTTTAAGGTTGTTGGTAAAGTTTAGTAAAATCTGATTAACGTTTGGTTAGGTAAATCGAATAAAAATTAGTAAAATTTTATCATTACAAGTCAATGTGTATCGATACGGTTGATGGCGTATCGGTACGGCTAGGATTAAATTGGCTTAATGAAGTAGGGAGTATTGATACGGCTAGGGCATATCAATACAGATTTTGGTAACTATAATTTGTTTTGGAAAATGGTATTGATACGATTTAGAGCGTACCGATAAGGGGTCAACCGATATCGATATAGGCTTAGCTGTATTGGTACGAGTTTGTCAACCTGAAAATCTGAAATTAGGCTTATTGTATCGATACGGTTCAAAGGGTATCGATACGGTATTTGTTAATTCGGTTAAGAATGCTTAAAATGAACCTTGGACAGTTTACGGAATGGTCACTAAAACCCGAATAGCTTAATTGAGTAGGTAAACGATATTTGATAGTAACGAAACTTCATAGAGTAATAATTGGTAAGTTTAATTACAAGTTGGTAATAACGAAGTCTAATTAGGATTGCCAATTTGCAAAAATTTATGATTTAGTCCCCTAAAGTTTGAAAAGTTTAAAATTGGCCTTAATTCTGATAAGATTAGTAATGACAGGTCCACTAAACTTTCTAATTGACTATTAAGACATTCCAAATAAAGATATGAACTTTGATTTCGTTTATGAATTTCCAATCTATTTTTTGATAACACTTTATGACCTAGTTTCCTACCAGACCGGGAAGGGGGTTTTATAAATGTGGTATCAGAGCCTAGGTTTAGTCGATTATAGGATTAAACTGAAGCCCGTTACGAGTTCGTATGTACTTATGCCACCTAGGAGTTATTTTTATATGTTATCTGTGACTTGCAGCTTACACGATTCAATCTTTCTGTATGATTAGATCTCAAAATGTCGGCGCCTACTGATAGACGCACTATTAATGAACCGAATCTTGGCTCCTCCTCTACTCAAGGGGATAATTTGAGGGCAGAAGTTATGCCCGAACAAGTGAGGCAAAATGATCTGCCTCATCCTCCGTCAATGCCTCCTGCTCAATAGGAATATCTGATTTCTATGGCCGACATGATTAAGCTAGTGGTTGTGTTCCTTCGACAAGAACCACCCCCTCAGCCTGCTGCAGCCACCCCGATTGTCTCGAGGGCGCCTATTGACAAGCTTAAACAATACCCGATTTACAACTTTACCGACTAGGACCTGGACAACCCTAAAGTCACAGAATACTAGCTGGAGAACACTCTGAAAGTGTTGAATAAGCAAATGAAGTGCCTCGAAGAACATAAGCTTGAGTGCGTCTTAGCCTTGGTTGCTGAGGAGGCCTAGAGTTGGTGGGATACAATGACACTCACCATGCCTGAACACAGAGTTACGTGGGATTTCTTCCTTCTGGAGTTCAACAAAAAGTATATCAGTTACCATTACATCGCTGAGAGGCGTAAGAGATTCCTCCATCTAAGGCAAGGAGGAAGGCTCGTAGAACAGTATATCCAAGATTTCTACAAGTATACAAGATATGGTGCTGAGATTATACGCACGAAGAAAGAAAAATGTCAGATGTTCGTTGATGGCCTCTATGACGAACTATGTCCTCTTTTCACCATCTTGGAGTTAGAAGACTTCCAAACTTTGGTTAATCGAGCCATTGCTGCTGAAGCCTCCCAAAAGGCTTCTGAGAGATGGAAAGAGAACCAGGCCTGATTTGATAAGAGGTTTCGAGATGATTTCAAGCCACCCACGTCTCAAAAGAAGGGTAGACAGTGGGACCAGAAGTCTGTTACTTTTCAACAACTACCACGATCTGGTTATGTACCACAATTCTAGTCTGTAGGAACATCTATTGCTCGCACAACTTTAGTAGAAAGTATAGGTGGTTTTACGAAAGGTTCTCATATTCCTCTATATAACTTCTGCCAAAAGAGGCACCGAGGGTAGTGCCATAGACAATCTGGATCATGCTATCTTTGCAGTGAATCTGGTCACTTCATCAGACAATGTATGCAGAATCCAAATGCCCCTACTACCGTGGCTTCTCAGAATAATCCTAGTAAGGGAAGAAGAGCAAAATATATGCAGTCTGGATCCGTGGGGAGACCTCGCAACACCAATGCCCCTCCGGCTAGTCGTGACCCTCAGACTTCAGCCCAGATGTACCATGTTCGGGGTCGTGAGCAGGAGGATGATCCTGATGTGATTGCAGGTATGATGGAATTATGTTCTGATCTTGTTTATGCTTTGGTAGATCCAGGCTCTACGTATTCTTTTGTTAGTGAACCTTTGATTGTAAAGTATGCCTTAGAACCAGAATCGGTCACTTCTGAGATTGTTGTTTTGAATCCGTTAGGAGATAGTGTGATCATTCGATGGGTTTGTAAAGCTTGCAATCTAAGAATCCAAGGGATCACTTTCCCGGCTAATTTGATGTCCTTTCAAGAGTTCGATCTCATGTTAGGCCTTGACTGATTAGCCGAACACCAAGCATGGGTGGACTGTTCGAAGAAGAAGTTATATCTCTGTGGACTCGGTAAGGAAAGCATAACCCTGATGAAATCCAAACTCGAGCCTAAGGAGACTCTTATGTATGCCATGAAAGATCTAAAACTTGAAAATGTGCCTGTTATGAAAGAATTCTCCGATGTGTTTCCTGATGAACTTCTGGGACTTCCTCTCACCCGAGAAGTGGAATTTGAGATAGAAGTGCAACATGGTACTTCTCCGGTCTCTATCACTCCGTATAGAATGGCTCCGGTAGAATTAAGAGAGCTAAAGGCCTAAATCTAAGACTTTTTGGATAAGGGATTCATTCGGCTGAGTTTCTCACCTCGGGGAGCACTGGTGTTGTTCGTTAAGAAGAAGGATGGGTCGATGTGCCTATGCATTGACTATCGTCAGTTGAATAAGGTGACAATTAAGAACAAGTATCCATTACCGAGAATCGATGAACTTTTTGATCAATTGAAAGATGTTTCTGTGTTTTCCAAGATAGATCTCCGACTCATATATTACCAAATGCTAGTGAATGAGTCTGATGTTCCAAATACCGTCGTTCGAACTAGATATTGCCACTATGAATTTATAGTGATGCCTTTTGGGCTCACAAATGCACCCGCAACCTTCATGGATTTGATGAACCATGTGTTCTAGCCCTATTTAGACAAGTTCGTGGTTGTCTTTATAGATGACATCTTGATCTATTCAAAAGATGCGACTACTCACGAAGAACATCTCCGAATTATACTCTAGACTCTCTGAAAGAAACAATTATATGCCAAGTTTAGCAAATGTGAATTTTGGCTATCCGAAGTGTCCTTCTTAGGCCATGTGATCTCTTCTGCGAGAATTCAAGTTTACCCAAAGAAGATTCAAGCCATCCTTGACTGGATTCCTCTGAAGAATGAGGGAGAAGTTTGCAGTTTTCTGATGCTTACATGCTACTACCATAGATTTGTTAAGGGACTCTCACTGATTGTTGCCCCCTTGACGAAGCTCTTCCGCAAGGACACTCCTTTTGTATGGACTGTGGATTAGCAAAGGAGTTTCGATCAGCTCAAGCAAGTCCTTACTCATGCTCTTGTCTTGGTGCAACCCGAGTTGGGCAAAGATTTCACCGTTTACAGTGATGCATCCCATCTGAGATTAGGTTGTGTTCTGATGCAGGAAGGCAAAGCCATAGCGTATGTTTCACGTCAACTCAAGCCACATGAGCTAAACTATCTAACTCATGATCTAGAGTTAGCCGCATTTGTGTTTGCTTTGAAGATTTGGCGACACTATCTGTATGGTGAAAAGTGTTATTTGTACACTGATCACAAAAGTTTGAAGTATCTTTTGACTCGGAAAGAGTTGAATCTCCATCAGCGTAGGAGGATGGAACTTCTAAAAGATTACGACTTGGTCATTGATTACCATCCCGGTAAAGCCAATGTTGTGGCTGATGCTCTTAGCCGAAAGCCCACTCCTTCTCCTAGATGTTTGAATGCCACTTTCGACTCAAGAAGTACGGTAAGCTATTGGCTGAATTAAGAGTGCAGTCGACCATTTTCTCCTGAATCAAAGCACTCTAAGAAAATGATAAGGAGTTGCAACCTCTCATTGCTAAGGTCAAGCATAACACAGATCCTGACTTTGCTGTGAATTCTGAATGCTTGTTAAGTTTTTGCAACCGTATTTGTGTGCCCGATGATGATGATCTTGGGAATTAGATTCTGAGTAAATCTCATTCTAGCCCCTTCTCTATTCACCTGGGAGCTATTAAAATGTACAAGGATCTAAAGGAGCTATATTGGTGGTCCAGAATGAAGAATGAGATCACGGACTTTGTGACTAGGTGTTTGACTTGCCAACGAGTCAAAGCCGAGCACAAGGTGCCTACTAGTTTTCTGTAGCCTATCGAGCTTCCACAGTGGAAATGAGAGCCTATTAAAATGGAATTTGTAAGTGGCCTACCTATGACCTCGAAGAAGAATGATGTTGTTTGAGTCATTGTGGATCGATTTACTAAATCCGCTCATATCCTTCTGGTGAGAATAGATTTCAGTTTGCCAAAGCTCGTAGAGTTGTATACCCGCAAAGTCATTCGGTTACACGGAGTCCTTGTGTCTATTATCTCCGATCGTGACCCTTGATTTGCAGCTTGGTTTTGGAGGACCTTACACGAGGCCTTGGGAACACGAGTGCACCTTAGCACTGCTTTCCATCCTCAAACTGATGGCCAATCTGAGAGAGTTATTCAGGTAACTCTAAACCCTCATTTAAATTGTGTGTCTAAATGTTTTATGTCAATCTCAATTCTTCCTTGTAGATTCTAAAAGATATGCTTCGAGCTTGTGTCATCGACTTCGGGAATACGTGGGAAAAATCCCTACCTTTAGCCGAGTTTGCATACAACAACAGTTATCAAGACTCAATTCAAATGGCCCCGTACGAAGCTTTGTATGGAAGGAGGTGCATAACTCCTCTTTGTTGGACCGAACTCGGTGAAGGCAAGATACTAGGTCCTGACTTGCTTTGGGAGACCAAAGAAAGGACATCCATTATCTGTGATCGGCTTAAGGCTACCTTCGATCGACAAAAATCATATGCTGATTTGAAAAGAAGAGATATCTAGAACGAGGTTGGTGAGAAGGCCTTCCTCAAAGTGTCTCCATGGAAAAGGATAATTCGTTTTGGCAAGAAGGGGGAACTAAGCCCCCGATTCATTGGGCCGTTTGAAGTGATTGAAAGACTTGGACATGTAGCATACCGATTAGCTCTTCCCAAGGAGTTAGGTTGAATTCACAACGTCTTCCATATATTTATGTTACGCAAGTACCGGTTAGATCCCTCCCACGTGATCGAGCCGGAGTCTGTGGAGATTCTGTTAGAGTATGCCCAAAGACCAATCATAAGATGATTGTAAATGACATTGTTTTACCTTGTTTATTCATAAGAGGCATTGTCATTATTATTTTCAGTTACAATTCTGCGTGCATAAATAAACTGAATTATAATAAAGTCCTTAGAATAATATGGTTATTCTAAATTGTCCTTAGTCGAGTATTATTGTGAGCATGGACAACAATAATGCATTAAGACTAATATGTAGTTGATTGATGACAAAGTGTTGTCATTGACATTGAGATGTCAAAATCAATACATAAGTATGTGTTAGAGAATGACATACTGGACTGACCCGCTATGAGCATGTTTCTTGGATTATTATGTGACATTCATAACATTGCTCATAATGATAACTACATGTATGATCCTCAGACTTGAGATCATCATTATTTCAACATCATGAGTGACATATTTTGATACAGTCAAACGTGTGTCGTAACTGACTACACTATAAAGACTGATATTGGATATGTCACAATCTATGTAGTGGAATATGGTTTATCAAGATAGGATTTGTCCTTCCTAGATAATAGGAGTAATATCGTAGGCAACTTGATTAGGTGAGACTAGAAATGCATTGCCATGCTCGAATAAGTTGATATGAGATATCATAGTTATTCATTTATAATAGTCTACTCAAGATATCAAGAAACATTAGATGGACTATAGAAGTGTGATTGTTCCATGACTTGTGTCTAATCTAGATATAAAGGACAAAAGGATGTAATACATAAATAGAGTTAATCATGAAAAGGTTACGTCGAATCATGATTTCTTGTAACTTAGGTGACAATGACATATTGCTAGATGTCACTCATTGTTTGTAATATTAGAAATGTTCTAATATTTACTACTAACGTTACATGAACCTACAGGGTCACACCCACAGTTGAAATGAGCATATATTAAACGAATTATATATGTACAAATTTGTTGTACATGGATTTAGTTAAATTAATATATATTTGATATATATAATTTAACTATTGGGTAAATATTAAAAGAAAAATAATTATTGTAATTATGACTCTTTTAATATATAAATAATATAATTCGACTTAAATCAATATATATATTGAAATCCTAGTTAAGTTGAATTGGGATTATATATATTTAATATATATATTGAAATCCTAATTAAAGTTGAATTGAGATTATATATATTTAATATATATATTGAAATCCTAATTAAAATTGAATTGGGATTATATATATTTAATATATATATATATATTGAAATCCTAATTAAGTTGAATTGGGATTATATATTTAATATATATATATTGAAATTCTAATTAACTTGAATTGAGATTATATATATATTTAATATATATATTAAAATCCTAATTAAAGATAAATTGGGATTATATATATTTAATATATATATTGAAATCCTAATATGAGTTGAATTAGGATTACAAAGGCTATATAAAGGCATGAGAGATCTAGCAGTCATTAATGCTTTTTGAGAAAAATCCTCTAAATAGTTTAGAGAGTTTTTATATGTTCGTTCCCTTCTAAATGGTTTAGAGAGTTTTTATATACTCATTTCAACTTGTGAACTATGTAGAGGTCGGAGCGTTATTGTTGCTGCTTAAGAATCGACATCGTGGAATCATGATTGAATATCTACCACCTCCAAACTCAAAATTCCAGATTTTAAACAGGTAATTCTTCACCCTTATTCACCCCGATTCGTTCCTAGTACATGGATCTCTGGTGGTAATCGTCGGATAATTTTTCCGCTGCGCCATGGGGTGTACCGGCGTGACCCAACAGTGGTATCAGAGCCACTTGTACGATACGGATTCGGGTTTTAATTACTTGGGTGATGTAATTGTATGAGATACATGTTATTTTTTGATTTATTTAGCGAATATATGATATTTGTACGAGCAAATCTATTCAATCACGGTTAATCTGTTAATCCAATTAAAAGATGTTCCTAAGATTGATGATTAAGAGTTAATCATCAGGATCTTTGTCGATAGGGTTTGAAATATTATATGTTAATCGTTAACATATTCAATATAGAGTTTTAAGGTTTTAGATGTTAAGTGTTAACATACGCGGGTTATAGTTATATATTAGACTAATGGTTAGTTTATAGATTTTGTGCGGGGAAGTAACAAGAGTTGTTCCAGTAAAAACCTCATAGATTTTAAAATCCTAAAAAAACATGATAATGTTGATAAAAGTTATTAAATCGTGAGGTTTTTAGACAGCAATTAAGATGTTGATCTTAAAAAAAATCCTCGCTGCTGACCGGGCAAGAGTAACCCCATCAGCAGCTACAAGCCCGCCAAAACCCCACAAGGGGCTTGACCCCTGCATAGGAACAATCTAGAAAGACCTCAATTACAAACCTCGTCGTTAATATGTTTGTTTATGCACGGTGTTTGGAATGCATGGTTATAGCCCAATAGCCTATTTAGTTTTATTTATAAGGTTTTATAAATACGGCCTGCGTGTCGTGTCTTTCTCTACTTCTATTGTAATTCTCTTATCATCTTACTCCCTCGTATGTAAAACGAGTTTCTAAAATTGTAATCTATACGAATAAGTATAGACCAAAGTAACAGAAATGTGTGACGACGGAAAGATGCTTGAGAAGTGTTTTTATCCTTAGAATAATTTGGTTCTCCCATTGGCTTGGGATGGGCCACCTCAGGATATGGGTTATAACTATTGCATTCATATTTACTGCTTTTCATGTATATGATAAAATGAATGTATGAGATGCATGTTAGTTAATTGATAAGATCAAATGTTAAATGGTGAGATAATATTCACAAAAACCCTCAATATTTAATTAAAATTAGTCATCCAATATTAGCCCTCGTTAAAACCTTTATCAGTACTATGTAGGTTTTGCCAAAGCAAAATACTTAGATCTATCTTGGTTAAACACAAAGAATAAGCAAGTGATATTTAGTGGTAGTAATATTGGTTAAACTAGGTTGTTCTAATAAGATTAGAACCTAAAGACTAATGATTGTTCAAGAACTTTGGTGATTGAAAAACAATACGAAAATGCATGTCTAGGATTGGTTCTTTGAAAGACTTGGTATTTAAGCGTGCCCAGTACACCACCTCTCTTTTCATAAGTTACCTACCCGGTGAACTGTTCATTATTGTTCTTTCTATTAGACCATATGAACTTTTGTTTTGGACAAATAGTTGTTCATCAAATATAGGAATTACATGAGATGTAATTAGCGAGTGTTGCTTACCTGAATAATTGAATTCTAGGAGTAAAGTCAAAGCTGACTTAGAATGAAATGAAATATGGATCTTTACCCACAAGAAATACTTTTAGCAAGTTTTTTTATTTTGAGGGTTTCTAATAGAGGGAATGTTATTACTTTATAAACACGATGAATAGGTACTTATAAAGCATATTTTATTGTTGTAGACTTATTATACAAATTTATTATCATTGCGATCGGTCCTTGAGAAGGACAAGTTGAATGACGTAAACTACCTTGACTGGTCACTAGAAGGAAAAATGTTTCCATTAGTAATAAGACATGTCATTGTAAAAGGAACTACCCCATTTATCTTGAAAAGTCAAGAAGGCAAATGAAAGCAGAACGTCCGCCTTGAATATTTATGTTATTGATATTAATTTATCAACACCTACTTCTTGGGTATTGGATACCGGTTGTGGTTCTCACATTTGTACATTTGTGTAAGGACTACAAAAGAGTAGAAATCTGAGAAAGGAAGAGGTGGACCTATGGTTTGGTAATGGAGCAAGAGTTGTTGCATTAGTTATAGGAACATATACTTTACGTTGCCTAGTGGTCTTAATTTATGTTTAGAGGATTATTATTTTGTGTCTAGTTTGACTAAAAAAACATCATTTCGATTTCTTGTTTAGACAGGATTGGTTTTGAGATAATTATTAAGAATAATTGTTGTTCTTTTATCTCGATAATATTTTCTATGGTGTGACATAATTAATAAATGGCCTCTATATTTTGAATCAAGAGAATTCCATTTACAGCATAAATACGAAAAGATCAAAACAAAAGGCTCTAATCAAACTCATCTTTGACATTGTCACTTGGGTCACATAAGTGAAAAACGCATTTCAAAACTTCATAAAGATGAATTTTTGGATTCATTTGTTTTCGAACAACTTGATGTATGCGAGCCTTGCTTGTTGGGAAAGATGACCAAAGCTCTTTTTTAATGGTAAAAGTAAGAGAGCAAGTGATTTATTGGGATTAATAGATAGTGATGTATGTGGACCAATGAATACACAAGCCAGAAAAAGGTTTTCAATACTTTATTACTTTCACATATGACTTCGGTAGATATGGGTACATTTACCTAATGCATCATAAATTTGAAGCCCTTGAAAAGTTCAAGGAATTTAAAAATAAAGTATAGAACCAACTAGGAAAAAGAATTAAGGCTCTTCGATCAGATTGAAGAGGAGAATACTTAAGCTTGGAGTTTGGTGACCTTTCTTAAGGAATGTGGGATTGTCTCACACCTCCTGGTACTCCACAATGGAATGGGGTTCCTAAAAAAAAGAAACTGAACACTGTTAGACATGGTTCGATCAATGATGAGTCATGCTAATCTTTAAGTTTCTTTTTGGGGACATACGCTAAAAATATATGCTTTCACAATAAATCATGTTCAATCTAAATCAGTTCAAAAGGCACCATATGAGATATGGATTGGGAAACGTCCTAGTATGTCTTTTATGAAACTTTGGGGATGCAAAACTTATGTTAAACATAAGATGTCTACAAAGATCAAACCCAAATCTCATAAATATAATTTTGGGGGTTATCCTAAAGAGACTAAAGGATATTATTTCTATAATCCTACAAAGAACAAAGTGTTTATTGCTCAAATATGAATCTGCCTAGAAAGATAATTTGTTTTTTGAAAAAGAAGTGGGAGAAATATTAAACTCAATAAAATTTAAGATCAACCACATATCATTGAACAAGAGATTGAACAACAAGTTCCACAAGTTGTTGAGGACCATTCAACCGTTTTGGAAACACAACCACTGCGAAGATCTTTGAGAGAATGCAATACGCTTGAGAAATATGGATTTCTTGTCACATTGCATGGTGATGTTCTCTTCATAGATCAAGATGTGCCGAGGACTTATCAAGAAGCAGTGACAGGCCCAAACTCTGAGAAATGGCTAAAGGCCATGAATTTGAGATGGATTCCATGTTAGAAAACCAAGTTTGGACCTTGGTAGACCCACCTCTAGGGGTTAAGCCTATAAGGTGAAAATGGGTTTTCAAAAAGAAAATCGACATGGATGGTAATGTACAGACATACAAAGTGTGATTAGTCGCTAAGGGTTTTGGTAAAATTCATGGTATAGACTATGATGAAACCTTTTCACCTGTTGCTATGTTTAAATCCATCCGGATCTTACTTGCGATAGCTGTATCTTATGATTATGTGATATGGCAAATGGATGATAAAACCGCTTTCCTTAATAGAAAACTAGATGAGGATGTGTACATGGCACAACCTGAAGGTTTTTTTGATCCAAAAGATGGCAAAAAAATATGCAAGCTACAAAGGTCCATTAATGGATTGAAGCAAGCTTCTCGAAGTTGGAATATTCATTTTAACGATGCAATCAAAGAGTTTGATTTTATCAAAAATGAAGATGAGTCATGTGTTTTCAAGAAAATTAGTGGGAGCACTATCATATTCTTGGTAATGTATGTGGATGACATACTGATAATAGGAAATGACATATCTAGCTTACAGTCCGTGAAAACTTGGTTAGGAAAATGTTTTTCCATGAAAGACTTGGGTGAGGCAACATGCATATTAGGAGTCAAGATCTATAGAGATAGATCAAGATGACTTCTAGGATACATAGAAGAAGTACTGAAAAGATTCAATATGGAAGAATCCAAAAGAAAATGGTTCTTACCTATGAGACATGAAATTTCACTCTTGAAGGAAATGTGTCCTTCAACATCCTAAGAAAGTGAGCAAATGAGTAAGAATCCATATGCTTTAGCAATTGGATCTATCATGTATGCCATGTTATGTACTCGTCTAAATGTATCATACGTTTTAAGTATGACAAGTCGATATCAGGTAGATCTCAGTAAAGGTCACTGGGTCGTAGTTAAAAACATCTTTAAGTACTTAAGAAGAACTAAGGATACATTCCTTATATATGGAGGTAAGGAAGAGCTAAGTATAAAAGGTTATACTAATGTCAGCTTCCAAACCGATAAGGATAACTCATGATCGCAATCGAGTTTTGTGTTATGCCTTAGTGGAGGCGCTATGAGTTGGAAAGGTTCAAATCAAGATACAGTAGCTGATTCTACAATAGAAGCCGAGTATATTGTAGCATGCGATGCTGCAAAAGAGGGTGTTAGGATCAAGAAGTTCATATCTGAACTAGGGGTTGTGCCAAGCATTTTGAATGCTATAGATCTATGTTGTGATAACAACAGAGCCATCGCACAAGCAAAAGAACCCAGATCTCACCAACGATCCAAACACATACTTAGGCGTTACCATCTCATTCGAGAAATCATAAATCGAGGAGATGTGGAAATATGTAGGGTACCAACAAATGACAACATTGTCGATCCACTAACAAAGCCTCTGATGTAGCAGAAAAGCATGATCATTGCACTAAGTCATTCGGTATTAGATACATGAGTGATTGGTCTTAGTGCTAGTGGGAGATTGTTAGAGTAAGCCCAAAGGCCAATCATAAGATGATTGTAAATGACATTTGTTTTACCTTGTTTATTCATAAAGAGGCATTGCCATTATTATTTCTAGATACAATTATGTGTGCATAAATAAACTGAATTATAATAAAGTCCTTAGCATAATATGGTTATTCTAAAATGTCCTTAGTCGAGTATTATTGTGAGCATGGACAACAATAATGCATTAAGACTAATATGCAGTTGATTGATGACAAAGTGTTGTCATTGACATGGAGATGTCAAAATACATACATAAGTATGTGTTAGAGAACGACATATTGGATTGACCTGCTATGGGCATGTTTCTTGGATTATTATGTGACAGTAATAACATTTCTCATAGTGATAACTACATGTATGATCCTTAGACTTGAGATCATCATTATTTCAACATCGTGAGTGACATATTTTGATACGGTCAAACGTGTGTCGTAACTGACTACACTATAAAGACTGATATTGGATAGGTCACAGTCTATGTAGTGGAATATGGTTGATCATGATAGGATTTGTCCTTCCTACATAATAAGAGTAATATCATAGGCCACTTGATTGGGTGAGACTAGAAATTCATGGCCATGCTCGAATAATTTGATATGAGATATCATAGTTATTCGTTTATAATAGTCTACTCAAGATATCAAGAAACATTAGATGGACTATATAAGTGTGACTGTTCCATGACTTGTGTCTAATCTAGATATAAAGGACAAAAAGGATGTAATACATAAATAGAGTTAATCATGAAAAGGTTATGTCGAATCATGATTTCTTGTAACTTAGGTGACATTGACATATTGCTAGATGTCACTCATTGTTTGTAATATTAGAAATGTTCTAATATTTACTACTAACGTTACATGAACCTACAGGGTCACACCCACAGTTGAAATGAGCATATATTAAATGAATTATATATGTACAAATTTGTTGTACACGGATTTAGTTAAATTAATATATATTTGATATATATAATTTAACTATTGGGTAAATATTAAAAGAAAAAAAATTATTGTAATTATGACTCTTTTAATATATAAATAATATAATTCAATTTAAATCAATATATATATATTGAAATCCTAGTTAAGTTGAATTGGGGTTATATATATTTAATATATATATATTGAAATCCTAATTAAAGTTGAATTGGGAATTATATATATTTAATATATATATATTAAAATCCTAATTAAAAGTGAATTGGGATTAAATATATTTAATATATATATATATATTGAAATCCTAATTAAGTTGAATTTGGATTATTTATATATTTAATATATATATTAAAATCCTAATTAAAGTTAAATTGAGATTTTATATATTTAATATATATATTGAAATCCTCATATGAGTTGAATTAGGATTACAAAGGCTATATAAAGGCATGAGAGATCTAGCAGTCATTAATGCTTTTTGGAAAAAAAACCCTCTAAATAGTTTAGAGAGTTTTTATATGTTCGTTCCTTTCTAAATGGTTTAAAGAGTTTTCCCACGTGAAGATCATCTGAGTAGGTGATTGATAAAGTCAATAGCTAAATAGGAAAGACTATTGACCATGGGAATAAGCAAACCCTTGATGGAGGGTAAGCTTTTCATTGGTTGGCATGTAGTTGAGAAATGATTAAGCCTCAATCTTTTTAACGAATAAATGAATAAAGAGAAGCTCTCATCTCTCATTTTTTGAACTCCCGAAAGCAAACCCAAAACTTTGTCTCCCAAATAAGCAAGCTCCTCCATTGTTGTCTTCAACCTCTAGCTAAGCAAGCACCTCGGTGCAATCTTCGATCTTCTTCCAAGTTTGATATACCGTTTGAAAGCCCATGATTCGGTGAGTAAAACCTCTAAATCGAATTAGTGATCCTATCTTTTGTTGAAGTTTAATTTCAATATTAGGGCTTTAATGTTCAAAGGAAAGCCATGATTTAGGAAGTTAATTTTGATATTCCAATGTTGTCTACAAGCTTTGGTAAGCTTGAAATATGTTTCCGAATCTTTAGATCAAATTCTAATGTAATCCTAACTTTGTGCTAGCTCAAGTGTTGGAGAAGGATCCCTTGTCATCTTTAAAGGAAGCTAGGCACAACAGAGATGTAATTCAAGAGCCTCGTAATCAAGGTGAGTGTAGTCATGTCAAGGGATAGGCTCGATGCCATCCCGTTGCATCATTGTGGTTTGCTATGCATTGTGTCAAAGCTCAAGTAGAGCAATCGGCTATAAATTCGAATGGTAAGGTTAGGTAAGCCCTTGTGTTATTCTGATATGGTTACGAATATACATGTGACATATGATCCGATATAAATGAACTATGAAAGTAATATGTTGAAATGTGAACAACTATGTTATATCATGTGAATTTGATATGACTATGTGATGATTCGATGGAAACATGTACTATGATATGCTATGGAGCTACGGCTCACTTCTGTTTCTGATATGTTATGGCCTACGATCACAAAGGTAAGAAAATACTAGAAATATGTGTAACCTTGGACATTTGTGAGTTTTAGATACAACTGGCATGCCATAGGATTATTTGAGCTTGTATAAGTAAGGGTTGGACTACAGTCAGGGGCTACGGCCTATATGTGGGGGAGATAAGGATGGATTGTGTAAGGGACTTATCCGGAGCTACGGCTTAAGGCTACGCCTATTTTTCGATATATGTGTTGGTGTAAAGGGGAATCCGTGTATCCATTTGTTACTATGTCTGAGGGATTGATATGTGTTTAACTTTGCTATGTATATGTGGAAATGGGATAAATGATTTAAGCATGAGACTAATGTGATTAATAGTGTAATTATGATATTTAAGTATGATGATATGTTGTTCCTCATGTCACTTGATTACCTTACGCTTGTTAGGACTACCTCACTAGGCTAAATAAGCCTAACATGTGTGTGTGTTTGTGTGTCTCATGCATTTCAGGACCTTGAAGCATTCCGAGCTTCGATCATGTAATCTCCCAGTTGCAAGTCACTTCCGCAAGTTATATGCGTGTTTACTTTATTTTAGAACCCCTAGTAAGGTGGCATAAGGCCTAAACCTGTTTTAATGGCCTATTTTGATATGTTTGTGTAACGATGCTTTTTCAAAAACTACCTTTAATGTATCCCACTTTTTGGAGAAAGTTTGCTTAAAAGGAGAATTTCTTTTGAAAATTCTTTTTCTTTGGAAAACTGATTGAAAACTGGGAGTCGCCACTGGCCACTTGGATCAGGTAGGCCGGACACCATAAAACTAGAGATTTATTTTGAAAGGGTTCGGGATTTGGTTACGTATGGGGAAGGATTAGCACCCCCATCATGCCCAAAAATTGGTACCAAAATATTTGTTGCTTTTAATCGAAGGAAATTGTCGGAATCTGGAAAGAATTTAATTCGGTGACCTGAATTGGAAATTAACCTTAATTGAACGGGCTTCGTCAAATTGGGGGGTTCAAATTAATTGGACATTTAATTAATAAGGTTGACGATACATTGGACCATAGATTAAACCGACATCGAATAAACCCGACTACCGTGTTAATTTACGGTTCGAATCTCATACGTCAGCTTTATGCATGGTGCAAGCAGTTAGGGAATGATGTAATGACTTCGTCAAGTTTTTATTCTATCTTGAGTCGGTAAGGATTAATTCAAATATTTGGCCAACACCCTTTAAGCTCGGACTGTTACGACCAAAATATCAGAACTAATGAATACCTCCCCTTTTGTGATCCGAGTTAATTAATGTGCAATCAAACATTACAGTCACATGAATGACAAAATAGGAGATGACAAACAAAGGCATAAAAGATAAACACAAAAGGCCCACCCCAAAACCTAACCTAAAAAGGGCCCAAATTATTGAAGTTCAATTAGCGACCTAATTGTTAATTAAGTGATTCTAGTATTGAATCCTAAATTAACTAACCCCTAATGACTAAGATCCTAACAAATTATGATAATTAATCTGGAATTTATGCGTCAATCTAAGTTTGAAATTAATTTCAACCTAAGCCATTAAGAAACGTTCAATTAATTTAACGAATTTAGCATTTACTCTAATGAGCCAAAAGCAAATTAAAATTCATTAGATTAGCCCGAACGTTGATCTAACCAAGGCCCTAAGAACCCAAATCTAGAATTAACTTAATTAATTTAGGAATCACGCCCTATAAGACAAGCACGTGATTTAAATTAATCCAATTAATCCATTTAAACTAATCTAAAGCCCAAAAAACTAGGCCCAAGACCTAAAGGCCCAAAACTTTACTAAGCCTATATATCACATATGTATCACATATTGAAAATGTACATATTATATTCTTTTTACAAAAAGTACTACATAATTCATTATAAACACCCCAAAAACCTATAAGGCTATACTTTACTTTTTTTGAAACCATGTTTTCTATGTATATATTTATAAAAAGCAAAATTGTATCATACATTTTTTTAAAATAAACTACATACTATATCCTTTCAAAGAGAAATTGAATATTATAATCATTTTCACACATACATCACACAAACACCATATATTAAAGGAGATAAAACATATGACTATTGGACAACCACATATTAAAATAACGACCAAACCAACAGATTTAATCATAAAAACAACGAAATGTTAACAGGGTACCAATTGAAATAAAAATGTATAGGATTAGGATTTTTAAACACTGGAACTTGGACTAAAACGTAGAGAAATAAAATAAAGGGACGAGACTTAAAATAAAATGAGGACACAATTGTAAACCGATTAAAAATATCAGGGACTAAAATCATGAATAAAAAAGGCAGAATGGCCTGAGGGTGCGATTATACTATGCAGGAGGACTAATAGCGGTATTTAGACTTGCGAAAGGACCAATCGTGTGATTACAGTGGGGCGGAGGTCCTTATTTTGCCATTTCCCCTTTTTAAAACATGAAAATATTATAAAACCCCTTCTATCTCCATTCTTTTCCTCTTTCGACAAAAACCAGAAACCCAACGTTGTAACACCTCCTCCCTTGTGTTCATCTGGTTCTTGAAGAACCCAGATTTCGGTAGCCCTCTGCCGCGAAGCCCAGAAAACGGTCGTCGAGCCGCCGTGCCGGCCGTCGTACGACAGTGGCCGGCGAAGCCAAAGATCCTTAAAAACCCTAAAAACATATCTAACCCTTCCTCTTTCAAAAATCGGGACACCAAATATGAAATCAAAACCTGAAGGACTACTCTGCCATTCCCGCTCTTTTGTTTCACCGTACACGACCTAGGGAGGTCTTAAGGCTTATCAACGATGGTAAGGGACAGACCGACGCGAAAGGAGGGGGAGAAATACAAGGGTAAGAGCTTCAGAAACCCTAAATCTCTATGTTTTTCTTTATGTAAATGCTCGAAAATATAAGAATAAGATGTTATACCTCTGTAAGTGCGAGATTTGGCTGCCTCTTTTGCTATTCCTTTCTTGAATATCTCTAGTATATTTTTACACAGTTAGGGCTCTGATTTATATAGCCCGAAATTACATGGGATTTTTAAATTGAAATTCATGCGAAAATTCCCTATTGGCTCTGATTTTTTCTGAATGAAATGGTGCATCCTTTGTATTGCCGATTTGTCCCCTGATTCGTATTGCTCCCTGACATTTATGTTGTTTTTGCCTCTAATTTTTCTGCTAATCTCGTCCTTTTTGTTGCATGTGCTGTCGTGGTCGAGCGGTTGGAAGGGGGACCAGCGTATCTACCAGCATGGTGGTCGTCATGGAGTGCAACAACTGTCGTGGCGTCAAGGTGGTGCTGGTGTAGCCAGAGTGCAGATGGTCACGGGAACTGAAGAGGTACGGTAGACTGCACGTGCAAGTGGGGTGAATGACGAGCCGCGCGTGTGATATGTGACGATATGAAGAGCCCCTCATGCTTCATCATGGACTGTCAAATCTGGCTAGATCTGACGGCAGGAATGAGCTGCGCAACAATGCAATGAGAAATTAGGGGTTTTAGTCATTATCAGATTTGGGTTTTGGCTTTATTGGGCCCAAAATGGGCTAAATATGTATATTCTTTTAAATCTTCTGAGCTTAATATAAATGGACTCTTGTGATATATGTATTTGGGCTATTTTTTATTTAATTAACATTCCTTTTTTATATTTTCAGAGTTGTTTTATAATGATAATTGTTGCGCGTAATAAGTGCTACGCAATTGTGCAAGTATACACGTTGCAAGTTATAGTATAAAAGATATTGTCTCCACAGGGATTGGTGCCACTTCAAGAATCTAGTCTCATGCACTGTAAAAAGTAAAAACACAAATAAAGGATTATGGGAGTTTTAACTAATAACTAATCTAGAAAGCAATAAAGTAAAAGAATAGATGAGATCAATTGAGAGAGATAGGCCAGGTTATCGTGAGTTGAGGTGTGATAGCCGATTGGATAGTCTTGGTAAAAGAGTGCACGGGCAACTCAGTTGCCGTGGCAACTTGCACAACGGGGTTGTCTTGGCAACTAATCGATGGTTGCCTGGGCGACTAGTTGGGCAACTACTTGGGCGTCTGGGCAGCAACCTTCAAGGTTCGGCAGAGCGTTCTTCAATGGTTTCTTCTTATCCCTAAGTTGAAACTCTAGCTACTTGTGCATGCCTTGATAATACATCCATGCGTGAATCAAGGGTGAACAACAACCAATCTTGCGCTCCTCTTAGCCGTTGAAATCCTTGACTTATTCCTAAGCCGGATTAATCTTCACCATCAATAGATTGAATAAAGATCATATTCTTTCGTTTCTTGAATCTAACTCTCCTGATATTAGATAAATGGATGAAGTTACGAGATCCTCTCCCAATTCACTCACAAACAAGAATAAGAACCAAGAATGAATAAACCTTGAATAGAAAAGTGCAAACTCTTATTACCTAAACAAAAACCAATAGTTTCTCACAACCACAAAACACAATAACTATAGCCAAATAGATTTAGTTCATGGCTAGGTTCCAAAGAAACACAAGATAAATAATCCCTAGCATGAACCCAATCGAACAAGAAAGAAAATGATGAAGAAGGAGGCTTGTCGAAATCCTCCTTGCCCTAGATGCTTGTCGAAAATTCTCTCCTCTTGCCCTCCTTGGAGTTGTCGAAATTTCCCTCTCTTGCTCTCTATGGATTGTCGAAATCTCCATCTTATTTATAGGGCTAGGCCAAAGTCCTTCTTTGAGGAGGAAGTTAAGTTGGAATTAAACTATCTTTAAAGAATATAATTCTTTATTATAATTATATTCCTACTAGAACTTCTCCTATCTTCTTGGAATTTAATTCTTCTTTAATCTCTGCATGGAAATCAAATTCCTTTGGGTTTGGGTTGTGCTCCACGTTATCTTGGGCTTGTCTAGTCATCAATTTCGACTACCATATCACCTTTACTCTTGTCGACAATTGCCCTGGCAACTGGCTCGGCGTCTCCTTCATGTATTGCCCGCAACAACTGCTCGGCGTCTCCTTCATGTATTGCCCGCAATCGGGCTCTAGCCTTGCTTTGGCAAGTGATCCTGCATATGCACACAAAACACACCAAAGCAGCATCTTTTCCCACAAAAACTACCAAGTTATGTAATCAAGCTCAACGATGGAAGGAAACATGGATTAATGCCTGAATGGCTAATTATGCAACTAATATGAGCCTAAGTCTAACAATAATATGAGTAAAAAGGGTAAGAAAAATAGTACTTTTGAACACTTATCACACCCCCAAACTCGAACTATTGCTTGTCCTCAAGTAATGCAAACTCATAATTACCTGCCAAGACTTCAATTTTCACAAACTTAGCTTTGAACTTGATTTCAATTCTCTGAACCGGGGCACAAAGTATGATTGGCTTTTTATTTTTCGGAAAACTTAGGAGTTACTCGGAATCAAACTATAATGCTTGTGAGTGTATGCGGAGTTGTGTGCAAGTTGATTTTTCGGATTCTATGCAAACAATATGTTTTCAAATTACTTTATTAGGTTCTTTTTAACATGTTTTAACTAGAGCCAGTTTTGGGCACCTCTAGTGTTTTGTTTTTAGTTTTCTTAAGTTAATTTATTCGACTAGAGCCGGTTTCGGGCACCTCTAGTTATAAAATTTTTAACACATACTAGAGCCAATTTCGGGCACCTCTAGTGATCAATTTGTTTTAGCACATGCTAGAGCCAATTTCGGGCACCTCTAGCATTCATCCAATTTTTATTCTAATCCCCCAATTTGTTAATTATCAACCTAAGTTCACTAGAATTCCTTAAATCAATCAAACCACAACAGTGTTTCATCAAATTTAGTATCATAGTAAAATTCTAAGTTTTTCCATGGTTATCCTAGAATAAAAATTCTATCAATTAAGTGCGTTTGCAAAGTCATCATCGAATATTCATCAAATCTAAGCAATTCTTGTTCAAATTAAAGGCATGGCAAGCAATTTATGTATCCTAAATGTAATACTTAAGATGAATGTAACTAAACATGGTAACTACTAATAACAATCCCCCTCAAACTCGAGTGAGGCATTATCCTCAATGCATGCATAAAAATAATGAAAAATAAAATGCATACGAGGACTTACTCCGAGAGTTCGCCATCGTAGATGATTAGTTTCCTTTTGGTCGGTGTCTTGATTCTCTTGCTTGAACACGATGGTTGTTTTCTTGTTGTCGATGGTGGAATCGATCCTCGTACGGGGCTGTCCTCATCATCCTCTTCATCAATGTCATTGGTTTTCCGCTTGGAGGATTCAATTGGTGCGGTCTTTGTTGGTGCAATGGAGGACTCTTCCGAATCTAAAAAATCAGAAAATGATTCTGTAGGAGTTGATTTGGGCATAGGTGCTTTACCGCTTCTTTGTTACGTTCCACATGGGCACCATTGTAGTGCTTCAATCTTTGTCCATTAACTTTTAATTCATGGTTGTCAGAGATGGACTTGATTATCACAACACCATGGGAGAATGGTTTGACAACTTCGAATGGTCCCGGCCATCTTGATTTCAGCTTTCCTGGGAAAAGTTTTAGCCAAGAATTGAATAAGAGAACTAGTTGCCCTGGCATGAATTACTGCGGCAATAGTTTCTTGTCATGCCATTGCTTTGTTTTCTCCTTGTAGATTCGTGTACTGTAATAGGCGAGTGCACGAAATTCTTCTATCTCATTGAGGTCCAACAAACGCTTTTGTTCGGCACTTTCCCAATCCATATTCACGGTCTTGATTGCCCAGTATGCCTTGTGTTCGATTTCCACTGGTAGATGGCATGTTTTGCCATAGACAAGTCGGAAGGGGGACATACCTAAGGGTGTTTTGAATGCAGTGCGATATGCCTAAAGTGCATCATCTAGTCTTAATGACCAATCCTTCCTAGAGGGATTTACACCTTTCTCGAGTATACCCTTCAACTCCCGGTTGGAAATTTCTGCTTGCCAGTTGGTTTGTAGGTGATATGTCGTGGTGATCTTGTGTGATATGCCGAAGCGTTGCAACATCTTGGCAATTAGTCTGTTGTCAAAATGCTTGCCTTCGTCACTGATAATTGCTCTCGGCATCCCAAACCGTGTAAATATGTTTTTCTGCAAGAATCGTTGCACGGTCTTGGAATCGTTGTTGGGAACTGCAGCTGCCTCAACCCATTTAGACACGTAATCGACGACAAGTAGAATATAGAGGTTGCCGAATGAAGATGGGAAAGGTCCCATAAAATTGATCCCCCACACATCGAACAATTCCACCTCGATGATGTTCTGGAGTGGAATCTCATGTCGTCTAGAGATATTGCCCGTCCTCTGGCAACGATCACATTGCTTGTAAAAGTCATGGGCATCTTTGTACAATGTTGGCCAATACAAACCGGATTGCAAAACTTTGGCCGCGGTATGAGTTCCTCCAAAATGTCCTCCATAGGGTGAAGAATGGCAATGCCGGAGTACATTATGTTGCTCTTCTTCAGGGACACATCGGCGTATAACCTGATCTGCACATTGTTTAAACAAAAGAGGCTCGTCCCAAAAGTAATGCTTAGCATCATGGCGGAACCGCTTCTTCCCTTGGTGAGTAATGCCATAAGGTAAAATACCACAAACAAGGAAATTAACTAAATTCGCGTACCAGGGTATTGCCGAGGCATGTGCTGCCGTGGCGACTACTCCCAAAATTGCCAAGGCATACGCGTCAAGGGCTGCTGCGGTGTCGAGAGTTGCCGAGGCGTGCGCGTCCATAGTTGCCGAGACATGCGCGTCCATGGTTTCTGAGGCAACTAAAAGTTGTTCATCTGGGAATGCATCGCATATCTCTAGATCCGCGTCCTCCTCCCTATTGCATTCCAAACGTGATAAGTGATCGGCCACTTGATTTTCTGTTCCTTTCCTGTCCTTAATTTCAATATCAAATTCTTGTAAAAGTAATATCCAACGGATCAAACAAAGTTTGGCATCCTTTTTAGCAAATAGATATTTGATTGCCGAATGGTCCGTATGAACAATTACCTTTGTACCAATCAAATAGGATCGGAACTTGTCAAATGCGAAAACTACAGCTAGTAACTCTTTCTCTGTTGTTGTGTAATTCACTTGAGCACTATTAAGAGTTCTACTAGCGTAGTATATCACATGGAAGGTCTTACCTGTGCGTTGGCCTAGGACTGCTCCTACCGCGAAATCACTTGCATCATACATGAGCTCAAAAGGTAGCGTCCAATCTGGTGGAACGATAATGGGTACCGAGGTAAGCTTTTTCTTTAGGGTTTCGAATGCTTGGGTGCAAGAATCATCAAAATCGAAGACTTTATCCTGTTCAAGCAGATTGCACAAGGGTTTAGTGATTTTAGAAAAATTATGAATGAACCTCCTGTAAAAACCTGCATGTCCGAGAAAACTTCGAATTCCTTTAACCAAACTTGGTGGGGGTAATCTCTCGATCACGCCCACCTTGGCTTTGTCTACTTCAATTCCCTTGGATGAAATCTTGTGGCCGAGCACTATTCTTTCATCTACCATAAAATGGCATTTCTCCCAATTGAGTACTAAATCAGTTTCTTCACATCTTGCCAACACCCTCTCTAAATTGCTGAGACAACTGTCGAAGTCATTTCCAAAAACAAAAAAATCATCCATGAAGATCTCAAGGAAGTCTTCGACCATGTCTGAAAAGAGTGCCATCATGCATCTTTGGAAGGTTGTTGGGGCGTTACACAATCCGAACGGCATCCTTCGGAAAGCATAAGTACAGTATGGGCATCTGAAGGTTGTCTTTTCTTGATCTTCTGGTGCTATGGCAATTTGATTGTAACCTGAATAACCATCAAGAAAACAATAAAAGGGTTTACCTGCAAGAAGGTCAAGCATTTGATCAATAAAGGGTAATGGGAAGTGATCTTTCCTAGTGGCTTTGTTTAGCTTTCGATAATCCATACAAACCCTCCAATCGGTCACAGTCCTGGTTGGAATGAGTTCATTGTTTTCATTACTTACCACCGTTATACCTCCTTTTTTCGGTACACATTGTACCGGACTTACCCATGTACTATCAGAGATAGGGTATATAATGTCGGCGTCAAGCCACTTGATGATTTCTTTCATTACAACCCTTTCATGGCATGACTCAGTCTCCTCTGGGCCTCAATTGAAGGTTTGTAATCTTCTTCCAACAAAATCTTGTGCATGCACACTGCCGGGCTAATTCCCTTCAAGTCGGCAATTGTCCACCCTATTGTCTTTTTGTGTAGCTTCAACATCTTGATTAGCTTCTTTTCCTGCTCAGGCTGTAACTTAGAAGAAATAATTACAGGCAATGTATTATCGGTTCCTAAGTATGCATATTTTAGTTGCTCTGGCAATTGTTTCAACTCAAGAATCGGTGGTTGTTCAATAGAGGGTTTTTCGAGTTTACCTTCCTTACCTGAGTAATCTAGTGGTTCAAAGTATGTACCTGGTCGATTGACTAGCCAATTTGCCTCTTCTTGTTGTTCCTCATCGACCGGTTCTTCACATTCCTCAGGTTCCTCTTGATCGGCTATGTAGTTGCTGAGGCAACTAAATTCCTCGTCGAATTTAAACTCTGCCGTGGCATGAAGAAGTTGGCATTCTTCTGGATCATCGGCATGCCTTAGCGTTTGGAACACATTTAGTTTAACTTGCTGGTCATTCAATCTCATTGTGAGTTCTCCCTTTTCAACATCGATCAAGGTTTTCCCTGTTGCTAGGAATGGTCTCCCGAGAATGATAGGTGCATGCTCATCTGCTTTACAATCCAAAATAATAAAGTCAGCGGGAAAAATAAATTTATCAATTTTTACCAGTATGTCCTCGATTTTTACCTCTGGATGCACATAGGATCTGTCGGCTAGTTGTAGCATAACTATTGTAGGTCTTGCCTTCCCGATTCCTAGTTTCTGGAAAACCGATTTAGGCATCAAGTTTATGCTAGCCCCAAGGTTGCATAATGCTTTCCCGACATAGTGATTTCGAATAGAACAGGGTATTGTGAAACTTCCGGGATCCTTCAACTTGGGTGGCATACGATTGTGCAACATTGCCATGCATCCCTCTGTTGCGGCAACTGTTTCAAACTCTCATAGCCTTATTCTCTTGGACACAATGTCTTTAAGAAACTTGGCATAGTTTGGCATTTGTTCAATTGCTTCCACCAATGGCAAGTTGATGTGGACTTGCTTTAGGATATCAAGAAACTTCTTGAATTGATATTCTTGCTTTTGTCGCTTCAACCTTTGTGGGAATGGTGGTGGAAGTCGGATATCTTCGATCCTTTTATTGGTTTAAAACCTGATTGACGGCATTGCCGGGACAACTGGAGTTGCCGAGGCATTATCAATTGGGGTTGTCGAGGCATGCTTATTGCAAGTTGCCGAGGCATCTTTATCGTCGGTTGCCGAGGCATGCTTATTGCCGGTTGCCGAGGCAATTCTTGGTTTAGTATCTGAGGCTTTGCCGCTAGGTTCGTCTTGATCTTTTTGTGGAGTTTTGTTTGATGAGCGGGTTTGAGCCTCTCTAAGTTGTTGGCCACTTCTAGTGGTGATTGCCTTACACTGCTCATGGCCAGTTCCTCTTGCGACTTCAGTATCGCTAGGTAAACCTCCTTGCGGTCTAATATTCAGATTTTGAGCAAACTGTCCGACTTGATTTTCCAATGATTTGATTGTCGCCTCTTGGTTTTGCAATATCATCTCGGTCCTGTTAATAAAAGCATCAGTTCTTTTTATGAAGTTACTATTCTCAGCCATATAAGATTCAGTTTTCATTATAAAAGCATTTAGAGAATTTTCCAAAGAACTGGATGTTGTTAGTTGTTGCTGCGGCAACTGTTGCCGTGGCATATTCTGCTGGAATCCCGATGCTTGTGCATTCTGATTGTTCTGGTTTAGAGCATTGTTGGGATTACTCCATGAAAAATTTGGGTGCTTCTTCCAAGCTGGATTGTATGTATTGAACATCACATTGTTGTTCCGATTGTAATTCCCCACATAGAAGCTGGATTCCGGATTCTGCATACATTCAGAAGAATTATGGTTATCACTACATAACTCACAAAAAGAATCCATTACCTTGACCTCATGTGTGTTGTTTGGTTTTTGCATGTTCTGGACCACTTTGGTTAAAGTGGCCAATTGTGCCGAAATTGAATCTGATGATCCTAGTTCATTTATTGTGGCTTGGTGTCTAACTCCTCCTCTTCTAGTAGATGGGAATTGATAATCATTCTTGGCCAGCCTGTTTAAAATTTGCATTGCTTCCTTCGATGATTTATCTAGGAGTATGTCGTTTGCTGAGGCATCTAGCATCATCCTTGTTGGTGTATTCACGGCGTTGTAAAACATTGTTACTTGAGTCCACCCCGGGAATCCGTGTAGGGGCATTTGTGTAGAAGTCCTCTATATCGCTCCCAAGCCTCGTACATGGATTCATCATCTGCCTGCCGAAAAGAAGTAATATCGTTACGAAGCTTATCAGTTAAATTTGTAGGATTAAATCAAGCAAGGAAATCACGACAAAGATCGGTCCAAGATGCTATTGATCCGGCAGAAATGCTATTCAACCATGCTTTCGCCCTATCCCTCAGTGAATAGGGGAATAATCTTAATCGTAAGACATCGGGGGTGACTCCTTGTATTTTGAATGAGTTGCAAATCTCGAGGAAAGATTTCAGATGTTGTCGTGCATCTTCAGTTGTTGAGCCGGCAAATTGACCAATTGCGTTGATCATATTAAACATTACCGGTTTTAACTCAAAGTGGTCGGCTTCAATTTCAGGTGCGACAACTCCTGGATTAAGTCCATCAAGATCTTCTTCAAGATAGTCTCGAATAGTTCTGTTTCGTGCAAGAATCACTCCTCCTCCTGCTGGAACATTTTGATTCATATTGTCGTCTTGATTAGCCATCGCTACTATTATCCTTCGTCTAAGTCTTTGTAAGGTTCCTTCGATTTCTGGATCAAAGGGATATTCTGGTGAAGTCGGTCTCGCCCTGGTCATATACCAATGCAAAACCAAAGTTTGTTAGCCCTTTGAATTTTAAACAAGAAAAGTAAAAAGAAAGTGCAAGAAAATAAAAACAAAGTCGCTATTGCCAATCCCCGGCAACGGCGCCAAAAACTTGTTGCGCGTAATAAGTGCTACGCATATGTGCAAGTATACACGTTGCAAGTTATAGTATAAAAGATATCGTCTCCACAGGGATTGGTGCCACTAAAAGAATCTAGTCTCTTGCACTGTAAAAAGTAAAAACACAAATAAAGGATTATGGGAGTTTTAACTAATAACTAATCTAGAAAGCAATAAAGTAAAAGAATAGATGAGATCAATTGAGAGAGATAGGCCAGGTTATCATGAGTTGAGGTGTGATAGTCGATTGGATCGTCTTGGTAAAAGAGTGCACGGGCAACTCAGTTGTCGTGGCAACTTGCACAACGGGGTTGCCTTGGCAACTAATCGATGGTTGCCTGGGCGACTAGTTGGGCAACTACTTGGGCATCTGGGCAGCAACCTTCAAGGTTCGGCAGAGCGTTCTTCAATGGTTTCTTCTTATCCCTAAGTCGAAACTCTAGCTACTTGTGCATGCCTTGATAATACATCCATGCGTGAATCAAGGGTGAACAACAACCAATTTTGCTCTCCTCTTAGCTGTTGAAATCCTTGACTTATTCCTAAGCCAGATTAATCTTCACCATCAATAGATTGAATAAAGATCATATTCATTCGTTTCTTTAATCTAACTCTCCCGATATTAGATAAATGGATGAAGTTACGAGATCCTCTCCCAATTCACTCGCAAACAAGAATAAGAACCAAGAATGAATAAACCTTGAATAGAAAAGTGCAAACTCTTATTACCTAAACAAAAACCAATAGTTCTCACAACCACAAAACACAATAACCATAGCCAAATAGATTTAGTTCATGGCTAGGTTCCAAAGAAACACAAGATAAATAATCCCTAGCATGAACCCAACCGAACAAGAAAGAAAATGATGAAGAAGGAGGCTTGTCGAAATCCTCCTTGCCCTAGATGTTTGTCGAAAATTCTCTCCTCTTGCCCTCCTTGGAGGTGTCGAAATTCCCCTCTCTTGCTCTCTATGGATTGTCGAAATCTCCATCTTATTTATAGGGCTAGGCCAAAGTCCTTTTTGAGGCGGAAGTTAAGTTGGAATTAAATTATCTTTAAAGAATATAATTCTTTATTATAATTATATTCCTACTAGAACTTCTCCTATCTTCTTGGAATTTAATTCTTCTTTAATCTCTGCATGGAAATAAAATTCCTTTGGGTTTGGGCTGTGCTCCACGTCATCTTGGGCTTGTCTAGTCATCAATTTTGACTACCATATCACATTTGCTCTTGTTGACAATTGCCCCGGCAACTGGCTCGGCGTCTCCTTCATGTATTGCCCTGGCAACTGGCTCGGCGTCTCCTACTAGTACTTTTGAACACTTATCAATAATAGTAATAGTATGGTCTAAGCGGTAACAACATGTGATAGTTATATGATACTAAGGTAATATAATACTCTAATAACACCATAACGTGTAATAACCTAACAACGAGACAAATGAAACATGCTACTACTAACCTAATCCCATTAAATCCCTTACATCTTTTAATTCGTTTAACCGTGTAATATATAGCCAACTCACACAACTTAATATGACATAAAATCTATAGTGTTTTCTTTTCGGGACAAAAAATAGTGATTACAGTTGCCCCACTTTTCTTATACTTGTGGAACAAGAATGAAGCAGAGAATATAAGCACTAATTTTGTCCCACTTCCCTGTTAGGAGATTTCTAGTTTCGAGTCCCTCTTATATAGAACCACTCGCCCTTCTTCTCCCTACGGCGCAGAGCTATGAGTATCTGTCTCTTTTGCCCCAAAGTCCTTGAGCTATGAGTGTCTGCCTCATTTGCTCTAAAATCTTTGAGCTTTGAGTATCTGCCTCCTTCGCTCTGGGTCTTGGTGTGGCGTGTTTGAAATCCTTTGCCTAAAATCTTTAAGCTTTGAGTATCTGCCTCCTTCACTCTGAAAAATCTGAACTATGAGTATTTGCCTCCCTTGTTCGGTAGTTCTAGTACGGCGAGTTTGAAATCCTTTTCCTAAAATATTTTAGCTTTGAGTATCTGCCTTCTTCGCTCTGAAAACTCCGAACTATGAGTATCTACCTCCCTTATTCGGTAGTTCTAGTACGGCGAGGTTGAAATACTTCGCCTAAAATATTCGAGCTTTGATGTTTAAATGTCTGTAAAAGAGATGCAGCATTATGATAGTGTAGGTCAGTATGTTCCTATCTTAGGAATGTCTAGCCTACATATGATGCATGTATGACAGGATTTGATCGCTTTTCCCAAAAGCCTTCCCTTCCTCGATCAACCCTTCTTTGACTTCTTCCTTACTTCCTTCTTCTTCTTGTTGTTTTTTGCAACGAAGGGTTCTTTGTCTCATGCTTAAGTGCTACCATTTATGCCCTTCTTTTCATTCCAACCTTCTGACATCTCATCGCCTTGAAATGCCTTTTTAGTTTTCCCTTTAGATTTATCTTTCCCAAAGTGCCATTTTGGATTTTCACTTTGGCTTTCTTTTTCTTCTCCATTTTCTTTTCTTTCTTGACTTTTTCTTTTTCTTTTTTTCTTTTTCTTTTCTCTTTCTCCCTTTTCTTTTTTTTTCTCTTTCGGTCCCCTTTCAGGTTCTTTTGTCCAAGGACGATTTTATACTCAAAGTCTCTTTACTTCCATGTGGCAGTCTTGACATATGATGTGGTCGGTGACTCAATTTTCCTTTCTTGGCCTAATGAACGAAGTCTCTTCTTGGTTCGGCCTTAATACACTTCTTTGCGCCGTCTACATTTGAAAAGGTTAGAACATAGTAATACCAAGAAACCTTTTGTTTTTCATAAACCTACGTCAACCTACTTACAGGATGCTTATAAAAACATGAAAAGGTGTGAAATACTACTTTTAGTAATACTTCAAAATTTTAGAATGATTTGAAAGTCATGGAAAACATAAAAGCAAAGGAAAACAAAGCACGACGTTGCATCCCAATCATTGACTGTATGAATGATGCGAGAGCCCATCAACTGAAATAGATACCTTGCTAGAAATTCACTGCTGAGACTCCTTGATTCCCAAGAAGGTTCCTTTTCTTGGTTGTCTAATCTGCGGTGACCATCTAGGCTGCCCTATTCAGGTTTTCAGCTCAAATCCTCCTTTGGTTTCAAAATGCCATTTTATGGTTTTCATCTTGAGCCCTCCTTCTTCTTTCTCTTCTCTTTTTTGTTTTTTTTTTTGTTTTTGATACCTAAAACGCCCTTTTTGGGTTTTCACTCTAGGTATTTTCATTTTGCGAAACGCCCTCTCAGGTTTTCACTCCGCTTTTCTTTCTTTTGTCTTTTTCATTTTTTCTTTTTCTTTTTCTTTTTTTCTTCACGCATAGTACTTCTTGACCGAATCTGAACTCACCGGGTTGTTCAATACCTTCCCATCCATTTCTGTTAGGATCAAAGCTCCTCCGGAAAAGGTCTTTTTAACAACGTAAGGTCCCTCCTAGTTAGGCATACATTTCCCACGGGAATCCTTTTGATTCGGTAGAATCCTTTTAAGCACCAGATCCCCTTCTTGAAATTCCATCGGGCGAACTTTCTTGTCGTAAGCTCGCATTATCCTTTTTTGGTACATCTGGCCATGACAAAGGGCTTTCAACCTCTTCTCCTCAATGATATTATTCAATTGGTCGAACCGAGCCTGCACCCATTTAGCTTCTTCCATCTTTACCTCATTTAAAATTCGAAGTAACAGAATTTCTACTTCAATAGGTAATTTCGCCTCCGTGCCATAAACCAATGAGTATGGCGTTACCCCCATGGAAGTTTTTACAGATGTGCGGTAGGCAAATAAAGCAAACGGTAACTTTTCTGCCAATCTTTGAAGGTGTCAGTAGTCTTTGCTATGATCTTCTTGATATTTTTGTTTGGCGCTTCTACCGCTCTGTTCTTCTTGGGGCGATAGGTGGTGGAGTTATGGTGTGTTATTTTGAATTGCCCGCACACCTTGTCCATCATTTTATTGTTCAAGTTGGAAGCATTATCGGTAATAATCATTTCTGACAAATTGTAGCGGCAAATGATCTCCTTCGTCAAAAACTTGCAAATTGTTACTCTTGTAATACTGGCATAAGATGTTGCTTCTATCCACTTAGTGAAGCAATCGATAACAACCAGAATGAAGCGATGTCCGTTGGATTCCTTGGGATGAATCTGACCAATGACATTCATTCCCCATACAGCGAACGGCCATGGTGAGTTCATGGTGTGCAGAGGCAATGGTGGAGAATGGATCTTGTCGACATATATCTGACATTTATGACATTTCTTTGCGTAGCTAATACAATCTACTTCCATGGTTGACCAAAAATATCTATACCTCATGATTTTTCGAGCCATCGAGAAACCATTGGCATGGGTCCCACATAGCCCATCATGTACCTCAGCCAATATGTTTCTTGCTTCTTGGATACTGACACACCTTAATAGGATTTGGTCCTTACCCTTCTTGTATAAAATATCCTCGTCTAAAACATACCCTGCCGCCATTCCTCTGATGGTTCTCTTATCATTTTCATTGGCTCCTTCTGGGTAGGTTTGGAACTTGAAGTACTAGAGGATGTCATAGTACATGGGTTACCGTCTGCTTCTTCTTCCAAACTACAACAGTGAGTTGGTATCTCAAAAATCTTCATCTCAATCGGTTTCATTTCGGCCTCAGTACTTGCTCTAAACATTGCAGCTAATGTTGCCAAGGCATCCGCCATTTGATTGTCTTCCCTCGGAAGGTAAGTGAAGCTGATTCGTTCAAAGCTTTTGATCAATTCTTGGATCAGATCGTAATACTTGACCAATTTTGTGTCTCTTGTTTTCCATTCTTTTCGTAATTGATAGATTACCAAGAAGAAATCCCCAAAAACCTGAAGCACCTTGATTTTTCTCTCAATGGCTACATTTAAACCCATAACGCAGGCTTCATACTAAGCTATGTTATTCGTACAAAAGAACTCTAATCTACTGGTGAAGGGATAGTAGACGTTTTCTAGAGAAATTAACATTGCCCCAGTTCCATGGCCTAATGCATTAGATGCCCTATCGAAGTAGAGCTTCCATAACTCGTCCTCTAGAGTAGCTTCTTCCTCGACTATTATGCACATTAGGTCTTCATCAGGGAAACTGAAGTCCAACGATTCGTAATTGTCTAAAGCTTAGCTTGCGAAGAAGTCTGCTATGGCACTCCTTTTTATCGCCTTCTGACTTGCATACAGTATGTCGAATTCATACAATAACATTTGCCAACGGGCTAGCCTTCCGTTTAGTGCTAGTGCTTCCATCAGGAACTTCAAAGGGTCCAACTTGGATATCAACCACGTGATGTGATGCAACATGTATTGTCTAAGCCTTTTCGAAGCCCATACCAGAGCACAACACAGCTTCTGAATCGGCAAGTACCATTTTTCACAATCGGTGAATTTCTTGCTCAGGTAGTAAATCGCCTTTTCTTTCTTCTCGGACTCATCATGTTGTCCTAAAACACAACCCATTAGTTTTCAAAAATCGTTAGATACAAGATCAACGGCCTTCCCGGTACCGGTGCTACTTGAATTGGATCATTAGTCAAGTATCTCTTGATCTTATCTAGAGCCTCCTGACACTCTTCGTCCCATACTTCCAGATTATTCATTCGGAGCATTCTAAATTTTGGATCACATTTGTCAGTCAGCTGAGAGATAAATCGAGATATATAATTTAATCTTCCCAAGAAACCCTGAACTTCTTTTTGGGTCTGAGGCGACGGGAGATTTTGAATGGCTTTCACCTTATCTGGGCCAATCTCAATCCCTTTTCAACTAACCACAAAGCCTAAGAGTTTACTGGATATGACAGCGAAAGTGCATTTTGCCAGATTGAGTTTCAACTGGTACTTTCTTAGCCTCTGGAAAAGCTTCCTCAAATTTTGGATATGCTCCTCCTCCATTTGGGATTTGACGATCATATCATCTACATATACCTCGATCTCTTTGTGCATCATGTCATGGAAAAGGGTTACCATAGCCCTTTGGTAGGTTACCCCGGCATTCTTCAATCTGAAGGGCATCACTTTATAATAGAATGTTCCCTACTTGGTCACGAACGTAGTTTTCTCCATGTCGTCCATATGCATTTTGATTTGGTTGTACCCCGAGAAACCATCCATGAAAGAGAACCACGAATGTCCCACGGTGTTGTCGACCCAAGTATCAATATGAGGTAGAGGAAAATTGTCTTTGGGACTTGCCTTATTAAGGTCTTTGTAATCTACACACATACGGACCTTCCTATCTTTTTTGGGAACAAGGACTATGTTCGCCACCCACTATGAGTATTTAGAGACTCCTAAGAAACCGGCATCGTATTGTTTCTTCACTTCCTATCGAATCTTCAATAACATTTTTGGTCTCATCCTTCTGAGTTTTTGTTGAACCAATTTATATTCTGGCTTGATCGGTAGCTTGTGCACTACAATATTTGTGTCCAGACCTGGCATGTCCTGATAGGTCCATGCAAAAACATCGCTGAATTCTGAAAGCAACTCAACCAATTCACGCCGGGTCTCAGTCGAGAGGGTAGTACTAATCTTTACTTATTTTCTTTCCTCTTCCGTCCCCATATTGAGGATCTCTAATTCTTCTTGATGAGGCAAAATTTGTTTGTCTTCACTTTCCATTAGTCAGAGTAGCTCGTCTAGGATCTCTGCTTCTATCTCATCATCCCCTTCCTTGACTTCCGCCAAACACGAGGGTCGCTCAAAATCTATCTCAGAGTTAGACTCGGAACCATTCATACAGTCAATAATAGGGACCCTGAAACAATTTGAACGAATATGTATTGGGACAGGAAAAGAATACTTATTATGGGATTAATGAAACAAATATAGTAATAAAGAATAATGAATGTAATGAATGAATGTAAAACAAAGAAAACAAAATGTTTGTCATTTGAGAAAAAAAATAGAAAGCATCATTTTATTGAATTAAAAAGCAAGCAGATTAACATAGGAGCCCTTTACAAAAGATCCCTATTGCTCACGGGCAAAAGCAAATAGGGTTGGTTCTGAGCATTACTCTGATCTTGAACTAAAAACTACTGGCAAATCCTCAACAGTCCAATTGCTGAGTGTTTCCCCTGTGAGGCAAGGGCGGATTCCAGCCAAGTATTTACCACTCTTTTCCTCATTGGCTATCATGTTGACATCCATTCCCTCTAGTGCCTCGCTGAACCTTTTCGCCTTGCTGAATTTGGCGCTTTCTAAACTAGCTTCGTATATCTTCTCCTCCACATTGATTATTCCCCCAGACGTAAAAATATTCTTTAAATGGGGGAAAGTAATTGGTTCCCATGGGATGTCTTCTCCTCTGAATATGGCCTTCCTTTATTCTTTTCTCTTCTTCCATTCTAGCTTTCTCTGATGAAAATTGGGCTTATGACCAAGCCCGAACCGATTCTTCTTGCCAATGACACTCCTGACGCACAAGTATCCTTGCAAACTCCTTCCTAGCCCTTTACCCTTCTTGCCTCCTCGTCCCAAGGTTTGCCAGACTATCGTCTAGGTCTAATTTGACAATTTAGGGCGTGGGATCTTGCTTTCTTCTGCCACGAAGGTAGCATTCACGAACTCCAAGGCCCTAAAGGAGCACTCAACAGCCTCTTCATTAGTTTGGACATAAGGAGCGTCGATAGTCATGGAAGCAATAATCTCTTGCTCAGCTCCCACACTCACCAACTTCCCATCAATAACAAATTTCAATTTTTGGTGCAAGGATGATGGCACGGCTCTAGCCGAGTGAATCCACGGCCTCCCTAGAAGATAGTTGTAAGTGGGTTGGATGTTTATTACCACAAATTTGACAACGTACTCCGTAGGACCAATCAACAATGGTATGTCTATCTTCCCGATAACATCTCTCTTGGTCCCGTCAAATGCCCTAATAGAGTTCTGACATAGTTTCATGTATGAATCGTCTATTGGGAGCCTTTGTAAAATTGCCATAGGTAATACATTTAAGGTGGACCTATTGTCGATGAGCACCTCTGGTAAAACATGCCCCATGCAGTGGGTGGTGATGTTCAAAGCCTTTGTTGACCTCATGCCTCCGTCAGGAATCTCATCATCGGAAAAAGTGATGTAGTTATCTGCAGTAATGTGACCCACTATTCTATCTAACTTGTCCACTAAGATATTTTCTGAAACAAACATCTAATTTAGTACTTTCAGCAACGCATCACGGTGTTTTTATGAACTTAATAACAACTCAATTACCAAAATTCGTGCTTGTTGTTTTTTAAGCTGCTCAACAATGTTGTATTCACTGTGCTTTAAGAACCTCAAGAATTCCTGAGCCTGGCTCTCTGTCACTGGCTCATGAATTCTAGGGGGATGTTCCTCTCCAAAAATCTTTTCGGGTTCGACAGTCACTGTTTTGCCTTTGTCTCTAGGTTCCTCTGACGTCTTTATCGTTTCTAGTGAATAGCGTCTGCCACTTCTGGTAAAATGCCCCACTTTATTTACCACTTCGACGCTTGGTTCCACTGGGCTCTCCTCCTTTGAGGGTCCTTCATCGGATAGTTTCTCCTCCCCTTGTATTTCTGGCTTCTTTGGTATAGAAACGTGTACAGTATAGCTCCACGGGACTTTTTGAGCATCCCTAAACGGAAAAGGAGTAGGAGCTGAAATTTGTATCTTTAGAGTTACTTTGTAATTCTCATCTTGGGATGAGCTTTCCAGCTTTGGCCTGAGTGATATGATAAAAGGCCTATCTACCCTATACTTGATCTTGGAGGTATCCAATGTGTATACAGCTGATTCCTTTCTTTCTTCATCTTTCTCAAAGAATTCAATCTCCTTATTGTCCATCATTCCCTGAATCACCTGCTTGAACTCCTCGTAACACTGAATGTCATGTCCTTCCTTTTGGTGGAACTCACAATACGTTCCGCTTCCTTGTTGCACAATCTCCATGCCCCGGTTGATTAGGCCCGCCATACATAACTGCTAAAACACCCACCTTAGGGGGGATTTGACCTTGGATACGTTTGTCTTGGCTCTCCTGGTATACTCCTCTTCGATTGTATTTATGCCATGACCTCCGTGATTTGGCAAAGGGTTAGTGGCTACATTTGGTTCGTCTAACTGTAACACCTTGGAATTTATCATGTTTTGTACGAACTTTTTAAATGCAATGCAATTCTCGATCGAGTAACCCGGGCCGCCGCCATGATATTCATAGTTTGCCTTTTCATCGTACCACGCAGGGAATGGTGGTTTAAAAGGAGTGACATAATAAGGCCAGACCAAATCAGTCTTATGCATTTGCGAGTATAGTTCAGCACATGATACTGGGAGTGGTGTAAATGACAGCTTCTCATTTTGCCTGTTCGTGGCCCTGGTCTCCTTCTTGTTTGATCCCTGCCCTCCTCCGGCTGCGGCTCGTTGTGGTGAAATAGTGAAACTCTTCGGAGCTACGTAGGTGCTTGCATTGTTCACCTCATTTTCTCTTTTCTTGTAATTCTTACGTGTATTCTCCCTACTATGGATCCTTCCACTCTTTATGGAAACTTCAATTGATTCTCCGGTTCTCACCATATCAGCAAAGTTCTGAGTAGTGTTGTATATCAAACGATCAAACAACGATCCCCTTAAAGTATTAACGAACATGGGTGTGGTCTCATGTTCAGAAATTGGTGGCTAGATTTGAGCGGCCACGTCACGCCATCTCTGGGCATACTGGAGTAGATTCTCATTTGTCTTTTTTTCCATCCCTTCTAGCATAATTCGACTGGGGATCATGTCTGTTACATGCTTGTAATGCTCTACGAAGGCTTTCCTTAAGTCCTTCCATGACTTGATGTTTGTTCGGCTGAGAATGGTGTACCACTGAGTTGCGGACCCAGTCAAACTCTCCTGGAAGCAGTGGATAAGTAACTTCTCATCTTTCACAAAATCAGCCATCTTTCTGCAGTACATGGTAATATGTGCTGATGGGCAAGTGGTCCCGTCATATTTGATGAAGCCATGCACCTTGAATTTGGGTGGGAGAACCAAATCAGCCACTAAATTCATATCGCTTGCATCACTCTCATGTTCGTCGGCCCCTTGGATAGCCTTTATCCTTTCCTCGAGCATACGAAACTGCTCCTCATACTTCTTCTCCATATCGGCCCTAATTCTTTTCTCCACTTCATCCATCATGCTCATGTCTGGCACTTCATTCTCGTATCTTACTCCCAAATCAACGGGTTGATTTGTTGGAGCTCCCCCATGGTGACTTGCTGATGCCCCAACAGCATGGTCAGCAGAAACTTCGGCGAGATTAATGTAAACCCTTTTCCTGGGTTCTGCCATATCTGGTTGCACCTTTTTATGAGACAAAACACCTTTCTGCTCGTCAAGACTTGGGCTGTCGATGGAGATTCCCTCATTGCCCTTCATCTTTACTAATAAACTGGTTATCTGAGCGATAACAGCATCTTGTGACTGAGCTATCTGGTCCCTAATATCTTGGCCAATCCCGTCCAAACGTGTTTCGAGGCCTTTTTCCCCTGTTCTACCTTGGCTAGTCTATCCTCTATGGTTTGAGACTATAATCGGGTTTCGTATTGGTGCGGAATGATTGAATTTTTAAGAATAAAAATTCTTTCTCTCTGTAATGAAAAGTCTTTTAGTTAATTTTGGTATCTAAATGAAGTATGCAAATAAATGTATGATGCATGGATGCAAAGAGCAACACTGAATTCGGTAAAAATCATCGTTAAACAACTTTCATTGATGGGAACATCGTCCTATTACAATAACTTAGAGGAAGCTAACAACATATATGGTTTCAAGGTAGTGTCGAGATCGATGATCTCCCTCAAAATCCACACAATCCTCTCTCCTTCCTCGGAATCATCATCGACACAATCGTGAAGCTCGGTAGCGTCTTCAGCTAGAAATTGTATATTTTGGGCAACCTCTTGCATCTGGGCTCCCCTCCATGCCAATTCTTGTTCCTGCCTCCAAATTGTGTAGGCGGCAAAGTGCAACTGTTCCAAACTCGAGTCAGGCGTACTTGAATTGCCCCCCTCCGCTTCCAACTATTCGACACGTGTTATCAAAGCTTGATTTATTCAGTTGTTGGTCTTCAACTTGCTAGTCGAGCCCTTGTGCTTGAAAAGAGACTTTTCTAGACATTTCACTTGATCTCTCAAGGCTTTGCTCTAGTGTTGTTCCTTTTCAATCTATTTTGAATGGGAGGTTCGCAGATTCTTCATTTATTGGGTCAAAGCGAGCACTCGATCTTTGTACTTGAGAAACATCCTCTTATAGTTCTCAGCTCGTGCTTTTTCTTCCTTAAGTCGGTGCTCCAGCCCCTCGCTCGACCCTCCTTCTGCGACTCTCTTGCTTCTATTTAACCTCTTGGGCTGCTGAATCTCCTTTTTTTTCTAGCTTGAGTTCAAGTTCTAGCTCCACTCTCTTCTTTTGTAGGTCTTTGACTACTCCTTCGAACTGTGTCTTTTCTAACTCGAAGTCGAACTTCTCCTAATGGGCTTTCTCCTCGAGCTTGAGGTACTTCTTCTGCTCCTCTTCAAGTTGTTTCCTTATTTGATCGGCTTCGGTAGGGAGTGTGGCCAATCTTTCTTCTAAAGATTTCCTACTATCGGGGGCTAAATATGGAATGTTGTCGTTGACACAGTTGAATTGCCACGCCTCATATTCAGGAGTAACCATATATGGAGCATTCATGATCTAACTCATCTCAAACTATTCCATGTTGAAGAAGTGTTGTATACCATCGCCTTATAGCCTTTCTCGTTTGTGTAATCCACGTTGAACTCGTTCAGTCCTTTGGTGGCTGGCACGAAATGTTTTGACCCATATTGCCTTAGGACTATAACAGGGGTGCGTAGGCAGTGTGCCCCCAAAGGCCAAGCAACGGTACCCACGAATACTCTCCGGATCTGTAGAGAACATTCTTCACCAACAACCATGGTGCCCTCCAAACTATATCTTCTTCCTTTAGGTTCTAGAGAACATCCTGCCATACCTCCTCAAATCTACGGGTTGGCCAATCATTCTTTCGTAAGAACTCTTCCAAGGGTGAGAACTTACCATCGTAAAGGGGTCTGGAGAAACTGGGATTGGTCCAAAAGTGACTGTAAAACCAAACTGTCAAGAGTTGCGAACATCCCTGGAAATGTCCTATTATATTCTCCCGACAGAACCTAAAGGATTAGAAGGTTTCAGCCAAAATAACAGGTACTAGATTGGTCCCACTACTCAAACGTTCAAAAAGATCCAAGATTGACGGATCAATGAGGCCCAAAGCACGAGGGAATATTACCAACCCATAGATCAAAAATAAGACCAGGTTCCGTTGAACTCGACCCACAGGGCGCACAGAAGCCAAAGCCAAGATTCACTTCCATTTAAGATACTCCTTACTATTCCAGGTGGTGACCTGGTGCTCAACCCAAGACAGTAATGTATCTGATATTCTGACAAGCTTTCCAAGGAAAGCTTTGTTCTTACTCGGCTTAGAATACACTCAATCCATATCAATCCTTTTGCAGTTTATGAGATCCCAATATTCCTCAATTGTAGGAGTGAGATCGAAGTTACCAATTGTGAAACAACTGTAGACGGAGTTCCAAAAACCACCAAAGTTTGCAGTATTGCTTGGTCAACTAGAACCTCCATCAAATATGCGATGTCACCGTACTCTTCTCTGAAAGTGCTCCTTGTTTCGAAATCCCAACTGTTCCACACTGACTTCAAATCAGATACATCATTAAATCTGGTGTTCATGAATGTCGTGGATGACATAGCTGATCTGAACCCTTCGGCAATACTATCTCCCTCATGTAACTGTTCCCCTTCTGACCATATCTGAACGTCGAAATTCTTCTCGTCACTGTTGTAAACTAAGTCCACAATTGATCTAGTTTTTAATTTCAAACTATTCCCAGACTCAGTGTGCTCTTCATGATTATGACATAATATGCGAAATTGAGATAAAAAGAAAAAGAAACAAGAGAAAAGGTTAGTCATGAGGTGAAAAAAATAAACTTGCAAACAAGAAGAGATAAAATTAAATGAATTAAGTGAAAGGTAAACATATAAGAGAAAACCCTAATCACAGGAATTCTAATTCGCTATGGTTATCCGCATGGCTCTAACGGGGTGGGCTTCTTAAATTCACATACATGAGTTCGGTTCTAATTAGGGTACCCAAACCTATCTTATCACCTACTAAGGTAACAAGAGCCCTAATTCTTGCCTGTTACAAGCTTGCGAATTGGTTTCAGTTCGAGGGAAAGCACGACGTCATGTCGTGGAGGGATGCTCACGTGTTAAGAGGCGTGGATTCTGGAAGCAAATTACCGACCCGTGGAGGGCTGCTCACGTGGGTATGTGGCGTTTCACTCCCACTTAAGGGATGAAGCTCGAATGTAGAGCTTGACGAGATGGTGCAATATATGTCGGTGATTCTTTAGAAATTAAATGAAAAATTAATTTAAAGGCCATCAATTATCAAAGCCCGTTCAATTGTAGTTACATTTTCACGAAAGGTTCAAACTTACTAAATCCAATTGAGATCCCAACAATTTTCCATCATTAATAAGATACAAATATCTTATTTGGCCTAACTCTCTTTTTGTTTTTAAAATAAAATTTTTCCCCAGCGGAGTCGCCATGCTGTAACGACTTTTTTTCGAAAACTACCTTTAATGTATCCCACTTTTGGAGAAATGTTTGCTTAAAAAGAGAATTTCTTTTGAAAATTCTTTTTCTTTTGAAAACTGGGAGTCGCCACCGGCCACTTGGATCAGGTAGGCCGAACACCATAAAACCAGAGATTCATTTTGAAAGGGTTTGGGAGTTGGTTACGTGTGGGGAAGGATTAGTACCACCATCACGCCCGGAAATTGGTACCAAAATATTTGTTGCTTTTAATCGAAGGAAATTGTCAGAATCTAGAAAAAAATTATTCGGTGACCTTAATTGGAAATTAACCTTAATTGAACGGGCTTCGTCAAATTGGTGGGTTCAAATTAATTGGAAATTTAATTAATAAGGTTGACGATACATCAGACCATAGATTAAACAGACATCGAATAAGCCCGACAGCCGTGTTAATTTACGGTTCGAATCTCGTACATCACCTTTATGCATGGTGCAAGCAGTTAGAGAATGATGTAATGACTTCATCAAGTTTTAATTCTATCTTGAGTCGGTAAGGATTAATTCAAATATTTGGCCAATATCCTTTAAGCTCGGACTGTTACGACCAAAATATCGGAACTAATGAATACCTCCCCTTTTGTGATCCGAGTTAATTAATGTGCAATCAAACATTACAGTCACATGAATGAAAAAATAAGAGATGACAAACAAAGGCATAAAAGATAAACACAAAAGGCCCACCCCAAAACCTAACCTAAAAATGGCCCAAATTATTGAAGTTCAATTAGCGACCTAACTGTTAATTAAGTGATTCTAGTATTTAATCCTAAATTAATTAACCCCTAATGACTAAGATCCTAAAAAATTATGATAACTAATCGAGAATTTAAGCGACAATCTAAGTTTGAAATTAATTTCAACCTAAGTCATTAAGAAACGTTCAATTAATTTAACGAATTTAGCATTTACTCTAATGAGCCAAGAGCAAATTAAAATTCATTAGATTAACCTGAACGTTGATATAACCAAGGCCTTAAGAACTCAAATCTAGAATTAACTTAATTAATTTAGGAATCACGCCCCTATAAGACGAGCACGTGATTTAAATTAATCCAATTAATCCATTTAACCTAATCTAAAGCCCAAAAAAAAGGCCCAAGACCTAAAGGCCCAAAACTTAACTAAGCCTATATATCACATATGTATCACATATTGAAAATGTACATATTATATTCTTTTTACAAAAAGTACTACATAATTCTTTATAAACACCCCAAAAACCTATAATGTTTTACTTTACTTTTTTTGAAACCATGTTTTCTATGTATATATTTATAAAACTATATGCTATTTATAAAAAGCAAAATTGTATCATACATTTTTTTAAATGAACTACATACTATATCCTTTCAAAGAGAAACTACATATTATAATCATTTTCGTACATACATCACACAAACACCATATATTAAAGGAGATAAAACATATGATTATTGGACAACCACATATTAAAATAATAACCAAACCAACAGATTTAATCATAAAAACAATGAAATGTTAATAGGGTACGAACTGAAATAAAAATGTATAGGATTAGGATTTTTAAACACTGGAACTTGGACTAAATCGTAGAGAAATAAAATAAAGGGACGGGACTTAAAAGAAAATGAGGACATAATTGTAAACCGGCTAAAAATAATAGGGACTAAAATCATGAATAAAAAAGGCAGAATGGCCTGGGGGTACGATTATACCATGCGGGGAGGACTAATAGCGGTATTTAGACTTGCGGAAGGACTAATCGTGTAATTACAGTGGGGCGGAGGTCCTTATTATGCCATTTCCCCCTTTTTAAAACATGAAAATATTATAAAACCCCTTCTATCTCCATTCTTTTCCACTTTTGGCAAAAAAACATAAACCCAACGTTATAACACCTCCCCCTTGTGTTCATCTGGGTTCTTGAAGAACCTAGATTCTGGCAGTCCTCCGCCGTGAAGCCCAAAAAATGGTCGTCGAGCCGGCAAAGCCAAAGATCCCCAAAAACCCTAAAAACATATCTAACCCTTCCTTTTTCAAAAATCGGGACACCAGATATGAAATCGAAACCTGAAGGACTACTTTGCCATTCCCGCTCTTTTGTTTCATCGTACACGGTCTAGGGAGGTCATAAGGCTTATCAACGACGGTAGGGGACAGACCGACACGAAAGGAGGGGGAGAACTACAAGGGTAAGAGCTACAGAAACCCTAAATCTCTATGTTTTTCTTTATGTAAATGCTCGAAAATATAAGAATGAGATGTTATACCTCTGTAAATGCGAGATTTGGTTGCCTTTTTTGCTATTCCTTTCTTGAATATCTCTAGTATATTTTTACACAGTTAGGGCTCTGATTTATATAGCCCGAAATTACATGGGATTTTTGAATTGAAATTCATGCAAAAATTCCCTATTGGCTCTGATTTTTCTAAATGAAATGGTGCATCCTCTCTATTGTCGATTTGTCCCCTGATTCGTATTGTTCCCTGACATTTATGTTTTTTCACCTTTGATTTTTCTGCTAATTTCATCCTTTTTTTGTTGCATGTGCTACCGTGGCCGAGCGGTTGGAAGGGGGACCAGCGTATCTGCCAACGTGGTGGTCGTCGTGGAGTGCAACAACTAACGTGGCGTCGAGGTGGCGCTGGTGTGGCCAGAGTGTAGATGTTCATGGGAACTGAAGGCTTGACGATATGAAGAGCTCCTCTTGCTTCATCATGGACCATCAGATCTGGCCAGATCTGACGGCATGGAATGAGCTGCGCAACAATGCAATGGGAAATTAGGGTTTTTAGTCATTATTAGATTTGGGTTTTGGCTTTATTGGGCGCAAAACGGGCTAAATATGTATATTCTTTTTAATCTTCTAGGCTTAATGTAAATGGACTCTTGTGATATATGTATTTGGGTTGTTTTTTTATTTAATTAACATTCTTTTTTTATATTTTGAAAGTTGTTTTATAATGATAATAGTAATAGTATGTTATAAACGGTAACAACATGTGATAGTTATATGATACTAAGGTAATATAATACTTTAATAACACCAAAATGTGTAATAACCTAACAATGAGACAAAGGAAACATGCTACTAGTAACCTAAGCCCATTAAATCCCTTACATCTTTTAATTCTTTTAACCGAGTAATATATAGCCAACACACACAACTTAATATGACATAAAATCTCAAGTGTTTTCTTTTCGGGACAAAAATTAGTGATTACAGTTTGTAATAGCCCAATAGAGCCTAAGTGATGTATGTGTAATATGGTATGTTTTGGGGTTGGTAACCTAGTTAAAATGAGGTTAAATACACTAATTGGTAAGGTTGTAGTAAACAGATTTGAAACGTCCTAAAATTTGACACGCAATTAGAAATACTGTTTTTAAGGTTGTTGGTAAAGTTTAGTAAAATTTGATTAACTTTTGGTTGGGTAAATCGAATAAAAACTAGTAAAATTCTTTCATTACAAGTAAATATATATCGATACAGTTGATGGCGTATCAGTACAGCTAGGCTTAAATTGGCTTAATGAAGCAGGAAGTATCGATATGGCTAGGGCATATCGATACGGATTTTTGTCACTGGAATTTGGTTTGGAAAATGGTATCGATACGATTCAGAGCGTATCGGTACGGGGTCAACGCGGTCAACCGGTATCGATATGGGCTTAGCTGTATCGGTACGGGTTTGTCAATCTGTAAATCTAGAAATCTGAAATTAGGCTTAGTGTATCGATACGGTTCAAAGGATATCGATACGATATTAGTTCATTCGGTTAAGAATGCTTAAAATGAATCTTGGACAATTTACAGAATAGTCACTAAAACCCGAATAGCTTAATTGAGTAGGTAAACGATATCCGATTGTAACGAAACTTCACAGAGTAATAATTGGTAAGTTTAATTACAAGTTGGTAATAAATAATTCTAATTATGATTGCTAATTTGCAAATATTTACGATTTAGTCCCCTAAAGTTTGAAAAGTTTAAAATTGGCCTTAATTCTAATAAGATTAGTAATGACAGATCCACTAAACTTTCTAATTGACTATTAAGACATTCCGAATAAAAATCTAAACTTTGATTTCATTTTCGAATTTCCAATCTGTTTTTCTATAACACTTTCGGATCTTGTTTCCTACCAGACCGAGAAGGGGGTGTTACACGCTCTCTTTTTCCATCAATGCAGTGAATTGAAGGTTTGAGGCAGCGAGCAAGCGAGGAGAAAATCCAAGGACTTGAGTAATGAGAAAGTACAATTTCAAACTAGACTTGTAGTAATAAATGCAATGTGGTTCGTTATTGAATTTGGGATGATTTGGTTTAGACTCCTTGTTTTAGCATGTTTGCTATGTTGTAAATGGCCTTTAATGCATGGTATGACTTTAGGATTTACAATTCGTGCTTTAATTGACTTGGTTTTAGGAAGCATTCCTCTAGTTTACCATTTGAAGCTTAAAGCCATGTGGTGATGTTAATTCTGTGATGATTTGGTTGGGATCGATCCTTAGTGATGTTATGCTTATGTTTGAAGCATGTTGGAATGTTGTCGTAGCCTTGAAAGCTTGTAAAATCAGCAAAATTGGACATTTTAGGTCCAAGCGTATCGATACGCGTGTCCCCTATATTGATATGGGTAAGATATTTTAGGCAAAGTGTTTCCGTACGCAGGGAACTATTTTGGTATGGGCAAGAGTAAATTGGCAAGGCATATCGATACACATAAGTCGTATCGATACGATTTTTAGCTACTAGAATCTGATTTCTAAAAAAATGCCAAACCGTAATGATACACTTGCTCGTGTATCGATACGGGCAGTTGTTAATTCAGTTACTAAGATGACTGGAAGTTTCTGTTTCTTTCATTTTAGTCCCTAAAAATGTTATGAATGTAATTGGATGAGTTTGAATGATCATTTTGAGCTGATATTTGACATATGAGCAAGAAACCTGACTAATTAAGGATTGGTAAACTTAAAATGGGTTAAGTCCCTTTAGTTTCTAGAATTGCAATTTGGTCTTTAAATTGTAATTGTGAGCAATTGATGTCAATTCGACGCCCGATTGAGTTGAGCTTTCATCCGCTACTAGTATGCACACCATAGGTAATATGTTGCATCTAGATAAGATAAAAAGAAAAAAAATGTAATTCAAGTTAATCTTTACGGGTTTGTTTCGGCAAACTCAATGTAGCTCGTTCAATTTGGTCTTGCGACTAGACCGGGTCAAGGGGGTTACATAGGGCAGGAGTGATAGTTGATCCTTTGCTTTCTTGGACATGATCCAAATCAAGCCTTGGAACACTATGCTTCATGCAAATAGTAGAGATTAATAAGGGGAAAAAAACTACCACTGCCCTTACTAGAGCATTTATAAGTCTCATCTATAATGATACGACCCCTGCACCATCCAATTTAAACATAGTATTAATAGACCCCTCATCAAATTTAACACACGTACCTCGCACAAACAAGAAAGATGAATCATTGGTCGTGAGGTAGGCACATAACTTGTGAACAACATTGGAATGGACTTCCCCAGTTTGTTGGAAAAATAACTCCCACTTGTGCTCTTTCATCACCGCAGCAAACTTCGGTGAAAAACCCAAGTTAGGTTTATTCTTTAACTCAAAATTCTTCTCATAACAAAACATTCGTGTGACAAAGTTTTCTTCATACTTCTTTTGAATTTCTCTATTAAAGAAGATCTTGAAAAGTGTTGAAGAAGATGTCATGGAGAATCTTTTGAGAAATCGGAAAAAATTAGGGAAAAAAGAAAAATGATTTTTGCTTTCTTGATGTGAGAAAAGATGAAGAGAAAGTGTAAAGATTTGGCTAAGGGAACAGTCAAGGTTTAAGTAGAAGGATAAACTAATGGTTGAGGGTTTTAATGATGCGATTAAATGGGGATAATGATGAAAAAAGTGACAGGTTGGCGTGTTTAGGGAAAAGGGATAATGATGGGCTAAGGGATGAAGATGAAGAGACGACATGAGAAAAAGGGATAGAATGATAAGGTTAAAATTTGAATTTCAAGTTTTACCCTAAGCGATTAGGGTTTATCCCGCACTTAGCAAAAATCCTTTCCTCTTGGGCCTAAATCACACAAAGTCTAACTTGTGCGTGAAGTTGGATCCCATATGTCAATCCTGATCTTGGCATACTGCGTGGCAACATAATCCTACATTCACTCAAAGAAATCCATTCAAAACAGAAAAAGAAAATAAAAAATAAAATAACATAAGGAAAATAACAATTGAATCAAAAACTAAAAAATCAAAGAAAAACATCCAACCTATTATGTACATACATCAAACAATGATGGTGGAGTTCATTGAATTTCTACCAAGAGAATAATCTCCTTTGCATCCTTCTGACTACCTTCTAGATAACATTTCAACCTTTGGCCATTTACCTTAAAAGTTATCCCCATCTTCAAATCCTTAATGTCAACTGCTCCATAAGCATATGGTTTGACAACTTCGAAGGAACTCGACCATTTGGACTTAACCTTCCCTGGAAATAGCTTTAACCTAAATTTAAACGATAGAACTCTTTGGCCGGCCTCAAACTGCCTTGGCAATATTTTGTTATCATGCCATCTTTTTGTTCTCTCCTTGTAAAGTACCTTAGCTAACAAGTATAGTAAGAACTCATCCTTAATAAATGAGTACCTTAGCTAGCAAGTAATTAAACATGCGTAACTTCTTTGGCAAGCAAGCACAAATTTGTTAAACAAGTAGGCATAGGGCATTCGAATAGGCCACTAAAATGTTTCCTTTCATGATTCATTTTGCATTCTCAATCCATGATATCATACAACATTCGAATGGCAAGACAAGCAAGCATGGTTCATCTTGTTCTTCTTTCGATCCAAGCAAGACATGAAGCATTTCATGTAACTTTAATTAGACATGATCATTAAGGCACCCAATGGTACATACCTTGTGTCCAAGCAAGCTAGCATTGCCATTTCTTACCATTGGCAGCCACAAGAGTAAGTATACATAAACATTCATGCTATTCATTCAATCATTCACATGTTCACTAAACAAGGCATTCGATTATCACAAGTAGATTAGATTGTGAACATTTTCAGCCAATTTGTTACATATATGCACAACAAAATACTTATATTCACAAGGGAATTTGGTTCATTTCATGCCTCAAACTTAACAACTAAGTTCATAACATAGAAGGCCCATACAAGGACAATATATACAAGTACTGAACTTCCAAAATGCATGATCAAGATAAACTATATACATTCTAGTGCCACCAATCTAGGAGCATTCAAAATAAGTATGAAACCATACTTTAACTCTACTTGTGTGTTACTTCAAGCTCAAGGAAACATGCTTCAGAATCAAACAACAATCGAATCCTTTATCGTGTTGGTTGAGAAGGATGAAAACAAGAGTGATAAGTACAAAATATGTACTTAGTGAGGTAGTAACTAGTTCTAACCATTTATCATGTTATTTAGCCATTTATCAAGTCTACCTAACTAAAGTTTATAAGCATTTCAAGTCAATCAAGAATCACAATCACCAAGCATGTATATCATTGGAACAATCTAGCAAGCAATAGGCATGAATTATATCTTATTAGAATAACAAGGCAAGAAATACCAAGAAATATGTTATTTAATCATTTGAATGGTATACATTTACCAAGTAAATCAAGTTGACATACCAAATATCGAACATTGCATGGTTTACATGTCAAGCAACAATACATCTCATATCAAGTCTCAAGCAATTCATGCTTCCATGACAAGTAACATACATTTCATGGCTTCTATGTCAAGTAACATTCATTATATAACTTTCAAGACAAGTTACATGTATTATAGGATTGTTATTTCATTTGTTATCAATTAAACAACTCCCTTGGTACTTAGTCTGTATAGGTAATTGAGTCTCCAACCAACTATCGCCACAAGATGCACCGTAGTGCTGGTCAACCCTCCTACTGTCACCAAAGACCACATGTGTACCCTTCGTCTATCGCCAAATAGGGGCCTTAGCCCTGGACCGTAGTCCACCCTGACACAATGAGCTCTAGACTCTAAGGCATGCCCTTCTACCTAATCCAACTAGCTACCAAGGTTGTTCGATTTTAGCCATTTATACAAGTATTTCAAGTTCATTATATACTAGGCCCTTAGGCCAATTGAGCCATAGCTCACAAATCATGTAATTCTCGTGTGTTCGTTTCATCGATTTGGGATAACATTTCAAGCAATTTCTTTAAGCATTCGATCACATGCCATATCACACATACAAGCACCAATGTTACCACTTAAACATGCTTAACAATCGAATTATACATGAATTCAAGGATGTGATCAAATTTCATGCATTACTTTAATCATACTTCCCTTATTAGGCCAAGTCCATTTTAGGTCCATTTAAACATTACAATAATGTAGACATGCATGCATTGGTTAGGACCTAGTCCTAACCCTAGAAATAACTACACTCACAATACTCCCCAAGCTAGCTAGTCTTGGATCCACACCCCTTTGTTCTTAGCTTTAGGATGTTCCACCATTTCCTCTTCCACCAAGTTCACTCCTGGTTCTAACACATTACACAAGTAAATACATATTAAAACAAGTTCACATAACCATTCAACCAAGGCAATATTACTAGTACACAACATATACAAATCTGGAAAAATGTTCATATATATTCTTTACTACACATAACTACACTTGCCTATACTCTAATTCATGTAAAACAGGGCAATAACCACTGTCCCAAAACTGTTTACAAAACAGTTTTCAAAACTGTCACAATACTGTGTACAATTATCTAAATTGTTGCTACTAGGCAACATGTACTCTGCTCACTTAAACATGCATAACTTTCATTTCGTACGTTGGAATTTCAATTGGTTTACACCTTTGGAAAGCAAACTTAATTGTCTTTCTAACCATATAGGTCTTGCATTTTAGTTCTTTTCCAAATAATACAGTTTTTAACTTAAAGACAGTGCAATTTACAACACTGGACAGTTTGCACTATCCCTAGTGTTTCTTCTCTACAATTCATTTTACAATCCAGAATTTAGTTCTGTTTTCTCCTAATGAATTCAGACATGTTAAGGCACTATCCATATAAATGTCAGCCTTAAATTCCATTTATACAATTTATGGTGATTTTTCAAAGTTACTGCCCAGAACAAAGTGTTCTGGGCCGATTACACTAGGTTGAGTTTCTAGTTTCATAACTCATCTAAACAAGATTCTAACATTGTAATTCAACTTATTTTCATGTTCTTACATGTCTAGATCAGTCCAATCCACCTAGAAATGTGCTTAAAATAGGGCATTATAATGCTATGTTCAATTTGATCCATTTGATCAACAATATACCTCTAATTCACCATTTGAGCAGTCCATTACCTAGCTTTAACTAATCCAACTATATGCATTCAATTTCCAGCAAGCTATTTACTCTATTAAAGTATCAATACATCTAACAACATGATCAAAACAGGGCATTATATACAATCAAGCATATTTACACATTTTCAACTAGTAAAACAGTCCCTAATCAATACTAGTCTCAACTATGATCCCTATCCACAATTTCCAGCAACCATACACATTTCTTTAGCAATTTGATCAATAACACTCAAAATTTCAAGGATCATTAGAAGCTAACATTATCTTATCATGCATAACAATCATCCTATTCAATTTAGGCAACAAGAACATCACAAATTTAAGATTCAAGCATTCTATAACATGTAGAAATCAAGCAATTTACCTTCCTCAATGTGAGTTATAACTTAATTTAGTCCTACCGTGACCTAATCTCTCAAGAACTCCATGAATATAACCAAGCTTTCTCTCTTCTCTCCCTTTTCTCACATTTGGTGAAGGGGATAGAATGAAGAGAATCATGGGAATTTGTTTGTTGACGATTCCAGTATGGATGATCATTTTAACATGTGAGGCATAACCTCATGCCACATGCAAAGGTTTGTTTTTTTAATAAGTTTAGCATGCAATGTTCAAGTTTTGCCTAATATTCAAGATGGTCCTTTTAATTTGGTACTCTAACTTGTTGGCTATAATATTTTAGTCCTTTAGTTATTAGTTAGCTAATGTTCTAAACTTGTCGACTTTGCTAACGTTTGGCAAAAGATTGAGAACACTGTGTAAATATGTGAGAAATAATGCCAAGAGTGAGTCTATTGCGTGCAAGTATACACGACCAACAAGTAATACAACAATAAGCTGAGTATCGTATCCATAGAGATTGACCAAGAATTTAAGTGTTTAATGGTTTACTTGTTAAAGGAATCAAGAATTTTGAAATTGATTTATATTTTAGATTTAGACAATGGCTAATATAGTAAAAATAAAAACAATTTGGCAAGAAGAAGTATTCAAATGGATGATGAGCGTTGGCAAGGGATGTCTAGATTTTATGCTAGTTATGCCAGTTATTAATAATGTCCTGCCATGTATTTATTGTCGAGCAAATTTCAAGAATAGTATTACCTCTGTCGATGGAAATACCCTAAGTTAACCACGATAAAACACCTATATGTCTATAGTGCAACTTTTTCATAGATTAACTTGATTAAGTTTTAATCTATACTCATAAGGGGTAGATTCACTTCCAAAGTAAGCTCATCTACTTGAACATCTTATGTCAAAGTTTTTCTCCTAAGTACCTGGCAACTAATCATTACCCCTTAAGTCTATTAAGATATTAAGGCATAATAAGCATATGATGCCAACTGTCGTATGACAAAGAATTTAAGGAAATGAAGTGCTAGCAAGATAGAAAATAATGTCAATACATTCAAATTATTAAAAACCAAAGATAAACTGAGCTTTAATCGCAAACATCCCTAACTAACTATAAAAGCTTAGTTCATGGTTGGGAGATCCATCCACAAAACATCGTATCTCAACATCACCATTTAAATAAAAATTAAACTAAGAGAATAGGCAAAGAAGGAGGTCCGTCGATGCAGCCCTTCAAATGCTCTAGAGCTCTTGGTCTGAAATGGTTGAACCATATTGCCTCTAGCTTCCTCTTTCACCACGGTGCTCCTTTTGGATCAATGATCGAGATTCTTTAAATAGGCACTCGTGAAAACCCTATGATGGGTTTAAAATTTGAATTTTGATTACACACCAAGATACGCGTGTTATCCTCTTATCTTTTTTTGAATTTTAGGGTTGATATGTTATGGGTTGAACAGCTACTTAGACCGAGCATCGGACGTCATTTTGTTACCAACCGAGCTTGGCAATCTCTTGTCTAACTTTGCCAACTGTGACTCAGCAATTCTCTTCTACTTTTCCCACTTCATGTTCCTGCACTGCTCTGCCAAGCCAGCCCTGCTCCTATCCTGCATCAATACCAACAAAACAACCTTTCAAACTCACAAAATAACAACTCCTAACTCCTTAATGCAAATACATGATTTTACTAACTAAATGCAAACATATATACCTAAAGACAAGCTAAAGCATTATGAAATATGCATAAAAATTAGTACTTTCTAGGAGTTAACATTATGGATGGATAAATGAGTTTACGTTCGATTCAGAACTAAAATCGTTTGTAATTTCTGATGGCATGGGTTGTTTTATTTACATATATTTCACATTTTATAAAATTTAGTAAAAGGTAAATTATTTATAAAGTTATTAAATATTTTAATTTTTTAATATAATTCAATATTTCACGTGAAATGTTTAAGTGTTGTAGGTACTAAGCTATGTTGAAATAGCTGATGGGGTTGGGCTGTCAGCAAAAGGCACATGTGACTATATATGGAATACTCTTTTACCAGAAAAGTAAGCAATCCATTATAATGTTGAAATATATTTAGGTAGAATATAACTTATAAGTATTTGTATATGTGCAACAAAATCCTCATTAATTTTGGCCACATGTATTTGACTGTAAGTGACGTTGATACGTTACGACCCGAATGTTTGGTGAATTCAGTGGTTAGTATAGTATAGTGAAAACCTTAAGCAATAAATTTATATTAAGTTAATTAATGAACTATAGTAAAATAGTTCGTATTTGTTTTGCCTATTTTTTATGTTATTGGCGTTGCTGGGTGGACGATGATTGTTGAAGATATTAGGACAGATTGTAAAGCAAGGAGAGGGTATCTACTTGCGCATTAAGTATATGTTAAATATTTAATAAGTTAGTGTATATTAACAATAAACATATAAAACTTTGGAATCATGCTGAATTATAATGATAGTCTTGTAGAATCAGGTTGTAGAAGGGATATTGAATGCTACATAGATTGTTAAGTATTGGCGTTTGACTTTCAAATATTTCGGGAATATTATGGAGTAGGAAACAATAAGAAGAAACTTACATTTTTTAAAACAGTTTGAAATGTATTGAATAGTTTTTTATTTAGTAATAGACATTATTAAAATATTATATGCAAATATTTATCCCTATTAATGACAATAGAACTCATTGGTATATGTGTGTGTTGGAAACAAGTCTTGGGGAAGCTAAGATATTAGACAACTTACCCATAACTCGAGGCAATGCTGCAAGAGTATCTATTGTTAAGAAAATAGTAATAAGCATAAACTGAGAACTACTGAACATAATGCATGATGTTAAATAGTATGTAAAAATCTGTGTGTTTGTGCATGTAGATTAAAATATTAGGTAAATATTTTTTGGATGAAAAGTTCATACAATTGTTTGGCTTATGTAGATTAAAATATCACGAGTGCCATTGACAGAACTGCGCATGGTGGTGCTTAAAGTCAAAAATCAAACCAATGAGTATATAGTTGTTAATGTTTAGATATGTGTAATAATTCCATTTTCATTTGCCTAAAATTAATAATAATTTGAGGTTTATACAATTATGTTTTACCACATAGATGACTGTGGGATGTTTTGCATTAATTGGATGCAACTTTGACATAAGAAGCGTGTAGGGGATGTGGTACGTGCATCGGTAGTTCAGTACATCTTAATTAGTGTATCATACTATAAAACTTCCATCATTAACTTATGATAAACTGTTAATAATTTTTTATATAGAATGTTGGGGAATGGGACCAAATGTTTATTTTATATGCCTACCCTTGAGATTGTAAATATGCCTACCCTTTTTTGGAGCATTATTTTGAGATGCAAGATGGAGTAATACACGTCTATGACAATAAAGTTGTAAGTGTTGAGAGATCTTATATTTAACCTTTCTTACTTGCGATGATCTACACTGCTATCTTGCTTAATCATTTATTTTCTTTTCTCCTTCAGCAAGAAAGGAGCTCTTTCCTGTAGCTGATGCAACAACCTTTTTCACTGACTTGCATTACATACTTCGCGTTATAGCGGCAGGCAATATCAGAACTTTATGTCATCACCGGCTAAATCTTCTAGAACAAGTGATTGCCTTGCCCTGCTTATGAAGTGCATGCTAATTTTGTAATTTCTTATATTTGATCCTTAAAATTACTTTTTCCATTTTGTGTTCATTGAGAAATTCAATCTTCATTTGATGCTTAATGCGGATAAAGAATTTCTGGCTCAAAAAAGTGCACCACATAGGGACTTCTGTAATGTGAGGAAAGTTGATACTCTTGTTCATCACTCAGTGTGCATGAACCAGAAACACCTTTTGAGGTTTATAAAGTCGAAGTTGAGGAAGGAGCCAGATGAGGTATGCTTCATTCTTGTTTATTTCCTTTTACGTGCTTTTACGGGGGCCTTAAAATTTCTGTTCACCTTTTACAAATTACAACTGAATGCTCCCAAGCTAAAGAGCATTACACTCATGATTTGGCAATTCTTCATTGCTAGGGAGCTTGGGTGCTATGTAAATGTATCTCCGAGTGTTTATCGTCTTCCTGCAAATTGTGATCGTTTTTTATACTCTTTCTGCAATGTGGAAGTTGCAGAAAAGTTCATTTGTTTGGTTTTACCAATTATAAAGACATAGGTGATGTAGGAATAGCTTGATTTCTTTTGTGCAACAGCTGTGTGGAAGTGGTGCGTATGAAAAACACTCCCCCCCCCCCCCAAAAAAAAAAAAAAAGTTGTTCACTAGGTTCTTCTTTGTTCAGGTTGTATTATTTCGTGATGGGACATATTTGACCTTGAAAGAAGTTTTTGAGAGCTTGGATTTAACTGGGTAATACTCTCTTTTTACCTTCTGTGTTTTTGCTTAAAAAGGGGAATGAGAGATGATGCAACTAATTAGAATTAATTTTTTGCTTTTGTATGAGCAGGTATGATTTAAATGTGGATCTTCTTGATGTTCATGCTGACAAGAGTACCTTTCATCGCTTTGATAAATTTAACCCAAGTATAATCCTTGATGTCAAAGTAGGCTAAGGGAGGTTTTTCTCAAGCAGGATAATCTTATCCCGGGTATATCCTTTATATTTCCTTAATTTTGGGGACATAGGAATACTGTGTCGACTGTTGAGATCACATTGAAATAAACAGTTAATCTATATAATTTGCAATAGCAAGTGTTTCTTTGATATTTTGAAATATAATTAGATTCAGATGTGGTGCTGGATCTAATATGCTACTGTTCTCCCAATCTTTTATTTGAATGAACCATCAGTGTCCCATCTTCATATTCACACAATGTTATGCTTTATAAGTTGCCGTTCTGATTCTTTTGCTATAAACACGATTCCATGCCTTTGCATTTTTTATTGATTCATTGCTCTGAAAGAATCTGTTCTTCTAGGTGCTTGTTAATTTGAAATTACAATCTGACTATTGTATCTCGTGCAGGCCGATTCCTTGGTGAGGTGACAAAGCAAGTGTTTTCTGATCTTGCTGCAAGCAAATATCAGGTATTTCCCTTATTCTGCACAAACTCATTTATCTCTAAGATCAATTCTGCTCTGGCTCCTCAGACCATGAGACTGAACTAGCACTCGAGTAAAATCATCATATCGTGGATGTCTCTTTTATAAATTTGCTTATTTCTATGAGGAGCTATACATAATCAATGAACCAAATTATGGATTTCCGATGTTGGTTTTTAATGACATGCATCAGTTAACACACCCAACCATGATTGCTGGATTTTACATTGTTTTGATGTTCAATTTGATTGCTGCAGATGGCTGAATACAGAATATCAATATATGGGAGGAAGCAAAGTGAGTGGGACCAAATGGCCAGTTGGATTGTTAACAATGAATTGTACAGTGAGAATGTTGTTTGGTTAATTCAGGTGCTAATGATCTCTACTTGAAATCTCATTACCTAGTCACTAGCTTCTTTTGTGGTGTATCTTGTGAAGATTAGATAAAACATGACAGTGACATCAGAGGAAATTATTGAATTTTGGCTGGGCGATGTGACATTTTATCGGTTTTTCACTTCAGATCCCTCGACTCTACAATGTTTACAAAGAGATGGGAATCGTTACTGTGGATCCAGATTCACATCCTCAGCTACATGTTTTTCTTGAAACAGGTCTTCATCCCCCCCCCCCTGTTTGTTGCCAATGGTTTGGTGTAGATTGCATTGTGCTTCTGCTTGCATTGGTGTAGATGACGAGAGTAAGCCTGAAGAATGCGAACGCCAGATCAATGGACTAATGTATTTAACCCTGCATTCTCCTACTATGCATTATATAAGTGCATATATTTTCTCCTCTACTACATGGAATACATTTGTTGTCTTTATATTTTCCTCTCCACGCAAACCCTGCATTCTTCATAAAACTCTGGCTTTCTCCTTTGAATCCACAATGGTTTCTCAACAACTTTGTTGTGGCATGATTTTCCAGCTTTGTGAATCCAAGGGTATGACAACCATCAAATTCCGACCACATTCGTGAAAGTTACATGCTACCTTCACGAATATTTTGTTTTCATGCGTCCCTCATATTTGTTGTATTTTCAGGCTGGTGACATTGACCACCTTGCGACAACATTTCTAACTGCTCATAATATTGCACATGGAATCAATCTTAGGAAATCTCCTGTTCTACAGTATATTTATTATTTGGCACAAGTAAAGAACAAAAGGAAACGTCAAAATAAATCAGTTGATCGACAAGCGTGGAATTTCTAATTGTTGTCATGGATTTGCATATTGGTACCAGATTGGGTTGGCTATGTCTCCTCTGAGCAACAATTCCCTGTTTCTGGACTATCATCGGAATCCTTTTCTGATGTTTTTTCCTACGTGGTCTGAATGTTTCCTTATCCACGGACGATCCACTTCAAATACACTTAACAAAGGAACCTTTGGTGGAAGAGTATAGCGTAGCTGCTTCTGTAATCTCTCTCTCTCCCGCTACGCAAGAATATATATAACTTCTATCTAACATTCAAGTAAATAAAAAGCCTTTGAATTGCAGGTATGGAAGCTGAGTTCATGCGATCTTTGTGAAATTGCTCGTAATTCTGTCTACCGGTCAGGTTTTTCAAATGCTTTGAAGGTACATGATCTTCTATTTGTTGCTGACCTCTCTTTGAAATGGAGTCATTGAAATTAGTTACATTTCCTTTTTCAGTCGCACTGGATCGGAACTGAGTACTACAAGAGAGGGCCTGCCGGAAACAATATACACAGGACAAATGTACCACATATCCGGCTAGAGTTCCATGACAGGGTAGGGGCTCGACTGTAAATATAGTGCATGAATGCTTTTCTTGTTTATGCATCAAAGCCTCTCGGGACTTCAATAACATGAATACAACATTAATTCCTTTACCCCATTCTCTGGTTTCCTACCTTTTGAACCAATCCTACTATCTGGAGAGAGGAGATGCAGCTGGTGTACCTAGGCAAGGCCATTATCCCCGCAGTAGTGGATAAGTAATGTGCAAGATGCTGCACAAAATCCATTCTTTAACATATGTTGGGAGGTAGCCATCTGATTTTCTTTCAGTTTTGTTATCCGTTCAGCAAAGTGCACTAATATGTATGTTGTAATAAGGGTTCTGAGCGCATCTGAGGGTGGTAAAAAAAACCTTCTCTAGAGTTCGAACCTGGAGGCCGGAACATAACACACCTACAAGTGCCTTCTCTAGAAAGGGTTCTGTGGCAATGTCATTCACTTATTTGTTACAACAACAGGAGGAAAAGAAAAGAACCTAGCCTTCCACCTGAATCCTGCATTTAAAAGGGAAACATGTGGAGAGCAGGTAATTTCAATTTCCAAATTACAGGAGAAAGCAATTGTCTCTTCTAGTATTAGATAAATTACTAGTTCCTGTTATAGATACAATATATATGCCATTATTATCATACCAGTTTGGCAGGAGTGGAAGTCTGCTCTCTTATCTTCTCTTGCATTATAAATTTTGACCCGACTTATAATTTCAATGTTATTGAAATATAATAATTTATGAAATTAATGTTCCTGAAATTTATATTTCCTATCAAAATCAATTTCATTCATGCAGATAAGCATTTATTTTCAAGTACAATTGCAATCCATTTCTCAATCTTTTCAGCCAGCACTATTACTAATTTAGACTTAAATATAAATCTTGTATTCTTTTCATGAAAATGTGAAAAAAATTTAGTCTCCGTGCCAGCAGATAATTGAAATCAAAATCTTATAAAACAAGAACTTCAGCTCAAAAAGTACCATCTCTATTTTTTCCGCTGTTTTATCTCTTCGATTACACCGTCGGTCAGTGAATCAACATCATTATTCTTCCCGAAATACTTCACAAATTCCATATTAGGATCCATCAAGTACCTGCATATGAAAGAATAAAAAAAGGACCAATTTGAATAGGATTTTTGAATTTTACATTAAGTTCAGCATTGAGACTGAAAATCAAAGTATTAACGTGAGAGCAAGAAACAAGCTCACAAATCGGAGCCTTCCTACAAGCAGTCCATGAATGAACTGATAACGGCAGGCAACAAAATGGTTCAATGCTAAGTAATTTCATTGATAAACTAATGTTACAAGTTCATAGGTTTAGGAACTTTAGAGTAGTATCACACGAGTTCATATTACCAGCATTGCTCCCTTCGAGAGTCAAAGCAATAAAATGGGTTCAATGTTTAGTAATTTTCCCTTTCCAAAACAATTAAGTCTACAATAGGAGAAATCGATAACCTTATCTCATCTCATTGCCTAATCAAACAACTCTAGCCTGTAAAATGCAATCTTTATCCATTTTGAGATTTACTATTTTAGCTTCATCAATGTCAACATCCACCAATGTCTATTATTCTACAGGTCGCAAGACTGTGCCAGTCTACATCATACTGATACAAACAGCAAATGCAGGTCAAATCAAACAAAGCTAATACTTACATGACTATGGAATGATCAACAAGGTAGTCTGAATCTTCCTCTGCTGTCTTCATATAATAAACTCAATATGCACGAGCAACTTTCTTTATCACGTCAGGGCTACCAGTTAACCCAACTAACTTTGGATGAAACTCTGCAAAAGTGAAGAAATAATTAGAGAGCTAAAAGTTTCGATGAACCAAATTATAATTAGCATATGTATCAGGACCAAAACATCATCCTTCTTAATGTTACTATAAGTACCTTTCACGTATTCACGTACTTGCTCAACTGTATCTCTTTCAGGATCAACAGAGATAAATACAGGCACAATTTCTATTCCCACCTTTTCCTCTAAGAAGTGAAAACAAAAGAAGAAACCAAATAGAAATTAGTGTTACACTGTTACTATAATGCCACCGATCAGTAGAGTTGTTTCTAGTCTGACAAATTCAGAATCACATAATTTTCTATGATTATACGCAAATTTTTAAGTAACTAAACAAAATTACGATTCATAATTTTAAATTCCGGCCAAATGAAACTACGAGCAACTTACTTATTTTGTCAATAGCAGCAGCTAGCTTTTGCAGCTCATCTGGGCAGATATCCGGACAGTGAGTGAAGCCAAAATATACCAAACTCCAATTCCCCATAAAGTCCTTCTCGGTAACACGTTTGCCTTCATCATTTATAGGACTGAATGGCCCCCCGATGGCTGCTTTTCCAGCAGATGGCCCTTCTTTAACAGCCTTTGAAGCACTACTTATTTCTGCAGCAGCAAAACTTCGAGTCTTCAACCAAAATAAGCAGGGAAGAAAAGGCAATATGATACTAGTGATGACTAATTCAAAATCAGAGACATTTCATTCATCACCGAGCTTAGAAGACTCAAAAACACATTATGGTTCCAAAAATTGCAAGTTACAACTTTTAGAAGACTCTGGTGCATATTGTGGAACCATGAAAATATGCCAAACATAGAACAGATTCGGATGCCCGTGCTTGTAAGTTACAACTTCTAAATTCAAAGATTCAGCTCAACTGCTCATTGTTATGCTCTATTTTCCAGGAGTTCAGAACCTTTTAACATAAAATACAACTCACCATAGAAGTGTCCCTTCAATATGCCGTTTCTTTAGATTGTCGTAGTAAAGGATAATACCAATTCCAGTAGCGAGCAGCAACAGAAAACTCAACCATGAAACAGGCTGCACATTCCAATCCAAACAAAATAAGTTCCGAAATTTCTAATCCAAAAAGGGGAAATTCAAAAAAGAGAGCCAAGTAGAAGCCATAAAGGAAAATGAAAAATGAAGTACCCCGCCGCGAACAGATTTGCCAGCACTACCACTGCTCCGTTGCGAACCTCCACTGTTTTGTGTCCCTTCAGAATTGGTTTTTGACGATGAAGATGATTTCTCTTGATTTTCATTAGGAGCAGCGGTGGAATTAGATAAGTATCTTCCATAAATTCCCAAGGATTTGAATTCAGCTCCAACGGGAGTAGCCTGTGAACCACAAAATAGAAAATCATTCATAGATTGAAAAAATTTTGCAGTTATTTTCGAGCGGAGAAGCAAGAAATGAGGAGTGAAACGAACCGGACGCCAGGAAGGGAGAGATGGAACGTGAAGAGAGTCGGCGATTGTCATTGACGACGGAACAGGTGATCGGAATTGGTTTAGACTGCGGGCAAAAATAAACCGATGAACGTTCCGTAAACGATTACCGTTTCTCCAAACAGCAGTAGCCATGGCTGAATGGAATGGATTCTATTTCCTTAGCTTTTTCACTCTTCAAACTTTTTCTCCTTGATGAGTTTTGATAAGCCCTACTGTTGAATCGAGCAGGGGTTTTGCAAATTGGAATTAGACATTCGACGGTCAATATTCGGGTACGACTGCCCACTCGATAAGATGCAAAAAAATTCGATTAGAATTTATAATTTTATAAATTCAAATCAAATTAATTTTATAAACTCGATTCAATTTTTTATAAATAAAATTAGAATTATAAATTAAAACTTTGAATAATTTAATAATTTTAATAATTAGTATGCCAATATTTAAGTTTGAGTTATGTCCATTAACTCTACATGATATTGCATATAAAAATATATGAAGGAATATACATATGTATATTGTATATTTTTATAAAAAATCGTTTAAATTAAAATCAATTAGTATTATAATATTATAAACATTTATATTTAAATTTGAACAAAAGTTTGAACAACTCAACCAAAAAAGAATGCAAATAAAATTTGAATTATAAAATATGACTCGTTAAATTTGATTACTTAAAAATTTTGACTCGAGTCAATCGAATACTTACCCCAAACTAGAACGTTGAACCTATACTAGAATATGAGCCTAACAAATTATTGCGTACTTAAGTTTTTTTAAATTGATAAATTTTTAAAAGTAATAAAAATAATAATATTAATCGAATTAAAACTTATTTAACATTAGATGGATTTTAGTTAAATAGAATATGATTAAATATTTTCAATTTTCCAATCTTGAAAAGAGAAAAACTCAAAATTTTAGTTTTCAATATTATTACATTATGTATTTTTTTCCGAATAGGCCCCTAAAGTTTTTTCGGGACGTTTTGTTCTCTTAACTAAAAATCGTGACTCTATTTCTTTCTATTTTTATAGTTTAATTATATATTTTAATATGATGGTATTTCTTTCCAACTTCTTTATGGTATTTAACCTATAAAAAAACTAAATTTATTTAAGCCTGATATTTTTATAAAAAAACTAAAAAAAAAACGATGTTAATTAAGATTCCAATTACGCTAAGAAAAAAAAAGAAGTCCCTTTCCCCATCGTCTAGGCCGAGCTGTTCGATAATGAAACTGAGTAGCATTTCCCATGATACCAATTTCAATTCTACCTTTTATGGTTCTGCAAACCATTCATTTCCCAGAGCCAAGCCTTCACTATGTTTCAATATTTCTCCAACTCCTTACCATTCTCGCTTTTGGTTTTTCCTTACTGGGTTTCTTCAAACTCACATTTTTTTACCCTTAAAATGTTTCTTTTTCCAGAATCTCGTCAATCCCCTGTTCGTTGCGCTGTCAGTTTTCGACCCTGCATTGATGTCCACAAGGTAATTTCAGTACAAATCAATGGCTTTGTGATTTTGCTTTCGTTCCCAGCACTTCAAATGTGATTTATTCCCAGGGGAAAGTGAAACAAGTTGTTGGGTCAACTCTTAGAGATTCAAAGGAGGATGAATTAGCCCTTGTAACTAATTTCGAATCCGATAAATCGGCAGCCGAGTAGTACAAAAAAGACGGGCTAAAGGGTCATGCTTGGAGCTGATCCTATGAACCAAGCAGCCGCCATTGAAGCGTTGCATGCATTTCCTGATAAAAGCTGGTATTTTAGTTTTCATATTTAGGGTTCTGTTTATTCAAATTCCTTGGCTTTATTGTTTAGCATGGTAGTTTTTGTAAGAAATAATGAAATTATTGATTTGAAGATGGAAACTTCACCTCAATAGGTGTGGTCATAGTTAATTGCACATTTAAGTTGTTGGAACTTTGTTTTCATTTGTAAATGCTCGGCTGTTCTTAGGTAAATTGAGACTTTTAAATGCAGTGTTTCGGATTTTAGGGGGGAAATTAATAAAAATACCATCATATTAAAAGCATCGAACTAAATTATAAAAATAAAAAAAAAATAGAAGTCAATTTCAGGGAAAATAAAGGTTTTTAAAGACTAAAATAAACCAAAAATAAAATTTGACATATCTAACGTAAAATTTACCCTTTTTATTTAAGTCAACTTATTTTTTTTAATGAAATGAAGCATAGAACGTTCTAATTGGCCCGTGAATTTTTTTTTAACAGCGTCTAATAGAAAAACCATATGGAATCACAATTTTTAGTTAAAGGGATAAAAGGTCTCGAAAATTACTTCCTGTTCGAAAAAAAATACATGGTTTACGATGTAAATGGGCCTTAAGCCTAAATTTTATAAAAGCAAATAAAATACATACTATAAATTCTGATAAAATTAAGAAAAAAATTGATACAAAGAATATTTTTTAATTAAAATGTTACAAAATCTTATGCTTTTTACTAACTCATTAGGAGTTGCGTAAGACTTGAACTTGATACTTAATTTCAATACAAGTTATGTATCACTTGCATAACAAGTCTCTTAAAATTCCATTACGGAGTGCCAATTGAATTTAACTTGATTAGTTAACTTGATTAGTATCATTTTCAGTACAATATATTTGAGAACCTGAATTCAAACACGCTTAAACGTTAAATACCTTCCAATTTATGTAGATTATACATTATATCCAAGTTGCATGTTAAAAAAGTTCAAACCCATCCTACTAAATATGCACAATTTGTTAAACAACTTGCATGCTTCTTTGGATAGCTGAATTGAGCCATCCAAAAAGTTCTCTGACATTATGAATTACCAGTGAAATAAAATCACAAACATTGGTATTATCAAGGGGCGAAAACGATTGAACAAACATCTCAAGAAATCGAAATCAAACACGACAAGTTTCAACGAGTACGAGATAGACAATGCTACCACCAACTCATCAATATCACTAAATATAGATGTAATACAAGCATCGCCGCATGTTCAAATTGAAAGAGAGAGAGCACCTAGATGCAACAATACCATAGGAAGTGGATTTAAAAGTGCCAAATTCGAACCCTCTATTTCAGGAAAATAAATAGATGCAGAATTTTGTGTTAAAGAATACCAAAACTCCGAGAAGGGAGGCAGTCATACAAAACGTGGTGTATGTCGTATCTACCACATCATCAGTTTTTCGACTGCAAGGAAATGATATGCTGTTTAGAGACAACAAAAACATCCACAAAAAGGTAACGATATATAATATCAACTGACCTCCATGTTCTTCGATATTTCTTTCATTTGTTCGGCAAGTTCTTCCCTCTTCTTTGCAGCTGCAGGAACCAAAGCCGACAAATAACATCAGTAGTTCTTTCATTGGCTTTTTGTAAAAGAGGGATAAATTCACCAACACAATGTAGAAAAAGACCATAATAACAGATGGAAACAAGCACATACCCAAACTGGAGATATCCTCTATCTTCTTTGATGTCCTCACAGCAAATCTCTGGAATGCAGGACTGCAAAATAAGAAATCCAAAGAGAAAGATAAACTAAGCCCTCGAGGTTTTATCGCAGAAATCATGGAGCAATGGTTGATGCAAGTAAACAAACAAGAAACAACAGATAAAAATAAACGAAGAAGGAACTCATCGTGGATTGTTCAAAAACCATGACAAAACTTTCCACAGGACGTTAAAGATCAAAGTACAATTCTTTATCTTTGTTCATGGGAAATTTTTCTACAAACCCTTTAGCTTATGATTTACAAACTTAAACAAAGGAACTCATCGTGGATTGTTCAAAAACCATGACAAAACTTTCCACGGGACGTTAAAGATCAAAGTACAATTCTTTATCTTTGTTCATGGGAAATTTTTCTACAAACCCTTTAGCTTATGATTTACAAACTTAAACAAAACATGGTTTCAAGCATTTGAATAAAAATACAAAATTAAAAGATTTGAGAATTAAGGCGCTCTTTCTTCTCGGGAGGAAACTGATGGGAAACAAAGGAGTCCCAGCAGCTCGAGAAAGAAGCCTCCATAAGTTGTTAACGAAAGATTATTAAAACATCAAACTATTTTTCGAGTCTCCAATACTCTTTTAGAATTATACGAACAATAACTGGGAATAATAGGCTTAAGCGGTACGAAGCCCTTAAACTTTTGAGTAAAAAAATCAATCAAGTACCTGAACTTTTTTTTTTTGCACCCAATTAAACATTGAGTTAAGAAATATAATCAACTAATCAATTGGATCAATTAAGACTTTGACCAATTTTGATCACTAAATTTTGATAGTTTCTTTCTTTAGATATTACTGCAGCATGATACAAAAAAATTGGAATAGTCAAAATTAGTAAGAAAGCTTAGTAGATTCAATTTCTTGGTTCAAGGGTTTAATTGATTACATTTCTTAATTCAATGCCTTAATTGATTACATTTCTTGGATTTTCTTTTTCAAAACTTCAAGGGCTTCTTACCCCCTTAATCCGGAATAACATTGTGAAAAATTTCTTATTCCTGGAAACTTCAATCGAAAATAATGAAAAATATAAGTAAAACAAAAAAAATATCCAGGAGAAAAAATATACCTGTTTGCAAGTCTATCAACGACAAGTTCATTGACAACATAAGATATAACTCTGTGCATGAAATTCCCTCCCGCCATGATAAGTTTCCAATTCTGGTCATAAAAAAATTAAAATAAAAACAAACCTCGAAATTCAAAGAAACCCTAACTTTTTTGTTAATCATGTAAAGGTTAAAATAAATAAATAAAAAATCATGGTAGAGCTAATGATAATAAAAAAGATGAAATATAGAATTTTACCTGCCAAAGGAAAACGATGAAGAAGATGCAGCAGCGTCCTTTGTTTCTCCAAGTTACCCGATTTCCCCCTTCAGGTGGTCATGAGTTTTCGTGTTATATATGTTAAGTTGCAAGCCGCACGCGCAGGCAGTACCGTACGAGTGTCCCCATTTCCATGTTAAGCTGGGTCAGGGCTCAGAGCTTCCGGATCCATGGCTTTTGTTTAACGGGCCTAAAAACTTAAGCTCCATGGGCCACTCTATTTTTTATGATAAATTACACTATTAGTCACTGTACTTTGACCGTATTTTTATTTTAATCACTGGCTATGAAAATTTTAATATATAACACTTGATTCTTTTAATTAATTTTCTAGTCACTGGACCACTAAACTTTTAACAACATTAGTGACGTTATATCCCTCATTTTCTCTAAAAACCCTAACCCCTTTCCAGCTATCGCTTGTCGTTGTCCACGACAAAATTGACACCAAAATGATCGTCTTTCTTTTATATTTTTCTTCTTTGATTGATATTTCTTGAAATTCACTCAATATAGACGGAATTTCAGTCAAAGCTTCGACATTCTTAGTGTTTTAATCTCCGTCGAAAGTTGTTCGAGAGATATGTTGTTCGTCTTATCAAAAGAATACTTCTCACTATTCGAATTTTCATAAGGACGCCATAAACCCTTCAAATCTAAAAAATTTTCTAAACCCCTAAAACAATATTTTTTTAGTTGAATTTCATGAGTTTTTAAAGAAATTTTGAAAAATTAAAACTGATAGAGTTGTAGAGGACAATGTACAAATTCATCGATGTCTAGAATAACCGTAAAAGATGTTGGAGAACGTTGTTGGAATAATAGAAATTGCAAAAGAAAATCGTTAACACTAATTGGATAATAAGAAATAAAATAAACACAAAAAACAATAATCGTGTCATGGTATAACCAATGCCTTAGAAACGAATTTGCCTCGATGTGTGTAATCGCTGCAGTAGGCGGACGTCCCCCGAGGTTAGTACATTCTCTCTGAATATTCGTACATCCGAATATTAGATTGGACAAATGGTGGTACTGCTCTTCTCTTAGCACCAAAACAAAGAACTCGAAAATAGAGAGGAAAGAGTGTTTTTCAGAGTATGAAAAATATAATTTTCTGATGATCATAAAAGTTGAAAAGATCAGCTATTTATAGTGTAAAAATCAGGGTAAAATGGTCCCAAAAACACAACAATAATGTCCCATAAATTTCGGACTAATTGATTGTCAAAAAGCTGTTATAATCCTAACGAACCTGGCCTCAAACCTATCCAGGTTCATGCTAAAAATAGTTGTTAAAATAATAGAAAATCAGCCAGCAAATAAAACTTGAGAATAAAATCCTTTCATAGCTCCAAAAAATTCAAAGTAAAACTCTTATGAATTTTCTCCAAAAAGAATAGAACGCGTGCGGACATGTCGAAGATACGTGTTACCATGACCACGACCACGACCGATTGACCGACCGAATGGACGGCGGCAGCGCGTGCGTGCGAGGGGTTTATTCAACAGAGGGAATGGAAGACTCTTTAAATACCATTCCCAAGAGATATTCCCTCCCAATGTGGGATAAGTGCTCTTACATCCTTTGAGCATTACCAACATTCCCCCACTAATGTGAAAGAATTCCCTAGTTTTCTTTTAAAAATTAGAAAAATAAATTCGAGTTCAAAAAACGAGAGAAGAGCAATAGCGGGATTAGTTTCTTAAGCACTAGTGAACATATTTAGAACAAGTACATAGTGATAATGAGTAACTCTTCTCTTAGATAAATGAACGAATCTTGAACTTTCTAATATTAAGGTGAACTCATAAGTCATAACACACAACTAACCCCTTCATCCACTGAGGTCCTCGATGTGTCCACAAAAGAGTATATACAAAAGTATATTCATATAGCCATCTTTCCTCAAGATTTTAGTAAGTGTCTTAGAAAAATGGCCCGTCGTTTTTCATAGAAGGTGACTAGTCCTTCTCACTTACGTAGGTTATTTCATCAAGTTTATATCAACATAAACCACCCGAAACCGAGCTATGAAATAATTAAGAGCTTTATACAACAGCTCAACCTCACAATAATAAGGTGAATTTCTTCAACCTTGTAATTCCTCCATAGCACCTTGACTAGAAGAATGTTCTTGTTACGAAACTTTTTAACTTCTCGTGCCAATATTTGTATCAGTTCCTCCTCATAGGTAAGATTCGGTTGAATCTCAACATATTTTGGCTCAATGATGTGCGATGGATCAGAATGATATTTGCTGAGAATCAATACATGAAAGACATCATGAATCTTGCTTAATTCTTGAGGCAATGCCAAATGGTAAGCTACAAGACCTACTATTTCAATAACCTCGAAGGGACCGATGAACTGGGGACTGAGTTTCCCTTTTTTACCAAATCTAGGTATTTTCTTCTATGGGGAAACCTTTAGAAATGCTTTCTTACCCACATAATAATGTATGTTATGTCTCTTAAGATCAGCATAAACCTTATGTCAGTCAAAGGCAGCCTTGAGTCGGTCATGGATGATGGTAACCAGTTCTTTGGTTTCCCGAAGTAAGTCAAGACCCAACACATTGCCTTCACCGAGTTTAAACCAGCACAAATGAGTTTTGCATTTCTTGCCATACAATGCTTCATACGGTGCCATCTTGATTGATCCTCGGTAACTGTTATTGTAAGCAAATTCAATGAGAGGTAGGGATTTCTCCCAGGTTCCTTCAAAATCAATGATGCATACGCACAACATGTCTTCCAGAATTTGGATTACCATTTCTGACTGGCCGTCAGATTGAAGGTGAAAAGCAGTGATGAGATTAATTCTACTGCCTAGAGCTCCTTGCAATGTTCTCTAGAATCAAGAAGCAAACCGTGGATCTCGATCAGAAATGATAGACTTAGGTACTCCGTGGAGTCTGGAAATTTCCTTGATGTACAAGTCAACTAGCTTAGGAAGATCGTGGTGCATACTAATTGGTAGAAAATGAGCTGACTTAGTGAGATGGTCAACAATACCCCAAATAGCATCATTCTTGGTCGATGTTAACGGTAGCGCACTAACAAAGTCCGTAGTGATTCTTTCCCATTTCCATTGAGGTAACTCAATAGGTTGCAACAATCCGGTGGGAACACGATGCTCAACTTTGACTCACTGGCATGTGAGGCACTTGGACACATATTCCGTAATAGCCCGTTTCATACCAGGCCACCAATATAGTTCCCAGAGATCTTTTTACTTGTTTACCGATACATGGTGAACAGAAAAAGGCTACAATGAGCTTCCTTAAGGATTTCCTCCTAAAGTGACTTGTCATTAGGTACACAGATTCTATCATGGAAGCTTAAAAGTCCTTCAAAATTGACTTTAAAGCCAAGATCAAAATTACCTTGAAGTTTAGTGACAATGGCTTGTAATTTAGGATCTTGGTCCTACAATGAATTAATCCTTGATACAATGGTAGACTGAATCTAAAGTTTAGCTACTACGAGTAGGTGTCTCCTGAGTTTGAAATGAATGTTAATAGCACAGGGGGCAGGCGAAGGTTTGCAGCTGAGTGCACCAACTACAACATTGGCATTGCCTAGGTGATAGTCAATGACAAGATCATAGTCTTTAAAGAGTTCCATCCACCTTATTTGTCGAAGATTGAACTTTTTCTGAGTCAATAAGCATTTGAGGCTCTTGTGATCGGTAAAGAGATAGCATTTTTCTCCGTAGAGATAATGCATCCAAATTTTCAATGCAAACACAATTGCAGCCAATTCAAGATCATGAGTGGGATAGTTTATTTCATGTGGCTTTAGTTGTCTCAAAGCATATGCAATAACCTTGCCTTCTTGCATCAATATACATCCTAACCCAAGATGTGAAGCATCGCTATACATTATATAATCCTTACAATACTTGGGTTGGGTTAGGACCAGTGCATGAGTTAATACTTGCTTGAGCTAATCAAAGCTACATTGTTGCTTCTCGCTCTATTCAATAGGAGTGTCATTTTGTAAAAGCTTTTTCAATGATGTTGCTATTATAGAGAATCCTTTAACGGATCTTTTATAGTAACCAACCAGACCAAGAAAACTCCGAACCTCTCCAGCATTCTTTGGTGGCCTCCATTCATTGATAGCTTGGAATAGATCAATATGTCATCAATGAAAACCACTAAGAACTTGTCCCAAAAATGAGACTTCAGTGAGCCATAAATCACACTTACTGAACTTAGCATAAAACTACTTCTAGAGGGTTTGAAGCACAATACGGAGATGATCTCGATGTTCAACTTGATTCTTAGAATAGATCAATATGTCATCAATGAAAACCACTAAGAACTTGTCAAGATAGGGTCTAAAAACCTGGTTCATGAGATCTATGGAGGCAGCCGATACATTGTTTAACCCGAAGGGCATTTATAAGTGTTCAAAAGTACTATTTTTCTTACCCTTTTTACTCATATTATTGTTAGACTTAGGCTCATAATAGTTGCATAGTTAGCCATTCATGCATTAATCCATGATTCCTTCAATTGTTGAGCTTGATTACATAACTTGGTGATTTTTGTGGAAATAGATGCTGCTTTGGTGTTTTTGTGTATGTAGGTGCAGGATCACTTGCCAAAGCAATGCCGAGCTAGTTGCCAGGGCAGTGCATGAAGGAGACGCCGAGCCAGTTGCCATGGCATTTGTCGACAAAGACCAAAAGCAATATGGATGTCGAAATTCATGATTTTACAAGCCCAAGATGACATGGAGCAAGGTCCAAGCCCAAAGGAATTTGATTGCCATGCAGAGATTAAAGAAGAATTAAATTCCAAGAGGATAGGAGAAGTTCTAATAGGAATAAAATTATAATAAAGAATTATATTCTTTAAAGATAATTTAATTCCAACTCAAACTCCTCCTCAAAGAAGGACTTTGGCCTAGCCCTATAAATATCAAGGAGATTTCGACAAGATCAATAGGGAGAGCAAGAGGGAATTTCGACAACTCCAAGAGAGGAAGCAAGGGGAATTTTCGGCAAGCATCTAGGGCAAGGAATTTTCGACAAGCTTCATCTTTTCTTCCTTGTTCGATTGGGTTCATGCTAGGGATTGCTTATCTTGTGTTTCTTTGGAACCTAGCCATGAACTAAATTTACTTGGCTATGGTTATTGTGTTTTGTGGTTGTGAGAAACTATTGGTTTTTGTTTAGGTAATAAGAGTTTGCACTTTTCTATTTCAAGGTTTATTCATTCTTGATTCTTATTATTGTTTATGAGTGAATTGGGAGAGGATCTCGTGATTTCATCCATTTATCTAATATCGGGAGAGTTAGATTCAAGAAACGAATGAATATGATCTTTATGCAATCCAATGATGGTGAAGATTAATCCGCTTAGGAATAAGTTAAGGATTTCAACGGCTAAGAGGAGCGCAAGATTGGTTGTTGTTCACCCTTGATTCACGCAGGATGTATTATCAAGGCATGCACAAGTAGCTAGAGTTTCGACTTAGGGATAAGAAGAAACCATTGAAGAACGCTCCGCCAACCTTGAAGTTGCTGCCCATCGCCCAAGTAGTTGCCCAACTAGTCGCCCAAGCAACCATCAATTAGTTGCCAAGGCAACCCGTTGTGTAAGTCGCCACGGCAACCGAGTTGCCCGTGCACTCTTTTACCAAGACAATCCAATAGGCTATCACACCTCAACTCACGATAACCTAGCCTATCTCTCTCAACCGAATTCATCTTTTCTTTTACTTAATTGCTTTCTAGATTAGTTATTAGTTAAAACTTCTATAATCCTTCACTTGTGTTTTTACTTTTTACAAAGGCAAGAGACTAGATTCTTGAAGTGGCACCAATCCTCGTGGAGACGATATCTTTTATACTATAACTTGCGGCGTGTATACTTGCACAATTGCGTAGCACTTATTACGCGCAACAAGTTTTTGGCGCCGTTGCGGGATTGGCAATAGCGACTTTGTTTTTATTTTCTTGCACATTCTTTTTATTTTTCTTGTTTAAAATTCAAAGGGCTAACAAACTTTGGTTTTGCATTGGTATATGACCAGTATGAGACCGACTTCACCGTAATATCCCTTTGATCCGTAAATCGAACGAACCTTACAAAGACTTAGACGAAGGATAAGAGAAGCAATGGCAAATCAAGACGGCAATATTAATCAAGATGTTCGAGCGGGAGGAGGAGTGATTCTTGCACGAAATGAACGATTCGAGACTATCTTGAAGAAGATCTTGATGGACTTAACCCGAGAGTTGTCGCACCCGAAATTGAAGCCGACCACTTTGAGTTGAAACCGTAATGTTTAATATGATCAACACAATAGGTCAATTTGGCGGCTCAAAGAATCAAGATGCACGACAACATCTGAAATCTTTCCTCGAGATTTGCAACTCGTTCAAGATACACGAGAGTCACCCCGATGTCTTACGATTAAGATTATTCCCCTATTCACCGAGGGATAGGGCGAAAGCATGGCTAAATAGCATTCTGCCGGATCCATAGCATCTTGGACTGATCTTTGTCGTGATTTCCTTGCTAGATTTAATCCTACAAATTTAATCGATAAGCTTCAGAACGACATTACTTCTTTTTCGGCAGTGATGATGAATCCATGTACGAGGCTTGGGAGCGATATAGAGAACTTCTACACAAATGCCCTCTACACGGATTCCCGGTGTGGACTCAAGTGACAATGTTTTACAACGCCGTGAATACACCAACAAGGATGATGCTAGATGCCTCGGCAAACGGCATACTCTTAGATAAGTCACGGAGGAAGCAATGCAAATTTTAAACAGTGGCCAAGAATGACTATCAATTCCCATCTACTAGAAGAGGAGGAGTTAGACGCTAAGCCACAATACATGAACTAGGATCATCGATTCAATTTCGCACAATTGGCCGCTTTAACCAAGATGGTCCGAACATGCAAAAACCAAACAACACACATGAAGTCAAGGTAATGGATTCTTTTTGTGAGTTATGTGGTGATAACCATAATTCTTCCAATGTATGCGAATCCGAATCTAGCTTCTATGTGGGGAATTACAATCGGGCAACAACATGATGTCAAATACATACAATCCAGCTTGGAAAAAGCACCCGAATTTTTCATGGAGTAATCCCAACAATGCTCTAAACCGTAACAATCGAATGCACAAGCATCGGGATTCCAAAGAGAATATGTCATGGCAACAGATGCCGCAAAGAACAACCGACAACATCTAGTTCTTTGGAAAATTCTCTAAATGCTTTTATGATGAAAACTGAATCTTATATGGCCGAGAATAGTAATTTCATAAAAAGAACTGATGCTTTTATTAACAGACCGAGATGAGATTGCAAAACCAAGAGGCGGCAATCAAATCATTGGAAAATCAAGTCGGACAATTTGCTCAAAATCTCAACACTAGACCACAAGGAGGTTTACCTAGCGATACTCAAGTCGCAAGAGGAACTGCCATGAGCAATGTAAGGCAATCACCACTAGAAGTGGCCAACAACTTAGAGAGGTTCAAACCCGCTCGTCAAACAAAACTCCACAAAAAGATCAAGACGAACCTAGCGGCAAAGCCTCGGATGCTGAACCGGGAATTGCCGCGCAACCGCAATAAACATGCCTCGGCAGCGATGACGCCTCGGCAACTTGCGATAAGCACGCCTCAAACCCCAGTTGGTAACGCATCGGCAACTCCGGATATCCCCGTAATGCCGTCAATCGGGTTTCAAACCAATGAAAGGATAGAAGATATCCGACTTCCACCACCATTCCCACAAAGGTTGAAGCGACAAAAGCAAGAATACCAATTCAAGAAGTTTCTTGATATCCTAAAGCAAGTCCACATCAACTTGCCATTGGTGGAAGCAATTGAACAAATGCCAAACTATGCCAAGTTTCTTAAAGACATTGTGTCCAAGAGAACAAGGCTAGGAGAGTTTGAAACAGATTGCCGCGACAGAGGGATGTATGGCAATGTTGCACAATCGCATGCCGCCCAAGTTGAAGGATCCCTAAGTTTCACAATACCCCGTTCTATTGGAAATCACTATGTCGGGAAAGCACTATGCGACCTAGGGGCTAGCATAAACTTGATGCCTAAATCGGTTTTCCGAAACTAGGAATCGGGAAGGCAAGACCTACAACAGATTATGCTGCAGCTAGCCGACAGATCCTATGTGCATCCAGAGGGAAAAATCGAGGACATACTGGTAAAAGTTGATAAATTCATTTTTCCCGCTGACTTTATTGTTTTGGATTGTGAAGCAGATGAGCATGCACCTATCATTCTCGGGAGACCATTCCTAGCGACAGGGAGAACCTTGATCGACGCGTGAAAAGGAGAACTCACAATGAGGGTGAATGACCAGCAGGTAAAACTAAATGTGTTCCAAACACTAAGGCATGCCGATGATCCAGAAGAATGCCAACTACTTCATGCCACGGCAGAATTTAACTTCGATGAGGAATTTAGTTGCCTCGGCAACTACATTGCCGATCAAGAGGAACCTGAGGAGTATGAAGAGCCGGTCGATGAGGAACAACCCGAAGAGGTAAATTGGCTAGTCAATCGACCAGGTACATACTTTGAACCACTGGACTACTCAGGTAAGGAAGGTAAGATCGAAAAACCCTCTATCGAAAATCCACCAATTCTTGAGTTGAAACAATTGCCAGAGCAACTGAAATATGTATACTTAGGGACTGATAATACATTACCTGTAATTATTTCTTCTAAGTTACAGCCTGAGCAGGAAAAGAAGCTGATCAACATGTTGAAACTACATAAAAAGGCAATAGGGTGGACAATTGCCGACTTGAAGGGAATTAGCCCGTGTGCATGCACAAGATCTTGTTGGAAGATGATCACAAACCTTCAATTGAGGCCCGAGAGGAGACTGAATCATGCCATGAAAGGGGTTGTAATGAAAGAAATCATCAAGTGGCTTGACGCCGGCATTATATACCCTATCTCCGATAGTACGTGGGTAAGTCCGTACAATGTGTGCCGAAAAAAGGGAGGTATAACAAAGGTGAGTAATGAAAATAATGAACTTATCCCAACCAAGACTGTGACCGGTTGGAGGGTTTGTATGGACTATCGAAAGCTAAACAAAGCCACTAGGAAAGATCACTTCCCATTACCCTTTATTGATCAAATGCTTGACCGTCTTGCGGGTAAACCCTTTACTGTTTTTCTTGATGGTTATTCAGGTTACAATCAGATTGCCATAGCACTGTAAGATCAAGAAAAGACAACCTTCACATGCCCCTACGGTACTTATGCCTTTCGAAGGATGCCGTTCGGATTATGTAACGCCCCGGTAACCTTCCAAAGATGCATGATGGCGCTCTTTTCAGACATGGTCGAAGACTTCCTTGAGATCTTCATGGATGATTTTTCGGTTTTTGGTAATGACTTCGACGGCTGTCTCGGCAATTTAGAGAGGGTGTTGGCAAGATGCGAAGAAACGGATTTAGTCCTCAATTGGGAGAAATGCCACTTTATGGTAGATGAAGGAATAGTGCTCGGCCATAAGATTTCATCCAAGGGAATTGAAGTAGACAAAGCCAAGGTGGACATGATCGAGAGATTACCCCCACCAAATTCGGTTAAAGGAATTCAAGTTTTCTGGACATGCGTTTTTACAAAGAGGTTCATTCATAACTTTTCTAAAATCACTAAACCTTTGTGTAATCTTCTTGAACAGGATAAAGTCTTCGATTTTGATGATTCTTGCACTCAAGCATTTGAAACCCTAAAGAAAAAGCTTGCCTCGCACCCATTGTTGTTCCACCAGTTGACGCTACCTTTTGAGCTCATGTGTGATGCAAGTGATTTCGCGGTAGGAGCAGTCCTAGGCCAACGCACAGTAAGACATTCCATGTGATATACTACGCTAGTAAAACTCTTAACGATGCTCAAGTGAATTACACAACAACGGAGAAAGAGTTACTAGTCAGAGTTTTCGCATTTGACAAGTTCGATCCTATTTAATTGGTACAAAGGTAATTGTTCATACGGACCATTCGCAATCAAATACTTATTTGCTAAAAAGGATGCTAAACCTCGTTTGATTCATTGGATATTACTTTTACAAGAATTTGATATTGAAATTAAGGACGAAAAGGATCGAAAAATCAAGTGGCGATCACTTATCACGTTTGGAACGCAATAGGGAGGAGGACGCGGATCTAGAGATATGTGATGCATTCCCGATGAATAAATTCTAATCGCCTCGGAAACCCTTGACGCCTCGGCAGCCCATGACGCCTCGGAAACCATGGAAGCACACGCCTCGGCAACTCTTGACGCCGCAGCGAGCTTTTGACGAGCACGCCTCAAAGCAATTTTGGGAGAGCAGACACTACGACAAAGACATGCCCCGCAATACCCCGTACGCAGATTTAGTTAACTTCCTTGTTTGTGGTATTTTTCCGTATGGCATTACTCACCAAGGGAAGAAGCGGTTCCGCCATAATGCTAAGCATTACTTTTGGGACGAGCCTCTTTTGTTTAAACAATGTGCAGATCAGGTTATACGCCGATGTGTCCCAAGAAGAGCAATGAATGTACTCCGACAATGCCATTCTTCACCCTATGGAGGACATTTTGGAGGAACTCGTATCATGACCAAAGTCTTGCAATCCGGTTTGTATTGGCCAACATTGTACAAAGATGCCCAAGACTTTTACAAGCAATGTGATGATCGCCGCGGAGGACGGGCAATATCTCTAGGCGACATGAGATGCCACTCCGAACATCATCGAGGTGGAACTGCTCGATGTATGGGGATCGATTTTATGGGACCTTTCTCATCTTCATTCGCAACCTTTACATCTTACTCGCCGTCGACTATGTGTCTAAATGGGTAGAGGCAGCTGCAGCTTCCCAACGACGATTCCAAGACCGTGCAACGATTCCCGCAGAAAAAAACATATTTACACGTTTTGGATGCCGAGAGCAATTATCAGCGACGGGGGCAAGCATTTTGACAACAGACTAATTGCCAAGATGTTGCAACGCTTGCATATCACACAAGATCGCCACGGCATATCACCCACAAACCAACGGGCAAGCGAAATTTCAACCGGAGTTGAAGGGAATACTCGAGAAAGTTGTAAATCCCTCAAGGAAGGATTGGTCATTAAGACTAGATGACGACTTTGGGCATATCGCACTGCATTCAAAACACCATTAGGTATGTCCCCTTCCGGCTTGTCTATGGTAAAACATGTCATCTACCGGTGGAAATCGAGCACAAGGCGTCTTGGGCAATCAAGACCGTGAATATGGATTGGGAAAGTGCGGACAAAAGCGCTTGATGGATCTCAATGAGATAGAAGAATTTCGTGCACTCGCCTATAACAATGCACGAATCTACAAGGAGAAAACAAAGCGATGGCATGACAAGAAACTATTGCCAAGGCAATTCACGCCAGGGCAACTAGTTCTCCTATTCAATTCTCGCTAAAACTTTTCCCGGAAAGCTGAAATCAAGATGGTCGACCATTTGAAGTCGTCAAACCATTCTCCCATGGTGCTGTGATAATCAAGTCCATCTCGACAACCATGAATTCAAAGTTAATGGACAAAGATTGAAGCACTACAATGGTGCCCATGTGGAACGTAACAAGGAAGTGGTCAACTTAGGAGATGCATGAGCATGCTCTCCTCTCAAGATTTCTTTTTCTTTTTCTTTTTATTTTTATTTTTAATTTTAGGAGATATTTTATTTTTTTCTTCATTATCTTTAGTTTTCAGTTTTCTTTATTTTCTTTTTCACAACAAGACTCACAACTACTATGCTAAGAAAATTTATCACCAAGATCATTGCCCCTAACCAATGAAGAAGATGCCGCGACAACTTACTTCATGCATGCACAAGCTGATGCCACGGCAACCAACCCTGAAGGTGCCACGGCAACCAAAGCTAAAGACACCACCGCAACAAGAAAACAACCATTGCGTTCAAGCAAGAAAATCAAGACGCCAACTAGAAGGAAACTAATCATCTACGATGACGAACTCTCGAGTAAGTCCTCGTATGCATTTTTATTTTTATTGTTATTTTTCGTTATTTTTATGCATGCATTGAGGACAATGCCTCACTCGAGTTTGGGGGATTGTTATTAGTAATTACCATGTTTAGTTACATTAATCTTAAGCATTACATTTAGGATACATAAATTGCTTGCCATGCCTTTAAATTGGAACAAGAATTGCTTAGATTTGATGAATATTCAATGATGACTTTACCAATGCACTTAATTGATAGAATTTTTATTCTAGGATAACCATGAAAAACTTAGAATTTTACTATGATGCTAAATTTGATGAAACACTGTTGTGGTTTGATTGATTTAAGGAGTTCTAGTAAACTTAGGTTGATAATTAACTAATTGGGGGATTAGAATAAAAATTGGATGAATGCTAGAGGTGCCCGAAATTGGCTCTAGCATACGCTAAAAAATTGATCACTAGAGGTGCCCAAAACTGCTCTAGGAGGCGTTAAAATTTTTTTCGGTTAACTAGAGGTGCCCAAACCGCTCTAGTCGATTAAATTAACTTAAGAAAACTAAAAATAAAACACTAGAGGTGCCCAAATTGGCTCTAGTTAAAACATGTTAAAAAGAACCCACTCAAGTAATTTGAAAACCTATTGTTTGCATAGAATCCAAAAAATCAACTTGCACACAACTCCGCACACACTCACAAGCATTATAGTTTGATTCCGAGTAACTCCTCGTTTTTCGAAAAATAAAAAGCCAATCATACTTTGTGCCCCGATTCGAGAATTGAAATCAAGTTCAAAGCTAAGTTTGTGAAAATTTGAAGTCTTGGCGTGTAATTATGAGTTTGCATTGCTTGAGGACAAGCAATAGTTCGAGTTTGGGGGTGTGATAAGTGTTCAAAAGTACTATTTTTCTTACCCTTTTTACTCATATTATTGTTAGACTTAGGCTCATAATAGTTGCATAGTTAGCCATTCATGCATTAATCCATGATTCCTTCAATTGTTGAGCTTGATTACATAACTTGGTGATTTTTGTGGAAATAGATGCTGCTTTGGTGTTTTTGTGTATGTAGGTGCAGGATCACTTGCCAAAGCAATGCCGAGCTAGTTGCCAGGGCAGTGCATGAAGGAGACGCCGAGCCAGTTGCCATGGCATTTGTCGACAAAGACCAAAAGCAATATGGATGTCGAAATTCATGATTTTACAAGCCCAAGATGACATGGAGCAAGGTCCAAGCCCAAAGGAATTTGATTGCCATGCAGAGATTAAAGAAGAATTAAATTCCAAGAGGATAGGAGAAGTTCTAATAGGAATAAAATTATAATAAAGAATTATATTCTTTAAAGATAATTTAATTCCAACTCAAACTCCTCCTCAAAGAAGGACTTTGGCCTAGCCCTATAAATATCAAGGAGATTTCGACAAGATCAATAGGGAGAGCAAGAGGGAATTTCGACAACTCCAAGAGAGGAAGCAAGGGGAATTTTCGGCAAGCATCTAGGGCAAGGAATTTTCGACAAGCTTCATCTTTTCTTCCTTGTTCGATTGGGTTCATGCTAGGGATTGCTTATCTTGTGTTTCTTTGGAACCTAGCCATGAACTAAATTTACTTGGCTATGGTTATTGTGTTTTGTGGTTGTGAGAAACTATTGGTTTTTGTTTAGGTAATAAGAGTTTGCACTTTTCTATTTCAAGGTTTATTCATTCTTGATTCTTATTATTGTTTGCGAGTGAATTGGGAGAGGATCTCGTGATTTCATCCATTTATCTAATATCGGGAGAGTTAGATTCAAGAAACGAATGAATATGATCTTTATGCAATCCAATGATGGTGAAGATTAATCCGGCTTAGGAATAAGTTAAGGATTTCAACGGCTAAGAGGAGCGCAAGATTGGTTGTTGTTCACCCTTGATTCACGCATGGATGTATTATCAAGGCATGCACAAGTAGCTAGAGTTTCGACTTAGGGATAAGAAGAAACCATTGAAGAACGCCTCCGCCGAACCTTGAAGTTGCTGCCCGATCGCCCAAGTAGTTGCCCAACTAGTCGCCCAAGCAACCATCAATTAGTTGCCAAGGCAACCCGTTGTGTAAAAGTCGCCACGGCAACCGAGTTGCCCGTGCACTCTTTTACCAAGACAATCCAATCGGCTATCACACCTCAACTCACGATAACCTAGCCTATCTCTCTCAACTGAATTCATCTTTTCTTTTACTTAATTGCTTTCTAGATTAGTTATTAGTTAAAACTTCTATAATCCTTCACTTGTGTTTTTACTTTTTACAGTGCAAGAGACTAGATTCTTGAAGTGGCACCAATCCCTGTGGAGACGATATCTTTTATACTATAACTTGCGACGTGTATACTTGCACAATTGCGTAGCACTTATTACGCGCAACAGGCATTACCAAGAATTTGTAGTGGTTGTATCTTGTACGAAAAACAGTTTTGGGCATGTCACATTCTTTGACTTTCATTTGGTAATATCCAGACCTTAGATTGACCTTGAAAAAGATAGTGGCATCCTTGAGTTGGTCAAAAAGATCATAGATCCTTGATAGAGGATACTTGTTTTTGATAGTCAGCTTGTTCAATTGTCGGTAATCAATGCAAAGATGTATAGACCCATCTTTTTTATTGACAAAACGGACCGGAGCTCTCTAGGGTGAAGAACTTGGTTAAATGAAACCCTTATTCAATAATTCTTGAATATGTGCTTTAAGTTCCTTGAACTCTATCTGAGCCATTCGATAAGGTGTAATGGAAACTGAGGTGGCTCTAGGTTTCACTTCAATACCAAACTTAACTTCACGGGTGAGTAGTAAACCTGAAAGCTCCTCAGGAAACACATCAGGAAATTCTTGTATGATATTGATGTCTTGCAACTATGGTTCTTCCTTATTCTTGCATTCGATGGCATACAACGATGGATTATCACCTCTAGAGTGCATGAGAGTTATACTCTCCTTTCCAAGACCTCAAAGGTATAACTTCTTTTTGTTACAGTCTACCCAGGCTTAGTGCTAACTGAGCCAATCAAGCCACAGTATAGCATCAAATTCATGAATATGGAGGGCTATGAAGTTGGCCGAGAAAGGTATCCATTAAATTACTATAGGGCAATTCTTGCATACTAGGCTGATTGCAACACTATCACCTAGTGGATTTGTTACTGTGATCTTAGTATTTATGGTCTTAGACGGTAACTTGAATTTCTTTATCAATACAATGCTAATAAAGGAATAAGTGGATCTATGATCTATCAATGCATAAACATGATGAGAGTAAATTCAATGGTACCTGTGATAATGTCTGGATCGTCATCCTCCTCTCTACTCCTTACATGATACAGCTGAGCAACAGCTTTAGATTCTTGTCAGTTCAACATCCTTGTAGAGCCAATAGGTCTTCTTGTAGCTCTCGATAATGTTTGTTTCTATCCCTTACCCTTGAAAGATTGAGTAGGTGAAGTAATTTTAGTTGGTGCGGTGGTTTTTGGAGGTGTTTATAGGACAATCTCTGATGAAGTGGCCTTGCTTGCTGATGCGTAAAATATAGTATGCGCAATTAGAGCAAGTATACCCATCACACAAGTAATAAAGTGATAAGTATCGAGTGTTGAACCCACAAGGATTGAAGTGATAAACTCCAAGCAATTGCACGAAATAGTTAGTAAAATAATGATAAGATGATATGGTGATGAAAACTATAAACTAATGATATGACAAATTAAAGCAAAAGGAAGCAATTATCAAAGATTATATAGATGATACAAAAAATATTCAGATAATTATGCATGCTGGGTTTATTGCTTAGGAACTATGATAATTACTATTCAAATGTTATAACAGTTGGCAATACATGTTTACGTAAACTAATTAGATCTCCATCTATATGACAGGGTTTTCTAATACCTCATAGACTCTCTCGATACCTAGAAGTAACAACAATAAGCTATGGTAATACATGTCTGCCTCATCAACGATCAATGTGAGAGCACATTCCAGCTTGTTCTCATTGGAACACAGTAGTTGTTTATTTAAAATCCTCAACATGTTTTCAAGCCAGTACTTAGAAATCTCAGGATCATCGCTTTCCTTACCGATGAATGTATAAGCCTGATATTAGGCGAGCTTGTCAATAGGGGCTCGAGCTACTGAAGTAGCAGCTACAAAAGGTTGTACAGCCTACTCAGACTTTAGGGTAGTCATGACTTGCTTGAACATTTAAGCCATGTTTCGATAACACTCGAATTGAGCAGTTTGTACCGAGGATTTAGGATTAGGTATTTCTTGTTGAAGTCCTTGATGGTTAAAAGGATCTTCCCTCATTATCTCTTCACCATGAGACAAGGAGTTAGTAGAATGCTCGACATTCTAGTGAGTTTCGTTTAACTCAGACATGTTTACTATACAAAAGAAAAGGATTGGGTTAGTTGCAAGTTTTCACATATACATAATGATAAACTCTTTTGTGGCAATGCAATGCAATGATACATGAAAGGCCATGGTTTAGTCCTAGAATTGACTAAACTCTAGCTCTTATACCACAAATATAACATCTCATTCTCGGCCTGATAGGGAACTAGGTCAGAGAGGCTACCAGTGACGTTAACGGTGTTCGGTATAGTAATTTTGGTGAATTAATGATGTTTTGGTACAATATAAAGATTCAATGTTTCTTATGAATTCAATTATGACACCATGTCAATATAAACAACACTAATTAATTTAGGGGACCATTCTATAAATTTTACAAGTTTAGGGACTAATCTATAAGTTCTATAATTCCTAAGTCATTGTCTATAATTATTCTTGCTAATATAAAATTTAATGTGTAATTAGCAGGAATGCCAAATTCCAGTGAATTTAGAATCCAATTAATAGCTCAATTACTCAATACAATCTAGATCTATTTGTAAGATTTAAAACCTGTTTCCACATTTTTAACCAACTTACTTGTATCGGTACCGGTACTCGAGAGGTTGTACCGGTGCGACTAGTCGTTATTACCATTAGAATCAAAGGTGGGTATCGGTACGGGCTAGCCCGTATCAATACGTTATACATAATCCAAATTCCAATAGCATTTTTCTACACCCATACGTGATGAACCATATTGGTACTTGGCCTCTATGCCTATGGGGATCGGTACGGTCCCTCTCTGTACCAGTACCCTGTTCAATTTACAGATTCTAGTGATGAAATTGCATATCGATATGCCTAAAACAATATTAGTATGCCTGTGTAATTTGGTCCAATTGTAATGCCTCCGACCCGGATGTCACAATTTAGGCCTCAAGCCCATACCAAAACTATGAAATTCCTCAAAATGGGTTTAACCCAAACAAGTTATTTTCCAAAACATTTAAATCCAACAGTTGAAAATATAGATAAACAATTTAAACTGTTACAACGGAGCTCCACATTTATTTAAAACATTTAAACATTTTATTTGATTAATACAATATCAAAAGAAAAATTTATAAACTCAACCACGTAAGGTCCTATGAATACATAGCCCACTAAACACAAGTACCGTACTCTGAAAGCCTTCACATACTGGAATCCTGTACTGATAGTCCTTCTCGATCCTACAATCCGATGATTAACCTATGCATGAAAACAACAATTCCGAGTGTTGAGCTTACAAAGCTCAGTGGTACACATCTACTCTACTATACTTCTTGTTAATCATAAACATAAGCATGCAAGATAGTACGGGCAATAAGGATAGATAAATAAACACGTGGCGCTACCACTAGTCGCCTAAGCACATGCTCTCAACATAACATCATCATACATGGCCCACAAGGCCCAACCATACTTGGGATGCCACTGGATTATCTGAGCGAAACACACAAGTCATAACATAAACCTAGAGTGAGGCCCGATGTCACACAGCCTCGAGAATGTACACTCTGAGTGAGGCCCGGTGTCACACAGCCTCGGGAAAGCACACCCATACTTGGCATCTCTCCTCGAGTACCATCGAATGAGGCCCGGTGTCACACAACGTCAGAAACGTACATTCGACATCTCTAACCATGGTGTTGCAACACTCTTTTTCTAGGTATCCAGATCCCACTAAACAATGGTGACTCAACAGACAATTGCCCATACTTGGACGTCACAACACACGATCCACCAAGAATCCATATGGTTGCTATTACAAACAAGTCACTCAACATTTACCGATTTATTACTCACTAGGCTCGTATATATTAATCTTATTTATTATCTCCATTAATCCATTTTATCACATTTATTCGAGGCGTAAATCAATTATTAATATTCACATCGATTCCCATTCTTTAGCTTGCACTTATAGATTATTTATTGTATCGGGTATTGGTACTCGTACACGAGTATCGATACAGTACCCTCAGGTATTAGTACTCACACACTTACCGATACTAAAACTTCTCATCGGAAATCTTTAATTTCCACAAGTACTGGTACGGGTCGACCCGAACCGATATGGTCCCTAATTGCGTACAGGTACGACCAAAGCTCGTACCGATACCCTATTCACGGGTTCACACAATTTTCTCGAATTACGATATTACAACGCTTATTCGATCCCTAAAGCTTATGAAAGTCATTAGGGTTTGTTTACTAACACATTCTATTAATTATTATTAATTGTCAGCTTCATGATCATTTATTCGAATATTACCAATAATCAGTACATTTAATATTATTTCCATCAAATTCCATCAATATAATCGAATAACCATACAAGCCATCACTAATATTTCAATCAATCAAACAATCATCGAATAATCATACGGGCATCTCAAATGACCTTAAACGGTCTCTAAAGCCTACATATGTCCATCATATTCATAGCATCATCATGCAATTCGTAATTATCAAACTTCATAATATTGGTCTCTACTCATGCTTATTCATCGTCTACCTATTTTGCAGATACTAACACGCAAAGTAATCACGTTTATAATGCTCATAAAGTGATAGGAGTTTGAGGTGTACTAACCTTAAGCCGATATCTCTAAAATCCTTATACGAGCTTTCCGAATATTTCACTTGATCTGAAGTTCATTCCTGAATAATCCTCGCATACGAATTAATACCATAAGTATCTCTTAAACACACACTTTAATGAATTCGAAGGGTCAAATGCGTAAAAATATCTCATCGAGTTCGAATTTGGTAAAACGAACTGTGCTATCAGACTTAGAACGTCGAGAAACCCCCACGTAGGATCCCTAAAAAAAAGTCAACTCTGGGTCAACTATCAATGATGGCTCAGTCAACGCGGCTATGCTTGGCTTGTTGGACTGGCTGGCCCAATAGCCAGCCCAAACAGCTCGACCCAGCTATTATTAGCTGTCCATACAACTAGACGTCGCCCACGTGCAACGATGGCGCGTGTGGCCACTCCCGACGACAAAAATTGACAGGCAGCTCCACTCTGGAACTTTAGCTCCTTCTGAGCATGATGGTGACGGAGGCTCTCAATGGTAGACGACGGAAGAGAGAGTTCTAAAACTCAAGCATTGGCCGAATCTTTGCTTTTCCCATGCCGGCGAAAGACAACCCTGACAGCGATAAGGCCACTATCACCTAACTTGTCTAGAAAAAAGGAGTCGAATGGTGCTGGCGGTGTCAAAGACCGACCACCAAACAACCATGGATCTTGGTCCAAATGCTTACTCTCTCTTAAAACTCTGTACGCATTTTTTCTCCCACATTTTCCTTTTTTCTCTCTCTTCTCCCCTTCACTTTTCCTCAGCACCCCTTTAATTCAAATACACCAACTCCACTCATAAATGGGTAAACCCACTAGCCACACACTTCTTTCACCTTGTTCTTCCTTTTTTATTTTAAACACAAACTTCGTCCTCATTTCATTTAAGTCCTTGAACCATTAAATTGAGCTCTACTTTAAATTCCCATAATTTAATCCACCAACTTAAAGCATCTAAACTCAGATCCGAGGCCTATTTTATTGACCAAAAAATTGGCCCGTTACAACTCTCTTATTCTTAAAAGAAATTTTGTCCTCAAAATTTGTACCCTTAAATCAAAGAAGATGCTCAACCCTTGTAACTCTTGGCGTCCTAAAAAATTTCTCGTTGCGCTACTCTGATCTCAACACTTATCAAATATAACCCTCGACTTCTAACGGTACAAACATAATCTCTACTGATTCTTCCTCTTAGAAGGAATCCATCTTCGTTCGGTACATCACAGAAGACAAGCAAAACCCAATTATACCTTAACAAACTATCACACAAGAGTGTCACCAAGGAACTTGACATATGCTGTAGAACCCAAAAGGTTGATGCACCCCAAAATCCTTCCACAGCTCCACATGATCTAAAAAGAATAAGAGGTTAAATAACCATATATCGAAAATAAAATGATTCCTCTTGCAGTGACTCCCTAAAGAAGGTTCTAACTCTAATGACATCCCTTATCAATATCATTGTTTGCCCGGTGCAAGACTTGTAAAAACGAACGGTGTCTCAACTCACCTCAAGCACTTACCTTAAACTCGACATGGTAACTCATATCGGCAACTAAAGCAGCTTCCAAAAACTCAGCTTATGCAAGAGTCTTACACTCCAAACTATAACGTGTACGAAAAAACACGTTATCAATACCCTCACTCAGATCTTTCATTGCATAAAATCCCACCAAAGGATAAGGTTCCACCACAAACCTCAAATTTCGTGTCAAAAGGTAACATGTACACGCCGCAGTGTCGTACATCCCAACCCGTGACCAAACCAAACAGACTTTCTATCTAATTCTCACCTTTTCTGTAAATATCAAACGGTACCTACCAAGTACTATTTCATTATTCAACGAAATCCCATCGAAATGATGCACTCACAATTTCTTTACAAGGTCTACGGTCATCCATTTAATTTCCACTGAGGAACATCAAAGCATCACTAAAAATTTTACAAACTCAACATTAGATCTCGAAGTCAACCTTGTATAATTATTTAATTTCCATTTAATTTCCATTTAATTCCCAACTGACGACAAGTCAACCTTGTATAACTATTTCAAACACACGACTCCATATTGTCTCCCAAAACACATAGCGAAAGTTTGGTACAAACTCTCTCAAAATTCACCATATACTAACCATTGTACTATATGGGAGGAATTTATTTCCTTGATATTTTTTTCTCTAAAGCACCCACAATAAGATCTCGAAGTCAATAAAAAACCATCAGACTTAAATCCAACCATAACACTGTGTCCTCTTGTTAACTCCTAGAAAGTACTGAATTTTATGCATATTTCACAATGCTTTAGCTTGTCTTTAGGTACATATATTTGCATTTAGTTGTTAAAACCATGCATTTCCATAAAGAGTTGGGGAGTTGTTCTTTTGCCAGTGTAAAGGGTTGTTTTGTTGGCATTGATGCGAGTTAGGACCAGAGCAAGCTTGGTAGAGAAACACAGAAGCATGAAGCAGGAAAACTAGAAGAGAATTGTCGAGTCATAGTTGGCAAAGATGGACCACCGATTTCCAAGATCGGTTGGCAAAGAATGGATGTCCGATGCCCAGTCAAAGTAGCCGTTGAACCCAATACATGTCATCCTTAAAATTCAAAATAAGATAAGAGGATAACACACTTTATCCTAAGTGCGGAATAAAATTTCAAATTCAAACCCACTTTAGGGTTTTCCATATGTGTCTATTTAAAGGAAAAGATCGAACAACATGGGGAGAGCACGGTGGTGAAAGAGGAAACTAGAGGCTGTGTGCTTTAACCATATTAGATCGGGAGCTTTGGAGCTTCGAAGGGCTACATCAACAGATCTCTTTCTTGCCCATTCTTTTAGTTTTATTTTTATTCAAGTGATGATGTTGAGATACGATGATATTTTGTGGATGGATCCCTCAACCATGAACTAAGCTTTTACAGTTGGTTGGGAATATTAGTGATCAACGCTATGTTTATGTTTGGTTTTTAATAATTTGAATTCCCTGGCATTATTTTCTATCTATCTAGCATTACCTTTTCCTAATTTCTTTGTCATACGACAGTTGGCATTGTTTTCTTATTATGCCTTAATATCTTAACGAACTTGAGGGGTAACGATCAATTGCCAGATACTAAGGAGAGAAACTTTGACAGAAGATGTTCAAGTAGATGAGCTTACTTCGGAAGTGGATCCACCCCTTAGGAGTAAAGATTGAAACTCAATGAAGTTAATTAATGAAAATCTTTACTATAGACATAAAGGGGTTTTAAACATGGTTAACTTAGGGTATTGCCATCGACAGAGGCAACACCACTTTAGGGTATTGCCATCGACAGAGGCAACACCACTTTTAAAATCTACTCGGCAATAAATCCAAGGCAAGACACTATTAATAGCTGGCATAGCTAGCGTAAAATCCATGCATCCCTTGCCAACGATCATCACCCATTTGAATACCTCATTTGCTAAATTGTTTCAATTTAACTGCATTCTTTTAGTTATTATCTAAAACAAAAATTTCAATCATTCCAAACATTCTTGATTCTTTTGACAAGTAAACCATTAAACAATTAAATTCTTGGTCAATCCCTATGGATACGATACTCAGCTTACTGATGTATTACTTGCTGAATGTGTATACTTGCATGCAATAGACTCACTCTTGGAATTATTTCTTACATATTCACACTACATTTTCAATTGTTTTCCAAGCATTAGTAAAGTCGACAAGTTTTTGGTGCTATTGCCGGGGATTGCAACAGAATTTATTGTTTTGATTTACTTATTTTGTTTTACTTTAATCATTTGTTTTGTTTGGTGTATGACTAGGAACCGCCCTACGACGGAAGATTGGCCATACGACCATGAGATTGAACGGACCTTGCGAAGTTTGAAAAGAAAACTTAAAGTGATGGCTTAGAATGAAAATGGTGGAGGAGATGGTGTCTTGAACAATAAAGAGAATCCAACAATGCACAATGGGATACCACCAGCTCCTGCTGCTGTTGTTGATAATGACATAGAAAGTCCTATTAGAGAACACTTGGCACCAAATCTGGACAAGACTAGTTGGTCACAAGGTAAATACAACTACTTAAACTTAAACCGGTAATCATTCAGACTCTTTTAGATTTAGGACAATTTGATGGATCACCTATTGGAGACCCAAGGCAACACTTGAAGCAATTCATGGAGGTTTGCCAACTATTTCAGCAACCGGGAGTGTCTAAAAATATAGTGAAGCTGAAATTATTCACATTTTCCCTAAGAGATAGAGCAAAATTATGGCTAAGTTCTTTACCACCTAGTTTAATCACTACATGGGCAGACTTATTCCAAAAGTTCCTATTGTGATTCTAGCTACCTAAACTTAAAGTCAGGCTCAGGAATGAGATCATTGCATTTAGGCAGGCTGATGAAGAGATCTTGTATGATGCCTGGGAGAGATTCAAGGACCTTTTGAGGAGGTGCCCTATACATGGATTCCCTAATTGGACCCAAATAGAAACCTTTTACAACAGACTTAATGCTCATGCTTGGACTGTTGTTGATGCATCGACAAATGGGTCACAATTAGACAAGAATTTTACAGAGTCAATTAACATCCTTGAAAGGATTGCCGCCAATGATTTTCAATAACCTACTGCCAGACTAGGGACATGAAAAAAAACTACTGGGAAATTAGAGATTGATACATTAACATCCATCAATGCTTAGATTTCCAATCTTACTAGCATTGTGAAAACTTTGCAAAAGAGTAATGAATCCCACGAAGTCAAGGCATTGGACCCATTTTGCACTATTTATGGAGAAGATCATCATGTAGATGAATGCCCATCTAATATTGAATTGGTAAATTTTGTTGGTAATTTTAATCAAAATTTTAACCTATATTCCAATACGTATAATGTAGGTTGGAAGCAGCATCCCACATTACATGGACAAATCAAGGCGGTAACCAATACAATGCCCAACGATAGAACAACAATGTACCTCCAGGTTTCAACTAGAATGCAATGCCAAAGAAAGCCTAGAACAATTTCCAACAAGGGCAAAGATCTAATTAGGATAACTCTTTAATTGATTACATAGAGTGAAATGATGCAACCATGCAACCGTGCAGAGTTTAGCAGTATCCATGAGAAACTTGGAGGTTCAACTAGGGCATATTGCCAATGCACTCAGCAATCGACCCTAGGGAGCTTTGCTAGGTGATACAAAAGATGCTCAGTATAAGGTCAAAAAGTAATGTAAAGTAGTAACTCTATAGAATCCCAAACAATATGATGTTGAGACACATGTTAAAACACCAATGAATTGCCACGCCGAGAAGCTGATGCCAACAAATGATCCTAAAGGATTAGAGAAAGAAGATGTACAATATGATGCCAGACAACAAACTGATGCTAGACCACAATCTAATGCCAGACATCAAGCTGATGCCAGGACCACCTTGGAAAAGTTAGTGGAGCCAACATTTGTTTACCCACCACCACCTTTCCTACAAAGACTCTAGAAACATAAGCAAGACCAGCAATTTAAGCACTTCTTGGAAGTTCTTAAATAGTTGCAAATCAACATACCATTGGTAGAAGCCCTCGAGAAAATGCCCAACTATGTCAAATTCATGAAGGACATTTTGTCCAAAAAGAGGAAATTTGGTGATTTCGAGATTGTAGCTCTTACTGAAGGATACAGTGCAATGATACTCAATCAATTGCCACTAAAGTTGAAAGATCTGGGAAGTTTCACTATTCCCCACACCATTGGCAATAGATTTATGGGCAAGGCACAGTGTGACCTAGGAGCCAATATCATTTTGATGCCAATTTTAGTTTTCAAAAAGCTTAGATTGAAGCAAGACATACCACGGTAACACTTCAGCTGGCAGACCAATCCTTTGCATGCCCTAAGGGCAAGATTGAGGATGTGTTGGTAAAGGTAGACAAATTTATATTTCTAGCTGATTTTATCATTTTAGATTATGAGGAAAATGTTAATGTCCCAATTATACTGGGCAGACCATTCCTTGCCACAGGTTGGGCCCTAATTGATGTTCACAAATGTGAAATTACAATGTATATGGATGATCAACATGTTACATTTAATGTGTTTCAAGCTCTTAAATACGTAGATGAACTTGAGGAATGCCAAGCTGACAAGATGATGGAGTCTATTTCCACTATGGACGTGGCACATATTTCCCAAGACCAGATGACGATGCTAGAGAACTGAATGGAAAAGCTGAGATGAGTGAAAAACATGAACAACCAAACTTGGAGACTGAAGTGGTGAGTTATTTTAGATAGACAGAGCCACTAGAGTTGGTTGGTAGAGAAATCAAGGTACCTAAACCATCAATTGAGGAGCCGCCAGAATTAGAGCTGAAACCATTGCCAGATCACCTTAAATATGCTAATTTAGGTAATAATTTAACTTTGCTAGTGATCGTTGCTGCTGATTTCATTAATGACCAGGAAGAAAGATTATTGACATGGATGGACCTTACTAATTTAGGTAATAATTTAGCTTTGGGATGGACCTTGTCTAATATTCGAGGAATAATCCTAACTATTTGTATGTAAAAAAATCATTTTGGAGGAGTACCATGGAAAAACAATTGAAGGCTAGAGAAGACTGAACCCGAGCATGAGAGAGGTAGTGAAGAAGGAAATTATAAAATGGCTGGATGTTGGGATAATCTATCCCATTTTTGATAGCTCGTGGGTCAGCCTGGTGCAATGTGTGCCAAAGAAGGGTGGCAAGACCGTGGTACAAAATAGCAAGAATAAGTTGATCCCCTCCAAGACTGTCACAGGGTGGAGAGTGTGCATGGATTATAGGAGGCTAAACAATGCCACAAGGAAGGACCAATTTCCCTTGCCCTTCATTGATCAAATGTTGGATAGGTTGGCAGGTAAGGCATTCTATTGCTTCCTAGACGGCTACTCGAGCTACAACCATATTTCCATTGTTCCAAATGATCAAGATAAAACCATGTTCACTTGTCCATAAGGGACATTCACTTTTAGAAGAATGCCCTTTGGATTGTGTAACGCTCCAGCATGATGTTTATTTTTTCTGACATAGTAGAAAACAACTTGGAAGTGTTCATTGATGATTTCTCAGTGTTTGGCAAAATATTCGAGGAATATCTTTAGAGTTTGAAGCATGTTTTTAAGAGATGTATTGAGACTAACCTGGTCCTAAACTAGGAAAAAGGCCACTCATGGTGAATGAGGGCATAGTTCTCGGACACAAAGTGACCAAGAGAGGACTTGAAGTTGACAAAGCAAAAGTTGAGGTAATCTAACAATTGCCACCTCCTACAAGTGTAAAAGGTATCAAAAGTTTTTTGGGACATACAGGTTTTTACCGCCGTTTCATTAAAGATTTCTCAAAAATTTCTAAACCTTTATGCTTGCTTTTGGAACAAAATACCACTTTTGCATTTGATGATTCTTGTTTAAGAGCTTTTTAGAGACTCAAAGAAAGATTGATTAATGCCCCTATAGTCGTGGCACCATATTGGAATGAGCTATTTGAGCTCATGTGTCATGCCAACGACTATGTCGTTGGAGCAGTGTTGGGATAAAGGATGGCAAAGTTTTCCATACCATCTACTATGCCAGCCAGACACTAAATGGAGCCCAGCTTAATTACTCCACAACTGAGAAAGAATTTCTTGCGGTTGTCTTTGCATTTGACAAGTTCAAATTTCACTTGGTAGGTAACAAGGTTGTGGTGTACACAGGCCATTCGGCATTGAAATCTCTTGGCAAAGAAGGATACCAAGCATAAACTAATCCGATGGATGCTCTTGCTGTAAGAGTTCGATCTAGAGATCTGAGACAATAAGGGAAATGAGAACTTGGTAGCTGACCACCTACCACGACTAGAGCATCACCTTAAGGATGGCAAAACCGCTGCCATAAGAGATGAATTCCCGAATGAGTATTTACTTGCAGTCAATTTTGTGCCATGGTACGCTGACATAATCAACTACCTAATAAGCAAAATCTTGCCATCGGATCTATCAAGTAATGTCAGTAAATGATTTTTGTGAGATGTTCGACAATACTATTGGGATGAGCCTATTTTGTTTAAGCAGTGTACCGATCAAGTAATACATCGATGCGTGCTAGAAGATGAACAACACATCATATTGCAATTATGCCATGCAGCACCGTATGGAGGCCACTTTGTTGGGGTGAAAACCGCGACCAAAGTGCTGTAGTTAGGATTATTTTCGCCCACACTGTACAAAGATGTCCAAAATTTTACGAAGGCATGTGATCCATGCCAACGGATGGGTAACATCTCCGGTAGGAATCAATTTCCACTCAAGAACATTATGCCAATAGATTTGTTCGACGAATGGCTAGAGTCTAAAGGTGCTTTGCTACTTCTCATGCTTGGACGAGAGCTTCTGTCAATACATGGTCTCTATCCTAGACTTGATCCTGAGATTGTTGTAGCCATGCCTCCCAACGGTGATTATTCCATCTTTGAATTTCTTCAAAATTGTTAATTTGCCCCTAGAAAGTTTGTAAAGCTATTTCTAATTCATCGACTTATTTTTTTAGAGTCTCTTTCTTCTCTCTACTTGCTTTTAATTTAGCTACGAAGTCTCAATTTCGGTGCCTCTGTAGAGAGTCTTCTAGCTCAATAATTCGACCTCTTAGGTTCATATTCTCGGTTTGGCTTTCAGACAATTCTTCCTACATAGCTATTCGTTTTGTTTAAATATCTTTGAATCTTCTTTCCTAAAGATCGGCTCGCTCCTTTCCTCTTGGATTTTAAGCTTCCATTTGGCAGATGTTTTTCTGAGATCAACATATTTTGCTGATGCATGGAGCTTTTTGCAATCACCATGTAGACCGATCAAATCTTCTTCAGCTTTGCTTTTTCCCTTCTTCAGCCTTTCAATCTCTTGTTCTTGAGACTATACACCGAACTTCAACTGGTTTCATTCGTTTTCTAACCTTGACAGGTGGTTTTCCATCATGAAGTACTTCTTTTCAAAATCATGCATCGCGATTTCCATTTTTGAGGAATTGACCTGCAAATGTTCATCCACCGGTATATTATTTTTTGGATTTGGTAAAGGAATATCGTCATTAATTCTTCTGCCTCTCCACCGTCGATACTCTGGTGTAACTCTAGGTTTTTCATCGAACGACTCCATCCTGCAAATATGCTTCCATGCCTGAGTGAACATAGAGACAGTTTTCTTGCAGTCTTTACCCTTGTATAGAAATTTGCATGTAGAAAGCCCTATTGTTGCTGGGATGAACTACCTCGACCTATATTGTCTGGATACTAATAACGGAGCATATCCAGTCCCACCCCATATTCCAAATAGAGGGACCCAGGCATAGCCTCCACATTTGTATATAATACTGTCAGGGAAGAATCGGTGTACTTTCCAGACGACATCTTTCTCCTAGCAGTTTTGGAAAATAGCGGTCCATTTTTCATGAGAGATGTTCTCCTGCCTTTGTGTGGATGCCATATCTTTTAGCGGCGAGTAATTTTCAAAACATGCTCGATAAGAAAATTTCTCCAGCTTCCAAAAGTGGCTATGAAACCAAACCAACAAAAGCTAAGCATAACCGACGAACCTCCCTTCACCGCTTCTTCTACAAGCACTGAGAGACCTAAAAGTTTTTGCCTGGATTGCTGGAACAGGGGTAATTCCTTTGTCAAGGTGATCAAACAGTTCCATAACAACATCATTGATATATCATAATGATTTGGGAAAGATAACCAAACCGTAGATGGCTAGGGCCAACATTTTGACCTATTTTTCTCCTTGGGATTGAACCTGGATTAGGTTTCGTATAGATCTCCAAGAGATACATGTGGTTTCCACTATAATTCCCCAAATCATGGCCTAGTAACATGTCATAAACTAATTAGAGCTTAATTGTACAAACAATCTACAAATTAGAAGAATTGATTAACCTAGTGACTAAACTAGATGGATTGATAAAGAAGTAGCCTAATCATGAAGGATCAAATAGTAACAAATTGTAAATGTAGAATTGCATGCAATAAGGATGAGTAATTAAGGATTTATGAAGCAATTAGACCAAAATTTGCCAAGTGGAGGCAAATAGCTAAGCCATGTGTTAACACCATGGCCAAATGGCCATCTTTCTATCATCTTCTCCACTCCACCTTGGCCGAAACTCCTCTCATCCATCTAGGAAAAGAAAACCACCATTTTTGAGGAAGGAAGCTTGCATGAGATCACAATTGCATGAAAATTGAATAGCTAGGAAGATTGTAAGTGGATTCTAAATCCTTCCTCCCTAGCAACTTGTTTGAATGAGTAATTGATGATGTCTTTGTTGTATAAATTGAATTGGATGATTATCATGTATGTTAGGATCATGTTAGATTCAATTTGAGCTTGAAATTGTAAATACTAGTAGGCAATTTGACAAAGAAAATATATATGGTTGCTGGAAATTTGAGAAATGTGTTTATGGTTGAAAACAGTTTGATTATGGACTGTTTTGGATAGAGAAAATGTGTAAGCATGTTAATTGAAGTTAGAACCCTGTTTTGATCATGTTGGTAGATGAAATGATGATTGAATTTAATAGATAACTTGCTGGAAATGTGAAAGCACCTAATTGGACTAGTTAAATTAGGTAATGGATTGCTCAATTGGTAAATTGAATGTAAAATGTTGATCAAATAGATCAAATTGGGTTCAACATGATAATGCCATGTTTTAAGCACATTTCTAGGTGTATTAAACTGACCTAGACATGTAAGAACATGAAAATGAATTGAATTTCCATGTTAGAACCTTGTTAAAATGAGTTAAGACGCTAGAAACTCAACCTAGTGTAATCTGCCCATAATGCTCTGTTCTGGGCAGTAACTTTGAAAAATCACTATAAATTTTATAAAATGAATTTAAGGCTGAAATTTTTATGGACAACACCTTGATATGTCTAAATTCATTAGGAGAAAACAGAACTGAATTCTGGGTTGTAGAATGAAATGTAGAGAATAAACATTAGGGACAGTGCAAACTATTCAATGTTGCAAATGACCCTGTCTTTAAGTTAAAAATGTATTAATTGGAAAAGAAATAAAATGCAATCCTTATATGGTTATAAAAAATTACATTAGCTTTCCAATGGTATAAACCAATTGAAATTATGACGTATTGAATGAAAGTTATGCATGATTAAGTGACTAGAGTGCATGCTGTCTGGCAGCAGCAATATAGGTAATTGCACACTGTTTTGTGGCAATTTGTAAACTATTTTGTAAACAGTTTTAGGACATTGATTCTGCCTTGTTTTACATAAACTAGAGTATAGATAAGCGTAGTGGAGAATGTATATGAACATGCTGCCAAATTTGTGTATGTTGTATACTTGTAACATTGCCTTGATTGAATGATCATATGAACTTGTCTTGACATGTTTGTACTTGTAATGTGATAGAACCAGGAGTAAACTTGGTGGAAGAGGATAGAGTGGATCATCCTAAAGCCAAGAACAAAGGAGTGTGGATCCAAGACTAGCTAGCTTGGAGTATTGTGAGTGTAGTTATCTATAGGGTTAGGACTAGGTCCTAACCAATGCATACTTGTTTACATTCTTGAAATGCTTAAATGAACCTAATTATGGATTTGACCTAATAAGGGAAGAATGACTAGTGATGCATGAAATTTGATCACATCTTGAATACATGTTTTATTTGAATGCTAAGCATGTTTAAATGGTACATTGGTGCTTGTATGTGTCATGATGCATGTGATCGAATGCTAAAGACTTGCTTGAGATATCATCTCATCTCGATGAAATGAAACATGAAAATTACATGAAATGTGAGCTATGGCTCAAATGGCCTAAGGGCCTAATATGAAATGAACTTGCTTGACATGATCTTGATCTTGAAACACTTGAATAAATGGTAAATCAAACAACCTTGGTAGCTAGTTGGACTAGGTAGAAGGGCATGCCCTAGAGTTTAGAGCTCACTGTGTCAGGGTGGACTATGGTCCAGGGCTAAGGCCCCTATTTGGTGATAGGCGGAGGGTACATATGTGTTCTTTGGCGATAGTAGGAGGGTTGACCAGAACTAAGGTGCATCTTGTGGCGACAGTTGATTAAAGACTTGATTACCTATACAAACTAAGTACCAAGGGGGTTGTTTAATTGATAACACATGAAATAAAAATCCAATAACACATGTTACTTGTCTTAAAATTTATATATTGAATGTTACTTGTCATGAAAGCCATGTATTGTATGTTACTTGTCATGTGAGCATGACTTTCTTGATTACTTGTTTTGTAAGCATGATGTGCTTGATTCTTGATATGAATACAAGAAGTATGATTCCAGGTTCTTGTTCCTTGATAGCCGAATGTGTTGAAATCCTTAGCTAGGATTATCTTTATGCTTGAAAGCCTTAGCTAGGATTATCTTAATGCTTGAAATCCTGAGTTAGGACTATACTTGATAAATCAAATGATTAAATCTAGTACTACCTCACTAAGTACATTCTTGTACTTCTCACTCTCGTTTTCATTCTTCCCAACTTACAGGATAAAGGATACGAGTGTTGCTTGATCTTGAATTCTGTTACCTTGAGCTAGAAGCAAGTCACACAAGCATTGCCTAAGTATGGTTTCATACTTGTTTTGTATATCTCCTAGAATAGTGGCACTAGAATGTATATAGTTAGCTTGATCATGCATTTTTGCTATTTGTATATATTGTTCTTGTATGGGCCTACTATGTCATGATCTTGGATGACATTATGAAACATGTAATGAACTTAAAGTACTTGTAATGTAAATGATGTTGTTGCGCATATGATGATAGAATGAAATGATCTAATGTTTGATCTAGTTTATCTTGGAGCATTCAAATGCCTTGTTTATGTATATGTGTATGTTTGAAATGAAAGTAGTATGATCAAACCATGATTGCTTGTACTTCATTCGAATGACTTGGACTTATAAGGTCATTTGTATATAAACATACCTTGATGTAAGTATGGTTGTGTGTTTGATTGGTAAAGGCCGAATAGTCTAGTGTGTGCATATGATGATTGCCGAATAGTTAGGTATGGAGTATGACTTGAATGGAGCTAGTTACATGCTATTGAATGTTTAGATAATTGATAAGTGTTTAAAAGTACTGTTTTTATTACCCTTTTTACTCATATTATTGTTAAACTTAAGCTCATATTAGTTGCATAATTAGTCATTCATGCATTAATTCATGTTTCTTTCCACCTTTGAGCTTGATTACATAACTTGGTGATTTTTGTGGAAAAAGATGCTGCTTTGGTGTGTTTTTTGTGTGTGTGCAGAATCACTTGCCTAAACAAGGCTAGAACCAGTTGCCAGGGCAGTGCATGAAGGAGATGCCGAGCTAGTTGCCAGGGCAATGCATGAAGGAGACGCCGAGCCAGTTGCCAGGGCAATTGTCGACAAATAATAAGGTGATATGGTAGTCAAAATTGATGACTAGACAAGCCCAAGATGACGTGGAGCAAAGCTAAATCCCAAAGGAGTTTGATTTTCATGAAGAGGTTAAAGAAGAATTAAATTCCAAGAAGATAGGAGAAGTTCTAGAAGGAATATAATTATAATAAAGAATTATATTCTTTAAAGATAATTTAATTCCAACTTAACTTCCTCCTCAAAGAAGGACTTTGACCTAGCCCTATAAATAGATCACCAAGCCGTCAACTCCAAAAGAGTAAGAAGAGGGAAAATTTCGACAACCTCATAGAGCAAGAAGAGGAAAATTTTGACAACTCCAAAGGGCAAGGAGAGAGAAATTTCGACAAGAGAGCAAGGGGGAGAGAGTTCGAGTTTTTCTTCTTCTTCTTTGCTTCCATTAGATTCATGGTTTGAGGATTATTCTTTGTATATCTTTTGAACCCAACCATGAACTAACTTGATTGGTTGGGGTTATTGTGTTTTGTTGTTGTGAGAAACAATTGGATTTTGTTTAGGTAATAAGAGTTTGCACTTTCAATTCAAGGTTTACTCATTATTGGCTTTTATTCTTGTTTGCGAGTGAATTGGGAGAGGATCTCATAACTTCATCTATTTATCTAATATCAGGAGAGTTAGATTCAAGAAACGAATGAGTATGGTCTTTATTCAATCTATTGATGGTGAAGATTAATCCAGCTTAGGAATAAGTTAAGGATTTCAACGGCTAAGAGGAGCGCAAGATTGGTTGTTGTCCACCCTTGATTCACGAAGGGATGTATTATCAAGGCATGCACAAGTAGCTAGAGTTTCGACTTAGGGATAAGAAGAAACCATTGAAGAACGCTCTGCCAAACCTTAAAGTTGCTGCCCAGCCGCCCAAGTAGTTGCCCAGCTAGTCGCCCAGGCAACCATTGATTAGTTGCCAAGGCAACCCTGCTGTGCAAGTAGCCACGGCAACTGAGTTTCCCTTGCACTCTTTTACCAAGACGATCCAATCGGCTATCACACCTCAACTCACGATAGCGTGGCCTATTCACTCTATTTTAATTTTGTCTATTCTTTAGTTTATTGCTCTTAGTTTACTCATTAGTTATAACAATCACCTACTTGTGTTTTTATTTTCCAACGCAGTAACTTAAGCAAAGTGGCCCAAACCAATCCCTGTGGAGACGATACTCGATACTCATATCACTTTATTACTTGCGACGTGTATACTTGCACAATTACGTAGCACTTATTACACGCAACAAGTTTCTGGCGCCGTTGCCGAGGATTGGCAATTGGTGTTACTTGTTTTTGTTATTGCATTTTTTCTCTTAGTTTTACTAACCTTTTCTTTTTGTTTGTTTTATCAAAAAAAATAGGTGCGCTACAAGTTAAGGGACATCAACATGTCGGGAAATATAAGCCGATCTATTCGAGAGATGATGTTGGAAGATAGGAATCAATCCAATCAAGAGTTTCTTGCACCCTTTAATGATTACCTATACCAACCGAGAAAAGCCCAAAGAGCCTATACCGTGGAAAAATCTTGTGCTATGTGTGGAGAACATCATGTGTTTGAAAATTGCCCTCACATTTTTGGTGCATATAACTACATGGAGGACCATAGAGGGAACCAGTAGCAAAATTCTCCATGGTATGGTCAAAAAGCTCAATTTTTTTTTTACCATAACAATTTTGCCGCAGCAACAGATATGCCATGGCAATGTAGTCATTTTCAAGAGCATTCCAATTCCTTGGAGGAAACGTTGCTAGCTTTCTTGGCTAGACTTGAAGGATCAATTGAAGAGATTCGAGAGCTATCAAAGTCCATGGATACGAGGATAGCTCAGTGGGATGCAACCTTAGGGGATTCAGAAGATCAACTGGGGAGATCCACATATGTCATGGATAACATGCACCAACAATTAATTCCTAGGGATGCTGACGTCCCAAGGCAAAAGGATAAGGAGCAATGCAAAGAAAGCTCTCCGATGTGTGGGGAACAACTAGAACCTCAAAGTCAAGATGATGCCAATGAGAGAGACTGCCCAACACATGATGAGCCTGAACAACAAATTGCCTCGGCAATGACTGAGGAGCCTGAACAGAGCAATGCCACGACAACACTCAGTGAAGCTGAGAACAATAATACTACAGCAAATTCTGAGGAACCAGATGCCTAGAAGGTTACAACATTGATGTTGAAGCAGGAATCTGTAGATTGCTCTCATCTACAGTTGCCACGGCAATTGCACGACCACATGCAAGATCAACGAGATGATAATACTTTGCCAATGGAATATGAGCAGGTAATGGTTGAACCTTTCGAATTCTTTAAAAACTCACCTCGTCCATTGCAGGTATGCCTTGAGGAACCAATGTTGGTAGATTTGAAGCCATCGAAATCTCTACTGATGGAGATGTTTGAGAGGCCAAAAGAAAAAGGTGTTTGGATTCGTAATGCTTTTCAGAAAATTGGTTTTTCCCTTGACTTACAACAAATTTTGGCAACTGATTGCCATGGCAATTGGCTAGAGCAGCAATTTCCACGACAACGAAGGCTACATGCAACCATGATGGAGCCCGACAAGAATGAGGTAATTAAATGGTTGGATGTTGATATAATTTTTCCTAATAATATATCCACGCCTTCAGGAACAATAGCAGGGTGGAAAATGTGCATGGACTACAAGGGAACACGAAAGAAAGACATCCACCATGGTAACGCAAAGGGGAGTAGCTGGGAGCACATTGGCCCAATTTTTTTTGGCAATATTGTCACTCGATGGAGGGTGCGGATGGACTATAAGAAGTATCGGAAACTACTCTCCTCAAGTTTTCTCAGATATGTAGTAACATTAGAAGATGCATGATGGCACTCTTTTCAGACATGGTCGAAGACTTCCTTGAGATCTTCATGGATAATTTTTTTTTCTGTTTTTGGTAATGACTTCGATAGTTGCCTCGACAATTTAGAGAAGGTGTTGGCAAAATGTGAAGAAACCGATTTAGTCCTTTATTGGGAGAAGTGCCATCTTATGGTAGATGAAGGAATAGTGCTCAGCCACAAGATTTCATCCAAGGGAATTGAAGTAGACAAAGCCAAGGTGGACGTGATCGAGAGATTACCCCCACCAAGTTCGATTAAAGAAATTCAAAACTTTCTTGGACATGCAGGTTTTTACAGGAGGTTCATTCATAATTTTTCTAAAATTACTAAACCCTTGTGCAATTTGCTTGAACAGGACAAAGTCTTCAATTTTGATGATTCTTACGCCCAAGCATTCAAAACCCTAAAGGAAAAGCTTGCCTCGACACCCATTATCGTTCCACCAGGTTGGATGCTACCTTTTGAGCTCATGTGTGATGCAAGTGATTTTGCGGTAGGAGCAGTCCTAGGCCAACACACAGGAAAGGAACAGAAAATCAAGTGGCCGATCACTTATCACGTTTAAAACGCAATAAGGAGGAGGACGCAAATTTAGAGATATGCGATGTATTCCCGGATGAGCAACTTTTAGTTTCCTCGGCAACCCTCGACGTCGCAGCAGCTCTTGACGCGCACGCCTCGGCAACCATGGATGCGCATGCCTTGGCAACCATCGACACCGCAACAGCTCTTGACGCGCACGCCTCGGCAACTCCAGACGCGCACGCCTTGGCAACCACTGATACGTACGCCTCGGTAACCATGGATGTGCATGCCTCGACAACTCTAGACACACACATGCCTCGGCAATCTTGGGAGCAGTCGCCATGGCAACACATGCCTCGGCAATACCCTGGTATGCGAATTTAGTTAATTTCCTTGTTTGTGGTATTTTACCTTATGGCTTTACTCACCAAGGGAAGAAGCAGTTCCGCCACGATGCTAAGCATTACTTTTGGGACGAGCCTCTTTTGTTTAAACAATATGCAGATCAGGTCATACACCGATGTGTCCCTGAAGAAGAGTAGCAGAATGTACTCCGGCAATGCCATTCTTCACCCTATGGAGAACATTTTGGAGGAACACGTACCGCGGCCAAAGTTTTCAATCCGATTTGTATTGGACAACACTGTACAAAGATGCCCAAGAGTTTTACAAGCAATGTGATCGTTGCCAGAGGACGGGCAATATCACCCACAAACCAATGGGCAAGCAGAAATTTCTAACCGTGAATTGAAGGGTATACTCGAGAAAGTTGTAAATCCCTCTAGGAAGGATTGGTCAGTAAGACTAGATAACGCACTTTGGGCATATCACACTGCATTCAAAACACCCTTAGGTATGTCCCCTTTCCGACTTGTCTATGGCAAAACATGCCATCTACCAGTGGAAATTGAACACAAGGCATATTGGGCAATCAAGACCGTGAATATGGATTGGGAAAGTGCTGGGCAAAAGCGTTTGTTGGACCTCAACGAGATAGAAGAATTCCGTGCACTCGCCTATAACAATGCACGAATCTACAAGGAGAAAACAAAGCAATGGCATGACAAGAAACTATTGCCGCAGTAATTCATGCCAGGGCAACTAGTTCTCTTATTCAATTCTCGGCTGAAACTTTTCCCGGGAAAACTAAAATCAAGATGGTCGGGACCATTCGAAGTTGTCAAACCATTCTCCCATTGTACCGTGATAATCAAGTCCATTACCGATGAACATGAATTCAAAGTTAACGGACAAAGATTGAAGCACTACAATGGTGCCCATGTAGAACGTAACAAAGAAATTGACACCTTAGGAGATGCATGTGCATGCTCTCTTTTCGATATTTTATTTTTATTTTTATTTTTCTTTTTCTTTTTTTCGAACTATTTTGTTCTATTATTTTCTGTTATTTTTTTCTCTTTATTTTTTAGGAGATATTTTATTTTTCTTCATTATCTTTAGTTTCCAGGTTTTCTTTGTTTTCTTTTCTTTTCCACAACAAGACTCACAACCAACATGCTAAGGAAATTCACGGCCGACTACTTGCCACGGCAACCGCAACAGAGGATGTCCCCTGCAACTACCTCAACAGTTGCCACGGCAATAGAAACTACTGATGCCCAGGCAAGTGAATTTGCCTCGGCAAACATGGATCAAATCAAAGCAATGCTATTCACGCGGTACCAGCCACAAGCATTCAACCACTGACCGGAAAATGAATCAAGCAAACGACACGAATGAAACTTATCACTCGAGGTGACGACCTCTCTGACTAACTCATATCATTTAGTTTCTTTTAAATTTTGTTTTACTTTTACGTGCATTGAGGACAATGCTTCTCTCGAGTTTGGGAGGTGTTGGTTTCTAGTTAGTTTCATGTTTAGTTGCATTCATCTTTAGCAATCACATATAGGTTGCATATGTTACTTGCCATGCCTTTAATTGGATTTAATTGCTTAAGACTTGTTGAATATCCAATGATGAATTTTTGCCACTGCACTTAATTGAAAGAACCTTTAATTTTAGGATTGCATGAAAAGAACTTAGAATTTTACTATGACACTGATTTTTTTACATGGTTATGGCTTGTTGATTGAATGAAACTTAGTGAACTTAGGTTGCTTAAAATTTGGGTAAATTTAAAATTGAAAATTAAAAGTTAAATTCTTGCTAGAGGTGCCCGAAACTGGCTCTAGTAGTAAATGCCCTTTCTTGCTAGAGGTGCCCGAAACTGGCTCTAGTAGTTAATACACATTAAAGAATCGCTAGAGGTGCCCGAAATTGGCTCTAGTCGACTAAAATAAAATGAGAAATTGCTTACTTTGCTAGAGGTGCCCGAAAATTGGCTCTAGTGAAAAAAAAATAAATGCCCTGATAATTAAATTGATAAAAGCCTATTGTTCACATAGAATCTTGAAAATTAACTTGTACACAACTACGCACACACATTGTCACGAGCATTATAGTTTGGTTCCAGGTAATTTTTGTGCTATCCGAAAAATTTAAAGTTGATCATACTTTGTGCCACGGTTCTGAGGTTTGAATTCAAGTTTGAAGCATGTCTTTGATGATTAAAGTCTTGGCAGGTAATTGTTAGTTTGCATTGCTTGAGGACAAGCAATAGTTCGAGTTTGGGGGGTATGATAAGTGTTCAAAAACACTATTTTTATTACCCTTTTTACTCATATTATTGTTAGACTTAAGCTTATATTAGTTACATAATTAGTCATTCATGCATTAATTCATGTTTCTTTCCACCGTTGAGCTTGAATACATAACTAGGTGATTTTTGTGGAAAAAGATGCTGCTTTGGTGTGTTTTTGTGTGTGTGCAGAATCACTTGCCTAAACAAGGCTAGAACCAGTTGCCAGGGCAGTGCATGAAGGAGATGTTGAGCTAGTTGTCAGGGCAATGCATGAAGGGGACGCCGAGCCAGTTGCCAGGGCAATTGTCGACAAAGAATAAGGTGATATGGTAGTCGAAATTGATGACTAGACAAACCCAAGATGACGTGGAGCAAAGCTAAATCCCAAAGGAGTTTGATTTCTATGAAGAGGTTAAAGAAGAATTAAATTCCAAGAAGATAGGAGAAGTTTTAGAAGGAATATAATTATAATAAAGAATTATATTCTTTAAAGATAATTTAATTCCAACTTAACTTCCTCCTCAAAGAAGGACTTTGACCTAGCCCTATAAATAGATCACCAAGCCGTCAACTCCAAAAGAGCAAGAAGAGGGAAAATTTCGACAACCCCATAGAGCAAGAAGAAGGAAAATTTCGACAACTCCGGCAAGAAGAGAGAAATTTCGACAAGAGAGCAAGGGGGAGAGAGTTCAATTTATTCTTCTTCTTCTTTGCTTCCATTAGATTCATGGTTTAGGGATTATTCTTTGTATATCTTTTGAACCCAACCATGAACTAACTTGATTGGTTGGGGTTATTGTGTTTTGTTGTTGTGAGAAACAATTGGATTTTGTTTAGGTAATAAGAGTTTGCACTTTCAATTCAAGGTTTACTCATTCTTGGCTTTTATTCTTGTTTGTGAGTGAATTGGGAGAGGATCTCGTACCTTCATCTATTTATCTAATATCGGGAGAGTTAGATTCAAGAAACGAATGAGTATAGTCTTTATTCAATCTATTGATGGTGAAGATTAATCCGACTTAGGAATAAGTTAAGGATTTAAACGGCTAAGAGAAGCGCAATATTGGTTGTTGTTCACCCTTGATTCACGCAGGGATGTATTATCAAGGCATGCACAAGTAGCTAGAGTTTTGACTTAGGGATAAGAAGAAACCATTGAAGAATGCTCCGCCGAACCTTGAAGTTGCTGCCCAGTCGCCCAAGTAGTTGCCTAGCTAGTCGCCCAGGCAACCATCGATTAGTTGCCAAGGCAACCCCGTTGTGCAAGTTGCCACGACAACTGAGTTGCCCTTGCACTCTTTTACCAAGACGATCCAATCGGCTATCACACCTTAACTCACGATAACCTGGCCTATTCACTCTATTTTAATTTCGTCTATTCTTTAGTTTATTGATCTTAGTTTACTCATTAGTTATAACAATCACCTACTTGTGTTTTTCTTTTCCAACGTAGTAACTTAAGTAAAGTTGCCCAAACCAATCCCTGTGGAGACGATACTCGATACTCATATCACTTAATTACTTGCGACGTGTATACTTGCACAATTGCGTAGAACTTATTACACGCAACAATAATCATGCTTAGTAAGTTTAGGAATGAGATGTTTAAATGTATACAAACTAAGGAACCTTGATTTGAAATGGAATCATGTTATATACTAGGGTTGTTCAAATGGTTATTGTATAAGATGAAGTTAAGTGAATCATGAAAGTAGTAACTTGTAATGTAAGCATGAAATGAAATAATTTAGGAGCCTAATCGAATGTTTTAGGATGTATTTAAAGGAAAATATGAGTTTGCTTGTATGATAAGTAATGAATGTTTGGTTTCTTGTTAGCTAAGTAAGTACACTTAGTTGCTTATTAGTTAAGCAACTCATCTAATAAGGATGAGTTATCAATGTCTTGCTTTGTATTGTATTGCTTGTATTGTCCTTGCTTAAGTAACGCTCCCGAGCCGGTTTACTACTAGCCCGGGGTAGGGGGTGTTACATCCACTTTTACTTTAATCCTGGCTTTAGCCCATTGTTCGTCCATGCTGGTCATTTTCAGCAGTTTTTTCTAAACCGCTGGAGAATTAGGAGACTTGAAGTAGGCTTTATCGACTTGGATTTTTTGGCAACGGATATAAGTAGTGTACTCTTCAATGGTTGGTACCAAATCGACATCTCCTAAAGTAAAGCAACTATAGACAGGATTCTAGAACTGGACAAGGGCTCAAAATAAAACCTTATCATTACTGACATCTAGCAGATAAGGTAAATCACCGTAGTTGCTATAGAACAACTGCTTGTTTTCTTCGTCCCACTAGTCCTAGATTTCTTTTAACTCCAGAGTTAGTTCTGAGTCGATGAATACTAGTGAGTTTGCAGAGCTCTGACTTTTCACCTTCTAGCAAACTGTCCCCTTCTTGTGCCGAGTCTCTTCTGACCACCTACGCACGCCTAGGTTTCCTTCCACCCTATCAAGAAATTGGTTCTCCATAGCATATCCTTTATAACGGTTGAACTTTCCTCAGCACCTTTTTTAATAATAATAAAAATGCAATGCAAGGGCAAAGCAAATCAAAGACAAAATAAACTACGTTAGTCTCAGTATGAATAATATCAAAATAATAAAGGAGCTGAATTGAAATATTCCTATAACATGCTTTTCTACCCAACATGCTTCCAAAAAAATAATCCTACCCCAACATGCTATCACCCGCATTCTTGTTTTGCATAAAAGAACATACATGATATCAAATTATTGCAAAACAAATAAATAAGAAATAAATAAACAATACTGAATTTAAAAGGCATAATTGAAAGAAATTAAACCCCTATCATTCTCTATTATGCGCTTACAAGGTGACTCTCTAAACGGGAAGAGTTGCGGTATGGCTCTAAACAAAGTAGGCTGCTATGGTTCACTACATGTGGTTTGGTTATACAAAAGGTATCCGAATTGTACTTACTATCCTACTAAGGGTAGTAAACACAATCCAGGGGGATACATTCCCCAGGTCTGCATGGAGATGGAAATCTCATGAAGACAAAGGGGGATATATACCATAAGCGATCCACTATCCTGCATGGAGGCGGTACCTCACGAAGGAGTAGCTTCTATCTCCCACTTAAAAGGGACAGAGCTCGGGTGCAGAGCTCATGATATGCAAAACGAGGGAAACAAAATTTTAGGAAACCTTTTTGTAAAGAATTTAAAAGAAAAAGGGATAGCAAAATAAATTAAACTAAATTTATAGTTTCCACTCATTAGGACAAAAAGTAATTGACCGATGGCTTGACTCTAAAAAAAGGTAGGTAGTCCCCAGCGGAGTCGTCAAGCTGTAACAATGGGAGTCGCCACCAACCTTTTTTAATTTAGGTAAGATTGGATCACTTGAAAACTCAACTATTTTAATAAAACTTGTTTTGTGTCTTTTTATTAAAACGACGAGTTTTGGTCTGCGAAACAAAAAAAATAGTTCGGGAGTCAGTTACGTGTGGGGAAGGATGAACACCCGCACAACGCCCAAAATTGGTACCTGGTCGATTACATATTGTCTAAATGATGGAAATTAAGAATTCGAATTTAATTTAAAATTTGTGATCCTTAACATATTTAAAAGAATATTTTTTTGTATGAAAGGAATTTATACCCCTACACCCGGGGCATAATTTCCCTTAGATTCTCAAACGAAGGGAATCTATTTTAAAATTCTAATTTAAAATCAAAAATGGTATTTTTGTATTAGGGATTAACGGAAAGTGACACCTCTTACGTTCGAGATACGTTTTTCACGAGAATCCCTAATAAAATATATTACCTTTAGGTAACAATAAATATGAATGGACTATATACGGGAATGTATATAAATATTAAAAGATACATGAAGATTACCTCCTTTAAATGTGTATATATATAGTAATACTAAAATAAATATATCTTATTCAACATATAGCGTATGTACATATATAAGGTAAAAATACAAAGTAAATGAGAGAAAAAAAGGAATAAATATGAAAGGAAAAAAATGTTAATTAATATATATATATATAGAAAATAACATCTACTAATATATATATATATATATATAACACATCTGCATAATATAATATACCTAACATGCAGTAGTTAGGCAAATATAATATATTTATATATTTAATAAACTTTACATATATTTATACATACAATAATATATTAGCATATTATATATATATAGTATTAATATATATAATGGCAATAAAACAATAATAATAACGTAACGTAATAACTAATTACTAATATAATATAATAAATATTTACCAAAAAATATAATATAATAAACATAATAGTAATAATAGTATAATATATAACAAGAATATTAAACATATAATAATATAATATAATATAATAAATATAATAACGATAGTAATATATAATAATATACAATAATATATAAATAATATGGTAATAAAATAAAAAAGAAATATATATATAAAGAATAATAACTAAAATTGTAAAAGTGGCAAAAATGAAAGGAAAATGAAATTGGAGTGCAAAAATATCAGGATACAGAGGCGGAAGGACTGGGATTGCGGATCCTCTTATCCGGGTCGGGTCGATGTGCGGGTCGAGAGCACCAAAACGACGTCATTTTGATAGGGATATAAATACCCTTTTTAAGCCAAAAAAATTTATTTGGTTTTGGTAACCCAAAAAAATAGTCTAGAATTCTCTCAACTCTCCTTTTTGCCCCGCTCAGCCGAGCCCAACGCTGCCCAATCGTCCGCTGTGCACCGCCGCTCGCCGGCGACGATCGTCGCCATCTACGGTTGTTGCCATCACGGTGGCCAGACAACATGCAAAAGGTGGTTTGATTCGGTTTTGGGTGCTAATCTCAAATCTAAGGTTACTTTTTCTTAAATATAATCCTATTTTCCTAGATCTAAAAAAACTAAAAGATTATTATATGATTTTGTTTACCTTTTTCGTGTTTTTTTTTCTATTTCGATGTTCTCCTTTTTTTATTTTGGGTTCAGTTTCTGTATCCCCTTTTTCATCTTTTTTTTTTGTTGCGGATCGAACCCTTTTATAAAGGCTCGAATCTAGTTCAGGTGGAAGGTTTCTAGACAGGTGGTGAATGGAGGTTTAGAGTTTAGGCGGTGGCGACAAGAATGGATGAAGCCGAAGGATTTTAAATACGGGTTTAAGGCGGTGGGGTGATAATCAGGGCGGCGATGGTAGGCGGCAACAACTCGGCTCTGTTCAGTGGCGGCTGAGAACTAGGGTTTTATCAGTTTAGGATATTAGGGTTTTTGGTAATGGGTTGGATATGGGCCTGGGTTTTAATTGGGTTAATAGGTTATTATTATTGAGTATGTATGTATAATGGGTTTGTAATGAAAATAGGCTCTAAAGGCCTAGATAGAATTGGTAATTACAACCTTAATTAAGGGTCTGTTTTGCAATTGAAAATGTGACTGTTTTGTAACTAGAGTGGACTATTTTGTAACCTTAATTAAGGGACTATTTTGCAATTGAAAATGGGACTATTTTGTAATCAGAGTGGATTGTTTTGTAACCTTAATTAAGGGACTGTTTTGCAATTGAAAATGGGACTGTTATGTAACCAGAGTGGATTGTTTATAACCTTAATTAAGGGACTATTTTGCAATTAAAAATGGGATTTTTTTGTAACCAGAGTGGACTGTTTTGTAATCTTAATTAAGGGATTGTTTTGCAATTGAAAATGAGATTGTTTTGTAACAAGAGTGGACTGCTTTGTAACCTTAATTAAGGGACTATTTTGCAATTAAAAATGGGACTGTTTTGTAACCAGAGTGGGCTGTTTTGTAATCTTAATTAAGAAACTGTTTTGCAAGTTAAAAATGTGGACTATTATGTGAAGTATGTAAGACATAAAATGAAAACTCAAGTTATATGGTTCTTGGTGAATCAAATATGAAATGGCTTAAAGAATGTGTAAGTAGAGTGAACTTTTATTACATGAAAGAAATCAATTAAAACTAAATTGTAAGGATCTTGTAATGCAAATACATATTCTTCTATCATTGTATGTTTGGACTGGTATAGTTACCTCACTAACTTCTTCTAAACTTACTTGTGCTTGAATGATTGATCTTTTAGGTAGCTATTCAGTGATTAGAGGATCGTGTCAACTTTTGGCAGAAAGTCACACAAGACCTAAGATTAGAGTATGTGATTAGTAGTAATTGTTTTAAATTCCTAGGGTGGTAATACATGATTAAGGTTTGTGTTAACTATTTGGTTAGTTAACATATATGTGCATTCAAGTAATGTTTATAGTACCTTATGAAGAAGGTACAAAGATTTTAATATTTTGATGCCTATGTGTCATATGGTTTTTTGTTATGGTAGGTGATTGTGTTCTAATGACCTGGAATATGTGCGTATGAACTTTAATCTCAGAAAGTAATAAAGAAAAGGGTGAATAAACTATTGAATTCATAAGTGAGCGTTTTATGCTTAATGCTATCATTACTAGTCATTGCTAAGAAAGAGATGCATAACTGGTCATCAATGTTAAATGATTCAGAGTATTTTGTATGTATGAATGCATGATTGAATATGGTTTAAGTTATTGCAATTGGAGGATTATATGAGGTTTTGATCACTAAAGTGAATGATGATGCCATGTTTTGAATGAATGAATGTAAATACATGATTGAGTTATGAATGTACACTTATGCCTTGAATATTTTAGAATTGATGTTTATTATGTGAACTTAACCTAGTAATTGAGACTAGACCTTAAAAATGTGAAACCCTTATGATATATGATGTGGATACAAATCTATAGTAAGGAACTTTAGGCTTCAACCAAGAATGGTTAAAACATAAGTACATACATAGCCTTGAGAGGAATAATTGAGATAAGGAAAGAAAGTTGTCCCGTAATTCTTTAAAAAGAACATGAGCTTTTAGTGAATGTCTGGTCGACCTTGATAATAATAATTGAAGCTATATGATATGATTATTAAGACTTAAGAATTTTTTATATTGGTTCCTATTAGCCTAATGGACCCCTAAACTATTTTGATAAGGATGTTTCAATAGATTGTATCTTTAATGAAACATGAAACTCATGCCAAAAGTATAGTAATGATCTATGGGCCTTAAATGGTTAAGAAGAATATAAAGTTAGAAATTAGTTTAAGATCAATGAAGTTTAGGATGGAAGAAAGTCTTATGAGAATGAAGTAGAGTCTTAATAAGCTTTATGATCTAAAGTATATAAAATATAACGGTATGTTATGAACTAGTGGTTGAAGTGTATTGCATAGTGTATGTATAATTGGTTGTACATGTACTGAGGTTGAAGCTGGATCTATAAAATAGTTTAAAAGTTTTAAATTACCCTGATTTTCTGAAGGCATGTTTGGTTGTGTAGTGTTAAGTTATCTCTTGGTTAATTGAATGTTTGTTCGATAACACTTCCTAAACTGGTTTAACTCCTAAACTAGGTAGGGGTGTTATAGCAGGTACAGGAAATTGCCAGGTAGTATACCGGGATGAGGGCTGGCATTGCACAATTGGACTTGTGTGAGTAGGCCTAAGAAGATTGAAAATTTTGGCTGAGTGCGGGATTTAACCCTAGCCGATTAGGGTAAAAATTGAAATTCAAATTTTTAACCCAATATTTTAATCCTAACCCTTTTCCCTTGCCGTGTATTCACCTTCCACCTCTAACTTATCATCATCCCCTAGATCATCATTATCCTTTAACCCTAAACACGCCACTTCTTCATCATTATCCAGATTCAATCACACCATTAAAACCCCCAACCGTTACTTCTTCCCTCTATTTAAACCCTGACCTTTGCCTTAGCCCAGATTTTACACTCTTTCTCTTTATCTTCTTTGGAAAGAAAACAAGAATCCAACACTTCTTTTCCCCAATTTTTTCTGATTTTCACCCAAAGGTTTCTCCATGGCATCTTCTTCAACACTTTTCAATATTTTCTTTAATGAAGAGCTTTACAAGAAATACGAGGAGAACTTTGTCGCAAGAACGTTTTGTTACGAGAAAAATTTTGAGTTCAAGAACAAACCCAGCTAGGGTTATCCATCAAAGTTTATAACGGTGGTCAAGAAACACAAGTGAGAGTTTTATGCCCACCTCACGACCAAAGATTCACCTTTCTTGCTTATACGAGGTACGTGTGTTAGATTTGATGATGGGTCTATTAATAAAATGTTTAATTTGGATGGTTCAGGGGAAGAACACCCTGAGTTTGCTGACTCGTTAGACGCTACCAAGAGCCAAAAGATACTGAAAGATTTATGTGAACCTGGCACTTAGTTGAACGTATCATCAAAAGGCCACAGGACGGTGAAGCGCTTGACACTGAAGCCACAACCAAAGGGGTAGAACCACTTTTTGAAGGCAAATCTGATGCCAACCACCCATAATGAGACTATCTCAGAGGAGAGGATGGCCTTGTTGTATTCGATCATCATGGGTCGCAAGATCAATATCAGTCGTATCATTATCGATGAAACTTATAAGTGCACCGATAAGGGCAGTGGAAGTTTGTTTTTCCCTTTATTAATCTCTAATATTTGCATGCAGCACAGTGTGCCAAAGCTTGTTTTAGACAAAGTCCAAGAAAGCAAGGGAACAACTATCACTCATGCCCTATGAAGGCAACTCATTGCTAAGGAGAAAGGCAAAGGCTACAGAGCCGGTGTCCAAGGCCAAGGTGTCTAAGGCAGAACCTGAGACTCCTATGCCAGCTAGTTCAGTGGCAATGCTTTCTCAAATCTACCAACACCAGAAGATCATTCTACAAAAGCTGGATAAAGTAGAGGAGCAGAACACCAAGCTCTGGAAATATACTCACGCTTGGGACTGTGCCCTCAAGAAAACTCTTGAAGGAATGTCCGCACATACTTTGCCAAAATTTCCTGAGTTTCTTACTGACCTCATTTCCAACGATGATGTGCCAGCCAGTACTCACTCTATCCATACTCTGACACAATCAGATGCCACCATTCCAATGGCCCTTGTCCAAGTTGAGTCTGCAAGAACAAACACGCCATCCAAATCAGAAGAAGAGGGAATCCAAGCCAAAGCTACCGCAACACCTGTTGCACCTGCCTCATTTGCTGCCACTGAAGCTCCTGCCGCCTCGGAGCTAGTGCAAATTGTCAAGGAAGTTCTCCGTGACATTGGAGCTTCCACAGCTGCATCAAAGCCCAACATGAAGAGAAAGAAATACATGGCTCTTGATCGAGGAAGCTTTGTTCAAAAGAAAGACTCGTGTCACACGCCAAGAAAACATTGAAGGGGAGTCCTCTTCCCCTTAAACCCCTTACATTCATTTTTTCATTTGTTCATGCATGTCATCTTATTTCTTTTGTTTATATTTGTTTTCGTGCATTGAGGACAATGCACACATTTGGTTTGAGGGTGTGTGTTGCCTCCCATCTTTTACCATGTCGTGCATTCATGTTTATATTTTTGTTTGCATTTTGTTTCCATATAGATTAGGTATAATTATGTATACCAAACCACTAAATTTTTTTGCCTCGGTCAAATTTGGAAATTTTGTCAATACTTTGTTAGATTAGTTAGAATTTGCTTTAGTATACTCTATCCGATGATGAAATTGTAAATACTTCATTACATGTGCCAGCAGGTTAGTAATGCCAAGACTACTTGGCAATTGATCTCTAGTTCAGGAAATTGAAGTCTCACTTAACACGTAGTATGCATCTAGTTACTAAATAAAACTTAGAATTCTTGAAACTAAGCTCAGAAAAAAAAACAAAAAATGATGATGGTGCTAGGGTAAAAGAAAATAATAAGGCAACAATGCTTTTCCAAGGCAAGAAAACAATATAGAACTCTCTTCTACCTTAGAGATAATAAGTAACATGGGGCTTCGTGGTTTGCTCTCTATTAGTTCTCAAGTCAAAAACTTTAGGGTATGAGTTGAAGAGTAAAGCCTAGTAGTTTCTGGACTAACGTGGGGTTCATCGTTTGCTCCCTCTTATTTCTCACACCAAACAGTATTACAAAACAAGCTTAAAATATTGCCAGCAAAAACCCTTGGCGAATAAAAAAAATAATTCTGAGTTTGGGTAGTAAATTTGACTAAAGGAGTAAAAGGATACTTGATGCATATTGCCTACACTTCATGCACACTTCATAACCCTAGACTAGTGTTATATTGCTGCACTTGAATTTGTTGATCTGCTTGGCATTGCTGCAATGGGATAAATGAGGACAGAACTAGGGCTAGATTCTTCTTACTAGCACTTGTTGACATTCAGAACACTTTTATTGAGGTACTCGTTTTTCTATTCTCTCAATTTTAGTTGCATTACTTGCGGACAAGCAATGAGCTAGGTTTGGGGGAGTGTTAACTCCTAGAAAGTACTAAATTTTATGTATATTTCAAAATGCTTTAGTTTGTCTTTAGGTACACATGTTTATATTTAGTTGTTAAAATCATGCATTTGCATAAGGAGTTGGGGATTTGTTCTTTTGCCAGTGTGAATGGTTGTTTTGTTAGCATTGTTGCAGGTTAGGAGCAGAGCAAGCTTGGTAGAGCAACGAAGAAGCAAGAAGCAGGAAAAGTAGAAGAGAAGTGCTGAGTCGCTGTTGGCAAAGATGGACCAGCGATTGCCAAGCTCAATTGGCAAAGAATGGATGTCTAATGCCTGATCAAAGTAGCCGTTGAACCTAGTACACGTCAACCATAAAATTCAAAAGAAGATAAGAGGATAACGCACTTTATCCTAAGTGCAGAATTAAATTTCAAATTCAAACCCACTCTATGGTTTTCTATGCATGCCTAAGTAAAGAAAGAGATCGAACAACTTAGGGAGAGCATGATGGTGAAAGAGAAAATTAGAGGTTGTATGGTTCGACCATCTTAGACCGAGAGCTCTAGAGCTTCGAAGGGCTCCATCGACGGATCTCCTTCTTGCCTATTATCTTAGTTTTATTTTTATTTAATTGATGATGTTGAGATCGATGATATTTTGTGGGTGGATCCCCCAACTATGAACTAAGCTTTTACAATTGGTTGAGGATGTTTGCGATTAACGCTCCATTTATGTTTGGTTTTTAATAATTTGAATTCCTTAGAATTATTTTCTATATGGCTAGCATTACCTTTTCCTAAATTCTTTGTCATACGACAGTTGGAATTGTTTTCTTATTACGCCTTAATATCTTAACAGACTTGAGGGGTAATGATCGGTTGCTAGATACTAAGGAGAGAAGCTTCAACAAAAAATGTTCAAGTAGATGAGCTTACATCGAAAGTGAATATACCCCTTAGGAGTAAAGATTGAAACTCAATCAAGTTAATTAATGAAAAGCTTCACTATAGACATATAGAGGTTTGAACATGGTTAACTTAGGGTATTGCCATCGACAGAGGCAATGCTACTTTTAAAATATGCTCGGTAATAAATCCAAGGTAGGACATTATTAATAGTTGGCATAGCTAGCGTAAAATCTACGCACCTCTTAAATAGAATCAAATGCTACTCCCGCGACTTCCAAAGCAAATAAATCCTTAACTCGAAGCTTAACTAACAAACACACGGGTACCAGTACTGGCCGATCAATATTGAAAGCAAATGAATCAAGTATTGGTACAACATGGAGCTAGTATCTGTACTCCCTTACACGACCATCACTTGTGATCTTTGATAGCCCCACATGGGTAGCATGATACTCTAACCTAAACTATTCCATAAAATCTATCACTTATCAAGTTCACTTTACTTAGGGGTGATCGATCACACACAATCAACAGCTCTTAATTACTTCGACTTACGTCATTGTCCAAATCTCAAATTCCTTAAAAATCATGTACCCAAAATTCACACTGTTGGGGTAAGCACACCCTTCCCTTTTCTTGCACAAAAATATAGTCCTAACAAACAACAAACATCTTCGAAGATCTCGAAACCTTACTCGAATTTAATCGAGTCAACACCACTGTCACAACCTTACTCGTTATTATTGATAGATTTAGGCTAATTCTAGTTGCATTTTTAGCCATTCATGCATATTTGCATTGTTTCCTTTGTGGTGATGCTTGATTATATGATTTGGTTAGTTTTGGTGGAAAATGTGCTGCTGGTATATGTTTTTATGTTGCAGGATTAATTGCCCGGCAAGCTGGAGACTGCCAAAGCAACTGAGGAAAGAAAAAAGGAAATTTTTGAGTTTGATAGGATAAGCCTAATTAATTCGAGATAATCATGAAAGGAAAAGATAAATCCTAAAAGAGTTGGAGTTCTATGAAGAGGTCAATAGGAGATTAAATTTTAAGAGTTTAGAAGGAGTTTTTGGAGGATAAATAAATAAAAGAGATTTATCTCTTTTATCCTATTTTATTCCAACTCAAACTCTTCCTTATCCAACAAAGGAGTCGACCAAGCCATCTCCCATAAATAGAAGACCTAGCCGCAGCCCATGTGTGTGCGATTTGGGAGAGAAAATAAAGGGCTGCACCAAATCTTCTTATTCTTTTGTTTCTTTAGTTCATGTTAGGATATCTTGTGTTTATTTTGCAACCGCCATGAACTAAACTTATTGGCTTGGGTTATTGTGTTTTTGTGGTTGTGAGAACAATTGGATTTGTTTAGGTATTTAAGTTTGCAATTTTAATTCAAAGTTTGTTCATTCTTGGTTCTTAATTTTGATTGCGAGTGAATTGGGATAAGATCTCGTGAATTTATCCATTTATCTAATATCGGGAGATTTAGATTCAAGAAACAAATGAGCATGATCTTTATTCAATCAATCGATGGTGAAGACTAATTCGACTTAGGGATAAGTTACGAATTTCAACGACTAAGAGGAGCGCAAGATCGGTTGTTGTTCATCCTTGGTTAACGCATGGATATATATCACCAAGGCATGCACAATTAACAGTGTTTGAGTTAGGGATAATGAGAAACAATTGAAGAACACTTCGCTGAACTTTGAAGGTTGTCGCTCAATTGCCCAGACAATCGCTCCATTCCCAATTGCCTAGGCAATCGCAGAATTGCCCAGACAATCCAATTGGATTCAATTGAAGAGCAATTGAGCTACTCTAGCACTCAATTACCACGACGCTCCATTCAATTATCACACCACGACTCACGATAACCCAACCTACTCTCTCTTATTTGATTACATCTTTCTTTTATTTAATTGCTCTTTTATTTTCTTGTTAATTAGAACTCCTACAATCACCTACTTGTGTTTTGACTTTCTGTGTGAGAAGTTAGATTCTCGAAGTAGCACCAATCCTTATAGAGATGATTTCTATACTATACTATAACTTGCTACGTGTACACTTGCACCAACTATGAAGCACTTAATACGGGCAACAAGTTTTTGGCACCGTTGCCGGGGATTGGCAATAGCAACTTTGTTTTTAATTTCTTGCACCTTTGTTTCTTTTTATTTTATTTCTAATCGGTTTCAAGGGACTTACAACTTTGGTTTTGCATCTGTGTATGACCAGAGCGAGATGAACAACACAAGACTACCCACTTGAACCCGAGATAGAATGAATTCTTCATAGAAGAAGACGAGAACAACGAGCAACAATGGCGGATCACCCTAATAATCCCATCGGCAATTTGAATGCTAATGGTAACCAAAACATCGTAACAATTGAAGGAGAAGATCAAGTCGTACAACCTGTTTGTGTCATGAATAGACCTATCCGAGACTACTTAGAGAAAGATTTCAACGGTTTTAATCCAAGAGTTGTTGCACCCGAGATAGAAGTTGCCCACTTTGAATTAAAACTAGTGATGATCAACACAATTGGTCAATTTGGCGGCTCAACAACTGAAGATGCCATACAACATCTCAAATTATTCCTAGAGATTTGAAATTCATTCAAACTACAAGGAGTCCATGGGGATATCCTAAAGCTGAAATTATTTCCCTATTCATTGAGGGACATGGAAAAAACATGGTTGAATGGTATTCCATCTGGATCTATAGGATCTTGGATGGATTTGTGTCATGATTTCATTGTTAGATTTAGTTCTACAAATATGACTGATAAGTTGCGTAATGATATTACTTCTTTTTGGCAGGTAGACGATGAATCCATGTATGAGGCTTGGGAGAGATACAAAGAGCTTTTACACAAATGTCCCATGCATGGATTTTCATTATGGATGCAAGTGATGATGTTCTATAACTTAGTGAACACGCCGACAATGATGATGCTAGATGCCTCGACAAATGACATACTCCTCGACAAGTCACCTAAGGAAGCAATAGAGATTCTGAACCGTCTTGCCAAGAATGATTATCAATTTCCAACCACCCGAAGGAGAATAGTCAAACGCAACACCACGATAAATGAACTTGATTAATCGGGATCTATTTCTGCATAATTACCCGCTTTAACCAATATGGTTAAGAACATGCAACGACCTAGCAACACACAAGAGATCAAGGTAGTAGATTCATTTTGTGATTTATGTAATAGTAACCATGATTCTTCTGAGTGTCCGCAGAACCCAGAATCTAGTTTTACGTTGGAAATTATAACTGGAACAACAATGTGATGTCCAACACATACAATCTAGTCTGGAAGAAGCACCTTAACTTTTCGTGGAGTAACCTAAACAATGCCATTAATCAGAATAGTCAGAATACACAAGCATCGAGATTCCAGCAGAACATGCCACGACAATAGATGCCGCAGCAACAATCGATACCATCTAGTTCTTTGGAAAATTCTCTCAATGCTTTTATGTTAAAAACTAAATCTTATATGGTTGAGAATAGTAATTTCATGAAAAAGACTGATGCTTTTATGAGTAGGACGGTGATGAGATTGCAAAATCAAGAGGCAATTTTAAAATCCTTGGAGACACAAGTCGGGCAATTCACCCAGAACTTGAATATGAGACCACTAGGCGGTTTACCTAGCGATACTAAGGTCACCAAAGGAATAGGCCATGAGCAGTGTAAAGTAATCACCACTCAAAGCGGACGGAATCTTAATGATGCACCTGCCCAGCCAATAAACCGACTAGGAGAGCAACCCTTTGCTCAAAAAGAAGTAATCGGTGAGAATCCCTCATCTAAAATTGGTAAAGCAGAGATTGCCCAGGCAATTCCAATTGCCCCGGCAAGTCCAGTTGCGATGAAAATCCCAGAAAAAAAGATGAGGAGATTCGAATTCCACCACCATTCCCACAAAGGTTAAAGCGGCAAAAGCAAGAGCATCAATTCAAGAAATTCCTTGACATCTTGAAGCAAGTTCACATCAATTTGCCGTTGGTCGAAGCAATAGAGCAAATGCCGAACTATGCTAAGTTCCTTAAATACATCGTCTCTAAGTTAACAAGGCTAGGAGAGTTTGCAACCTTTGCTGTGACGAAAGGATGCATGGCCATGTTGCACAACTGCATGCCACCTAAACTTAAGGATCTCGACAGTTTCACTTTACCTTGTGCAATTGTAAATCACTATGTCGGGAAGGCATTATGCGATCTTGGATCAAGCATAAACCTCATGCCGAAATTTGTTTTCCATAGATTGGGAATAGGGAATGAGAGGCCAACAAAAATGATGCTACAACTTGCGGATCAATCCTATGTGCATCTATAGGGAAAAATCAAGGATATTCTGGTAAGAGTAGATAAATTTATTTTTCCCGCTGATTTGATTGTTTTGGATTGTGAAGCAGATGAGTTCGCACCTATCATTCTTGGGAGACCGTTTTAGCAACGGGAAAGACCTTGATTGATGTCGAGAAAGGAGAACTCACTATGAGGGTAAACGACCAGCAAGTGAAGCTCAATGTTTTCCAAACCCTTAAGCATGCTGACGATCCAGAAGAGTGCCAAGTCATCCAAGCCACAATTGAATTCAATTTTGACATGGAGGAAGATTGCCTTAACAATTGCCTCGACAATTGTGTTGCCGAATCTGAGGAACTTGAAGAGCCAAACGATGAAGCGCAAGATGAAGCCAATTTGTTGAGTGGATAAAAAAACGTAATTTGGCCAAGAGGGGGTGAATTGGCTTTTTAAAAGTGGAGGTAGCAAATTGGAAATTAAAGAATAAAGACAGAGCAAATTATAGTGGTTCAAGCTTTTATCAAGCTCTACATCCACTACCTTAGCTCCCACTAAGGATTTTCAACAATCTCCACTAGATGTTCTTCCCCTTTTCTAGGCTTAGGAGGTAACCTTTACAAGCGGTTAATCTTTCTACCCAAATATTAACCCAAAAGACTCTCTTTACAAAGAAGTTTTTGGAAAATAAAAGATATCTCTCACAAGACTGAATATTTCCCAATTTACAATCAAACACTCCCCAAACTTGAAATAAAGAGTTACAATGAAGATTACAAACAAGTTGGGTGCAAGGATTTGACTCTATAAAGCACAATAGTTTGGATAATTTCTTGGATGTTGCAAGTAGGTTCAATAGTTGTTGCTGGTGCTTTGGAGGCTTGCTTTTATACCCTTGCATTGAATTCTAACCATTTGGGTGGTTGAGATCATTAATCTAGCCGTTGGGCTGTATTTTTGGTGCAATAAATACTCTTCAACTGCCTAGCGTATCGGTACCCTCGTCACTATATTGATATTTGTCTATAAGAAGAAAGAGACGTTGTGCACAAAATAGAAGGGGCATATCGATACACAGGAAGGCGTACTGGTACGGTTATAGTGTAAAAATAGGGGCATATCGATACGCTATGGCCGTATCGATACGGGTTTTGCTCACTAGAATCCTGAGTGAAGTTTTAACAAAAAGTGTATCGATACGCTATATGGGCGTATTGATACGATTCAACGACCGTTTGAAAATGGCTGATTCCCCATAACTGACACCAACGACTATTTTTTATTAAATGCAAAGATCTTCTGAATCAAACCAAACTGTATCGATACAGTGTAACTGTATCGGTACACTATACCTTTAAAATATATTTATTTTAAACCGTAACGATATGGTATGAACCATATTGGTACACTATAGGCAATTAAAATTCACGTAATGTAAAGACGTATTGATACGGTTAGAGCGTATCGATACGCCTTAGCATAAATTTCAAATTTGGCTTGAAAAACTTAGAGAAAACTTATTTGGTTTGATTGTTTTTGTAAAACCCTCACACCTAGCCTAGAAGGTATTACCTAGCTAAAGAAGAAGACAAACTAACTGATACCCAAGCTAGTATTAGAACTACTAGAAGAAACAACATAAGATCAAGCATTCAAGCATAAGGGACAATTTTGATACTAAGGTTATCCACAATTCGAATCATAGATAGAATCTGTCAAGAATTTTCCTAATACATATAGTTATACTAGGATTTAAACGAACATGATTAGAAACTTCAAGCAAACGTAACCTTAACAAACCAGTTTTATAATAGTTTCACTTTAGAGTACTTTAATGTGTCCTAATTTAGTTCTATATTTTCTTCAAGAAGATAACTAACAATCAAGCATCTTAACCAATCACATAAACCATCAAGCATACTCATCAAGGTTACTATTATCATATTACCCCATACTTTGTAATTATGCCAAACTAAACATACATCAAGTAAGCTACTCCCATGATCACCCATAATCAAGAAAATATCAAAACCAACCACCACATATACTATGGTTTTAGAGGCTATTTACAAACATTCTAGGTACTTAAAATATCATGATTTCTGAATACATGCTAGTGCCACCTTGTAGGAGTCTATACCTTAATTACAAAACATACTCTCACTTATATTCTTGTGACCTTGTGCAGCTCCCCAAGCTTCATCAAGTATCAATCTTTCCTGTAAAGAACAAGGTGAGCTATTAGGATTTTAGCGTTGGCATCCAACTACATAGTATGAGTGTAATGTAATTTATAAGCCAATTCCATATGCGAATGATTATAGCATATCTTTTTTCTATCAAGTCTAAATCAATCAACCTAAGTGAAAACATTTATAGCATGATCACTAATTATTGACAAAATAGAGTCAATTTAAGTTTCATCCCTCATAGCATTCGAATCTCAATCTAGTTTCATGAAGAAAACTAGCCATTCCTTGCAAGGCATAAACGTAGACAATCATGCATTTTATATAACTTCTAACCACAAGATTTCAAGCTACCATTTATTGTTATCAATAGCCTTGATTAGTTACTAGCCTAGAATCAAACTTTTTATCGAAGCAATCAACAAGCAATGGTAGATTTAACCATTGAAATTCATATTAATCCAGGATATACAAGGGTACCATAGTACCTTCAAGGGACCGTAAACCGTATCAAGCTGAGCTCAAGAACTTTTGGCATGCCAAACAAGCTAGGACCAATACTAATCAAGGCTTAGGTAGAGTTTCCATTTCATTAATTGTATACTTAAATTCACAAGAAACCAACATAGATACATTATGCTATCTATGGCAATTATAAGTTATCCACATCACAGTCATGCTTGATTCTGGTTATTACTTCACCAAGTTACCTTGTCAAAACTTCAAGTAAATAAAGGCAATTATAGGCACCTAGGCCTTAAATGCCATTCGAAATTCTTTAATTCTTTAAAAAACTCTATCTTTAAATAAATACAATTTTCACTTACTGATATGATGAATTAGTCTTGATCATGAATCACGACTCCCTTTTGTCTTTCCTCTCCTTGGTTGATTCCCTTCTTGTCTAGTATGAAAACAATGTAGTGGTATATTAATAACAGTCCCATATCAATTTATTACATTCTTATAATGTATTAGCCCCACCAATTTACACCAAAACAAGTCATAATCAGTCCCTAAATTACCAATAACTTCGACAGTTACAAATCATGTTAACATCGAGCAAGTCCATATTACAAAATTCAACTATCTCTTAAATAACTTCTCATCAGTTTAATATGGCATTACCAGCACATGAGTTCACCTATAAATTTTACCATTGACATTAACATCACCCCAAATACCAATTCATACTTTGACCTACAACATTTTATTCCTATGTTAACATTCTACCAACTAATCTTCCCAATTCAAGCAACAATTTCTATCATGCAAGACATTCGAACCTAAAGCATCAAGTACCATTCCAAACTTTACAATAATGATAAAACAATAAGGAAACTTACTTCATTGGGTGGTAAAATTATTACACAAGCACCACATCAACCAATTCCAAGCAACCCACAATTAACTAGCATGAATTCTCCATGAAGGTTTTCTTTCTCTCTAGTTTCGGTCTAACACAAAAATAGATAAGATGATGTCCATCATTCTCTTCCTCTCCCCTAACCGAAAGGGTTCTCCCCCAATGACACATGGAAGCTAAGTAACATAGACACCTAATTAGTCATTTCTTGAGTTTTAATTTGACATGCACAACATGGAATTTGTTAGAGTTTCAGTTTGGTCCTTGCTAAATTGGTCATCGTATTTTTATATTTTTACTCAGTAGTCATTAATTCTCAAGCTCAAGTTTAATATACCAACAAGAGTTCATAGTTTTTTTAAGTTACTAGAATTTGAGATGTTACAGTTTTGACTTAAAATTAGTTTTGATTCAAATAGCCTGTCAGTTTGTGAGATTTTTAAAATACTTAAAAAATTTATTTTCATTTACAAATAGGTCCTTATACAAATTTGTCATATCAAAATCAATATAGGTTTTACAATCTCCCCCTTTTTGATATAACAAAACCAAAGTTAAAATTTTAAGTATTTGAAATTTTTTGAAAAGTTTCTCCCCCTTTATTTATGATAGGTTTTTCAAAAAATATAAAGATTTAAAAATTTTGGCGCTTTTTACACTTTCTTCTCCCCTTTTTGTTAGATAAAAGTTAACGCATAATTAAGGGATATAAACAAGATATAGGAAATTAAAGCACAAATCAAAGCATAAATAAGGCAACATAATAGCATTAAAGTTCAAATATAATCCAAAGCAAGCATAAGATCAAAGGAAATTCAAACTTAATATCCAAATTCATAACCTAAAACATAAAGCAAAGCATAGGATTCCTAAACGTAAAACATAGGTGCATAATAAAAGAAAGGCTAAATGAGATGATATGAATGGGATGTTCAAAAACTACTTATCCCTTTCATCGTTGCCATCGTCCTCATCCATGTCCTCTTCATCCTCATCATCGTTTTGGGGCACAGGAACGCGAGAATTGAGCCAAGCGCCATGAAATGAAGTGAGAGAGACATCAATGGAGGCTTGTTGTTGCTCAATGGTAGTGACATGGTGATCAATCGAGATGATTTAGTTCTCAATAACCCCAACTCGTTCTTCCAAGGCGGTGAAACGAGTATCAATAGCGGCAAAACCACCATCCATATGAGTGCGCATCGAAGTGAATTGCTCGGTGAGAAATGCCATCATAGCATCATTGGATGGTTGAGCAAGGGGACCTTGTGGAGCCACCGGAGGAGGTTGAGGATATTCTTGAGGAGGATTAGCCACATGAACCCACTCGTTGTTGATGAATTAGAATTTGGCACGAGTAAGAGAGTGTTCATCGATCGGTTTACCAAGAGGCTCGGTAGCATCATGTGAACAATCGATCTCCAAGGAATGAAAGAGATGACTTAAAGACGCGCCATAGTAGAAGGACTTGACTTGATCGGTGTGGCGGTGTTGGACAAGATATACCAAGTCGACAAACATAATTTGACAAAGGTTAGGGCACTTACCCTCATAGAAACATTGAAGCCAAAAGGTATCAAATTGGCGGATGGCTGAGAATTTGCCATAGGAAGGACGAAGCCACCAAGAGATGATAAGATGAAGGATACGATCATGGGCAACTAAAACGGTTACGGAGCCAAGTTGACCATGTCCCAAGGAGTTTTCATCATCAATCATAATATTTTCAAAACCAAAAACATTGCATAAAATTTCTTGATCAATTCAAAATTTCTTTCCCATCAAATAAGACTCAATGGCTATAACTTCGTGTCTTTTGGAATCATGAATGCAACGGGCATTGGCATAAAAAATTAAAACAAGATTTCGATATAAAGACGGGTGTAGGTGTAAAAAAGGTAAGAATTTCCATTGTTGCAACAACCCAAAGTATTTGAATTTAAAACGTTCCGAGTTTAGAAAAGGGATTGAAACAACTCGCTCATCCCGAATGATAAAGGCTTGATATTGTTTGTAATGAGCCATAGCGTTAGGTGTTAGAAAACTATTTTGAATGATATAGCCAAGGTTTGGTTTAGTAATACCCTCTTTTTCGGTATTGGGATTTGATGAACTCGATGGTACCTCTTTTCTTGGTCTCTTTTTCAACCCCATTATAAACCTGAAAAACATCAAAAATAGTGTATGCAATTATCATCACATTTGATCCAATAAATATTCCCATAATTCAAGGTATTGTGAAAAATACTATATTTTAGGCTTGAAGAATATATATAACTATAAAAATAATTTTTGGGAAAAATAAATTTGAAAAATAGTTTACAAAAATATACAGTATAATTTTATATTCGAAACAAAGATGTTCAGATTTTAAAGATTTTTTTGCAAAAACTTCAAAACCCATACGATAAGGATATATTCTATACAAAAATCGATTAAAAACAACAAAGGAAAATAAACGAAAATTAAAAAGAAAAGAAAAAGGGTTTTAAACCTTGAGTGATGGAATAGGATAAATGAAGGATGAAGAATGCACAAAGTTGCTAGCAAAGCTTTAGCCTTGATGTTTTGATGAAAAACCCTCACAGAATTTTAGGTTTGGTATGATAAAACAATGAGATTAGAGGGGTTTTTATAGGGGCTTTCGGTTAGGGTTTTGAGAGAAAAAGATATTTGAATTTAATTAAAGGAGATATGCTCTTAAAAGCCTGATTTAAAGAATCTGCGTATATCGTATCGATACGCTGACTAGGCATATCTATCCACCGTATCCATATGGTTTTCAAACCATATTGGTATGCGTGATCGTATCGATACAATGCTGACTGTATCGTTGCCCATTTAAGACCCCGTATCGATACGCTTATTGCCATATCGATACCCTTTGCCAGAAAATACATTTTTGGACAAGAAGAAGTCCAAAATTCAACTTTGGACGAGCCTAAATGCATGAGAGTGATATATGAGCAAGATATATAGACAAAAAAGATGCATACTCCCCCTAGCAACAAGCATAGATGCATCAAGAAGCAAAATTACATAAGCAAGATCATCATTCAAGATTCAAGCAAAATTTTACACAAAAGGGCTCTAAAAAGTCAAGATAGGCTAGTTAGACCTAATTCTTTCATAAGAGTCCAAAATGCTCTTTGTCTAATGGTTTTGTAAAGATATATGCTAGTTGGTTTGAGGTATCAACATACTCTAAGGCATCATTCTCTAAGACATGTTCCCTAATGAAATGATGTCTTATCTTTATGTGCTTGGTTCTAGAATGTTGGATGGGATTCTTAGTAATACATATGGAACTAGTATTGTCACACTTAAGGGGTATGGTATCTACTTCAACTCCATAGTCTAAGAGTTTTGCTTCATCTAAAGGACTTGAGCACAACAACTCCCTAAGGATATGTACTCCGCTTCGGTGGTAGATAAGGCTACGCTATTTTGTTTCTTAGAGAACCAAGATACGAGCATACTACCTAGGAATTGGCATGTTCTAGAGGTACTTTTTCTATCTATCTTACATCCCCCATAGTCCGCATCGGAATAAGCATGGAGGTTGAAGGATGAGTCTCTAGGATACTAAAGACCTAAACAAGGTGTATCTCTTAGGTATCTAAAGACTCTCTTAATGCCTATAAGGTGTGATTCTCTAGGACTAGCTTGAAACCTAGCACACAAGCAAACACTAAACATGATATCGGGTCTACTTGCGGTAAGGTAAAGCAATGATCCAATCATAGAGCGATAAAGATTGGAATCGACGCACTTACCTCTTTCATCCTGGTCAAGCTTAATTGATGTGCTCATAGGAGTAGCTTGAGGCTTTACATTCTCCAAGCCGAACATCTTGAGCATATCCTTGATGTACTTAGCCTGATTGATGAAGATTCCATCCTTCATTTGCTTGATTTGGAGCCCCAAGAAAAATGAAAGCTCCCCATCATGCTCATCTCAAACTCACCTTGCATCAACTTAGAAAATTCTTGGCAATAGAACTCATTAGTAGAATCAAAGATTATATCATCAAAATAAATTTGAACTACTAAGATGTCATTTCCATTTCTTTTAATGAAAAGTGTAGTATCCACCTTGCCTTTTCAAAACCTTTTTCAACCAAAAAGTTTGAAAGCCTTTCATACCAAGCTCTAGGGGCTTGCTTCAAACCATATAAAGTTTTTGTTAGTTTAAAAACATGGTTTGGAAAATTTGGATCTTCAAAACCCGGTGGTTGTTCAACATGCACTTCTTCATTAATAAAACCATTTAAAAATGCACTTTTAACATCCATTTGAAATAGCTTGAAATCATGATAACATGCAAATGCAAGAAGCATCCTAATTGCTTCCATTCTAGCTGCGGGTGCATATGTTTCATTAAAATCAATTCTCTCTTCTTGAGTGTAATCTTGAGCAACAAGTCTAGCCTTGTTCCTCACTATGTTACCCCTCTCATCTAGTTTGTTTCTAAATACCCATTTAGTTCATATAGTAGATTTATTACTAGGCCTATCAACTAATGTCCATACTTTACTCCTCTTAAATTGATTTAATACTTCTTGCATGGCCAATATCCAAAAATCATATTTTAATGCTTTTTTGATATTCTTAGGTTCAATGCATGAAATGAATGCTACATGATTCATTAATCTAAGAGAGGATCGAGTAGTTACCCCCTTGGATGGATCACCCAAGATTTCACCACCCTTGACATAGTTGAGTTCCTTTGGGTAGCTTACTTCCCTTTCCCCAATGGTCATGTCCTTTAGAGCTTTAGCGGGAGGATCTTGTGCTTCTTCCTTGGTTGGAACCTTTTCCACCGTTGATGATTTTCCACCATAAATGGCTTCAATGATCCCTACATCATCATCATCATCATCATCACAAGAATCCTTTCTCGGAAGGAGGTTATCATCGAAAACCACATGTATGACTCTTCTACAACTAAAGTTCATTTTGTTAAAAACTTGACAAGCTTTAGAATTTAAAGAATAACCTAAGTAAATAGCTTCATCACTTTTTGCATCAAATTTACCCAAGTTATCTTTTCCATTGTTTAAAACAAAACACTTACATCCAAAAGGATGAAAATAGCTAATGTCAGGCTTCTTTGATTTTAAAATCTCATAAGGAGTTTTCTTTAAAATAGGCCTAATCATTACTCGATTTATAATATAACATGTCGTGTTTGTGGCTTCCGCCCAAAAATACTTAGGTAAATTATTTTCACAAAGCATGGTTCTAGCCATTTCTTCTAAAGTACGGTTTTTCCTCTCAACTACCACATTTTGTTGAGGAGTGCAAGGTGCGGAAAGATTGTGGCTAATACCATTTGAGTTACAAGAATCATCAAAACCTAGATTTTGAAATTCGGTTCCATGGTCACTTCTAATATGACAAATATTTTGACCAAGATCATTTTGAATGGTTTTTGAAAATGTGATGAATTTTTCTAAAGCCTCATACTTAGTGCTTAAAAAGAGAACCCAAGTGTATCTAGAAAAATCATCAACAAAAACATATGCATATGATTTTCCACCCAAGCTAGTTGTCCTAATAGGTTTAAAGAGATCCATATGGATCAATTGTAATACCCCACTAGATGAAACATCATTATTGTATTGAAATAAAGTTTGTTTTTGTTTACCCTTAGAAAAAGCATCACAAATTTTATCTAATGTGAATTTTAGCTTATGTAACACCCTCTACCCGGGTTAGTAGTAACTCGGTTCAGGAGTGTTACTTAGCAAGCAAAAAGAAATAAAGACATGGCAAGGCATTCGAACTATACAAGAAATCTAACATTCATGCTTCCTCAGCATACAAGCAAGGCACATTTGATTCCTAAATCATCCTATCACTCGAACTAAGCAAGCAAGGAGGGAGCAAGCATTCAAACAAGGTATAAGCAACCATTCATGCATTTCTTTTCATGCAAGTAATCTCAAATGTAACTTCAAATTTCATCCTAAGCATTCAGCTATACTTACAATACCATTAGATTAATTTCTTTCATGCTTATAATACAAGCTACTACTTTCATGGTTCATTTTATAACACTTACACAATGTTACATATCCTATTTGAACTACCTTAGAGTTACATGCTTCCAATTCACTTTGTGTTCCTTATCTTGTACATGTTTAGTCATTTCATTCCTACATTTACTAAGCATAACTATCTAGCCTTTAATAGTATGTATCTAATTCCATTCAAGCCTATAACAATACCTAACCATTCGGCCAATTACACCAAACACATACAATGCATGAAACTAGATCATTCAAGGCTTATTATAGTCTTAAGCATTCGGCAAGGTTCATGCTAGAACCAAGCACATGAATCATTTTATAAACATACACAAGTGATCATAAGTTTTGCATGACAATCGAATGGAATACAAGCAACATGCTTTGGTTACCTTACTTTCTATTCAAGAAATCCATATACAAGATCATAGCATTCGAAAGTCATCAAGATAGCTAGATTAACATTAAGTCATTCCATCAACATATGCGCAACAACATTCAACCATTACAAGTTAACTAAGTTCATTACAAACCTTAAACTATATACATATCATAGATAGGCCATCAAGAATTATATACAATCATTGAAAATGCATGTTCAAACTATTTAGATACACCTAGTGCCACAATTCTAGGAGAATACAAAACAAGTATGGAATCCTACTTTAACCAAGCTTGTGTAGGAAGCTTCTTGCTCAAGGAATCAAGCTTCAAGATTAAGCAATGTTGAATCCTTTAACCTGTAGGTTGGGAAGAATGAAACGAGAGTGATAAGTACAAAAATGTACTTAGTGAGGTAGTAACTAGTCTAACCATTTGTTATTTCAAGTTTCATGTCTTTTAAGTTAAGTGTAGACCTAGCTAAGGCTTCCAAGCATTATAGTACACTTAGCTAGTCTTTCAAACATCAAGAGTGACCTTATCTAGTCTTTCAAGCATCAAGATTATCCTATCTAGGATAGCATGCATTCGGCCAACAAGATTAGGCATCAAGAATTCATAATTCATGAATCAAGCAACATGCTTGCAAAACAAGAAACCAAGGAGTCATGCTTTCAAATCAAGTAACATACATCTCATGGCATTCAAGACAAGTATCATGTATAATTGAATTGTTATTACATTTGTTAATTCATTTAAACAACCGCCTTGGTATTTAGTTCGTATAGGTAATTGAGTCTCCAACCAACTGTCACCACAATATGCACCGCAATGCTGGTCAACCCTCCTACTGTCGCCAAAGACCACATACGTACCCTCCATCTGTCGCCAAATAGGGGCCTTAGCCCTGGACCATAGTCCACCCTACACAATGAGCTCTAGACTCTAAGGCATGCCTTTCTACCTAATCCAACTAGCTACCAAGGTTGCTCGAATTACCATTTATTCATGTTATCAAGTTCAAGATCAATTTCATGTCAAGTAAGATCATTTCATGTTAAGCCCTTAGGCAATTGAGCCTTAGCTCACAAGTCAAGTGGTTTCAAGATTCATTTCATCATGATGAGATAACATCATATCTCAAACAAGTCATTAGCATTCAATCATGTTGTATCATAGCACATACAAGCATTCAAGCTATCATCAATCATGCATAAGCATTTCGAATAGACATATAAACAATTCTAGGATCATATTTCATGTGTTTCTTTAATCATTCTTCCCTTATTAAGTCAAGTTCAAGATTAGATTCATTTACATGTCAATGTTGTAACAAGAATGCAATGGTTAGGACCTAGTCCTAACCCTAGAGATAACTACACTCACAATACAATCCAAGCAAGGTAGCAATTGTCTTGTATAGATATTCCTTTGTTCTTAGCCTTTGAATGATTTCCTTTTTCTCCTTCCTCCAAGTTCAAAGCTGGTTCTAAAACATTATACAAGCAGATGCATATTAAAACAAGCCTCATATGGCCATTCAAGCAAGGCAATATTACTAGTACTTATCATACACAATTCTGGCAGCAAGATTTTGCTCATATAAGTACAATTCAGCCAACATTTCAATAAACAAAGCTAGGCAAAATCCATTTATCCCAAACTGTTACAAACAGTCCAATAAAACTGTGTACAAAACAGTTTATAACTAGCTTAAGTGCTGCTGCCTGGCAGCTTGCACACTACATGCTTAAACAGGCATATCTTTCAATTCCTACGTCGGAATTTCGATTAATTTATACCGTTGGAAAGATAAAAAAAAATTCTTTAAAACCATAATAGGTTTGCATTTTAGTTCTTATCCAATTAATACAGTTTATTGTTCAAAGACAGGGCATTTTACACTGCCTGGACAGTTTGCATTGTCCAGCTATTTCCATTTACAGTTTCCATTATAGGACCCATTTTTCAGTTATGTTTTCACATAATGAAAGTATACATACTAAGGATTATGTCATTAAAATTTCAGCCCTGAATTTGATCTCTACAATTTTTGGTGAATTTTCAAAGTGACTGCCCAGAACAGAGAAATTCTGGGCAGCTTACACTAGGTTGCAATTCTAGTTCTTTATTTCATTCTAACAAGGTCCTATCATGGCAATTTCATTCATAAACATGTTAATACATATTTAGGCCATCATAATTCACCTAAAAATGTTCTCAAAACAGGGCATAGTCATGGTGAACCTAGTTTAATCCAATTGATCACAATTACACATCAATTCATCAACTAGGCAGTCCATTACCTAATTTACTAGTTCAATTAGGTGTAGTCATTGTTCCAGCAAGTTACCAATTCAATTAAATCTCCATTTTACCTATCAGCATGTTCAAAACAGAGTTTTAAGCTCATTTAGCATGCTTACACAATTTTTCAATCAATACAGTCCCCTAATCTAAACTATTTTGAACCATGTTCATGTTTCTAAATTTTCCAGCAATTACACATGAGTTTCATTAGCCATTTGATTACTAGCAATCAATTTCCAGGTTCTAATTGCACATAGCATGACCTTAACACATAAACAAATCATCTAACTCATCAATACAACCTAGAACATCATCAAACAATCATTCAATCAATCTATAACATGTTCATCACATTTTCCAGCATCCATACATTCAACCCACATTTCCATTTCAATTCAAACATGAAATTTACAAGAGAAGCAAGTAATTACCTTAATCACTAAGCTATCTAGATTTAATTTGGAGCTAAATCAAGGTTGTAGGACATAGATTCAAGCTTTCTCCCTCAAGCTTTTCTTTCTCTCTTTTTCTCTATTCCAATCGGCCAAACAAAGGATAATGGAGAAGATGACAACATCTAATCCATGTTATTGGAATTGTGCATTGTCTAAAATGTCCCTTAATTAATCCTTAATATTAACTTAATCAAGGGCATTTAAGAGATGTAGGATTTTTAGCATGCATTCCTTTAGCTTGTTAGAATTTACAAGTTGGTCATCTTAATTTGGTCACTTGTTCTTTCATTCATTCAATTAGACCCTTGACTAATCAATTTAGCTTAATTTCTAGATTCAATTAAGCTATCAACTTAAGCAATTGATTTCAATACTACTAGGCTAGGATTTAGGGTGTTACAATTCTCCCCCCTTAAAATAAATTCATCCTCAAATTTACTTGAATCGAAAAGATGGAGATATTGCTTCTTCATGATTTCTTCAGATTTCCATGTAGCTTCTTCTATCTTGTGGTTTCTCCACTAAACCTTGACAAGAGGAACAATCTTGTTCCTAAACTTTCTTACTTCCCGATCAAGAATCTGAACAGGTTATAATTCATAGGATAAGTTAGGGTTCAACTCAACTTCTTTCGGTTCAAGAATATGGGATGGATCTAATCTGTATCTTCTGAGCATAGATACGTGGAATACATTGTGGATTCTATCGAATTCTCTAGGGAGAGCTAATCGATAGGCCACTGGTCCAGTTCTTTCAGTGATTTGAAATGGACCAATGAATCGGGGACTGAGTTTCCCTTTTCTTCCAAATCGAAGGACTTTCTTCCAAGGTGATACCTTTAGGAAGACTTTGTCTCCAATAACATACTGGATATCTCTTCTTTTCAAGTCAGCATATGCTTTCTATCTATCGAAAGCTGCCTTCAAACGATCATGAATGATTTTCACTTGTTCTTTGTTTTCCTGAAGCAATTGAGGCCCTAGCACTTTGTTTTCCCCCAATTCAGACCAACATAAGGGAGTTCTAAACTTCCTCCCGTATAGAGCTTCGAATGGCTCCATCTAAATATATGCTTGATAGCTATTGTTGTAGGCAAACTCTACAAGGGGTAGAGATTTCTCCAGTTCTTCCCGAACTCTATAACACAAGCACGAAGCATGTCTTCTAAAACTTGAATAATCCTTTCAGATTGTCCATCAGACTGAGGATGGAAAGTTGTACTTAGATTTACTTTGGTTCCAAGAGCTTTCTGTAGAGACTTCCAAAATTGAGAAGCAAATCTAAGATCACGATCAGAGATTATTGTTGTAGCTACACCATGCAATTGAATCACTTCACAGATGTACAGCTCGGCTAAGGTTTCCAAGCTCATGTTCATTCAAATAGGGATGAAATGAGTAGACTTTGTGAATCTATCTACAATCACCCATACATTGTTCTTTCTTGGAGTTGAAGGAAGACTAGTAACAAAATCCATTGTAATACGATCCCATTTCCACTGAGGGAATTCGATTGGCTGAAGTAATCCAATAAGAACTCAATGTTCAGCTTTAACTCTTTGACAAGTCAGGCACTTCTATACGAAGTCTGTGATAGCCGATTTCATACCCGGCCACCAGTATAGTGGCTTAAGATCCTTGTACATCTTAACCGATCCTGGGTGAATCGAAAATGAGCTTTGGCAAGCTTCTTGTAACATTTTTTGTCTTAGTTCCTCGTTGTTAGGAACATACACTCTATCCTTGAAATAGAGGAGTCCATTTGACTTAAGGGAGAAGTCAGAATTTGACTCAGAGTCTAACTTGGATATGATCTTTTGAAGATCTGAATCAGTTTGCTAGAGTTCTTTAATTCTCGAGATTAAGCTAGATTGAACTTGAAGTTCAGACAAGAATTTATGTCCTTTGGATAAACAGAAATCAGCATTGATAGCTGGAGTAGCTACAAAGAATACACATGATCATTAAGGAAAATTTCGAGTGGTTACTTGAAAAATAAGTAAGTGCTCGAATAGCTTTCTTGTGACCTAAGAAAGTTCAAATTTGGTTGAAATATACTGGAATTTAGATTTAGGAGTTTACCCGAGTATGGTTTACGTAAGGGCATCAACAACAACTCTTGCTTTCCCTGGATGGCAGTCGATAACCAAATCATAGTTTTTAAGCAATTCAAGCCATCTTCTTTATCTCAGATTCAAATCTTTCTAAGTCAGGAGATATTTGAGACTCTTGTGGTCTGTGAACATTGTGAACAGGTTACATTTCTCCTCATACAAGTAATGTCTCCATATTTTGAGAGTAAACACGATAGCTGCCAATTCTAGATCATGTGTTGGATAGTTTGACTCATGTGGTTTCAGTTGCCTTGAAGCATAAGCTACCACTTTTCCATCTTGCATTAGGACACATCCGAGTCCTAAATGAGATGCATCACTATAGACAGTGAATTCTTTACCCGATTCTAGTTGGATAAGAACCGATGCATGAGTCAGGGCTTGTTTAAGTTGATCGAAGCTTCGTTGTTGGCTTTTCGACCAAAAAAGGTGTATCCTTTCGGGTTAACTTTGTTAAACTTACGGCAATGGATGATAATCCTTTGACAAATCACTGATAATATTTGGCTAAATCGAGAAAGCTTCTAATTTCACTAATATTCCTCAGAGGTCTCCAATCCAGGATGGATTGAATTTTCTTCGGGTCTACTTTAATCCCTTCTATCGAGATGACATGGCCAAATAGCGAGACTTCTGGTAGCCAAAATTTACATTTAGAGAACTTTGCGAACAATTGACATTCTCGAAGAGTTTGCAATACAATTCTGAGATGCTCGGAGTGTTCTTCCTTGTTCTGGGAGTAAACTAGGATGTCATCAATGAAGAAGACCACGAACTTGTCGAGATAAGGCTTGAACACTCGATTCATGAGATCCATGAAAGCAACCGGAGCATTTGTTAGCCTGAATGGCATTACAAGAAATTCATAGTGGCCATATCGAGTACGAAAGGCTGTCTTGGGCACATCTTCTTCTTTTACCCTCATTTGATAGTATCCCGATCAAAGATCGATCTTTGAGAATACCAAAGCATCATTGAGTTGATCGAAGAGATCTTCTATCCTTGGGAGAGGATACTGATTCTTAATTGTAAACTTGTTCAACTGTCTGTAATCAATACAGAGTCTCATGGTCCCGTCTTTCTTCTTTACGAACAAGACTAGAGCACCCCAAGGAGATGAGCTAGGTTGGATGAAACCCTTGTCTTGTAGCTCTTGGAGTTGCTTCTTGAGTTCTTTCAACTCAACATGTGCCATTCTATAGGGTGTAATGGACACTGGGGCTGTTCTAGGTTGAACTTCAATTTTGAATTCTACTTCTCTGGTTGGAGGGACACTAGGGAGTTCCCCGGGAAAAACATTAGTGAATTTAGAAACAACATGCATGCTAGGCAAATTGAATTCAATTTCATCTTGGAGAGTCATCTTAGCAAAGATTGAAGTTGGTTTCTTGTCTATTAAGAGAATGGATTCTTTCCCTAAGCCCCGGAGATACAGTCTCCAATTTTGGCAATCTACCCAGGCTTCGTGTTTACTTAACCAATCTAACCCCAATATCAAGTCAAATTCACAAAAAGGTAGAACATAAAGATCAATAGGAAATGGTATGTTTCAAATGGTCAAGGAAGCTTGCTTGTGGCGCAAGTTAATGGGTGTTTTTCCCTCTAATGGATTCGAAACTACAAAACTTGATTCAATAATTTTGGGTTTTAATTTTAACTTGTTGATCAAGGCAGAACAAACAAATGAATGGGTAGACCCCGAATCAATTAAAGCATATGCAAGACTGGAATTTAACTCAACGGTACCTGCAATAACATCGGGAGCTTCTTCATCATCTTTACCACAAATATGGTACATACGAGCAGGGGCTCAGGATTCTTGATGAGTTGGAGCATTCAAATGATTCCCTCTGCCTCTCCCTTGATTTCCAGATTTGGCTTGTTTAGGATCCTTGTTTCGATTGGAGAGAGTTGAGCTAGCATTCCTAGGTGTTCAACTTGGAACCTTATTGGGATTCTGGGGACAATCCCTGATATAGTGATCTGAGGCTCCACATAAGAAACACAAGTTTTGTCGAGTTCTGCATTGCCTGGTGTGGTGCTTCTGACAGAACTTGCAGGTAGAATACTGAACAGCTTTACCAGAATTCCTCGTAATATCAACTAAGATAATCGGGGCTGAGGATTTGATTATCGATTGAGGTTTCGGTATATAGTTTCTCTTCTGGATATGAGTATAATTTGAAGAGTGATCTTTAGAGTGTTTAGCTTTCTTTGACTGCCAGTGTGGCTTGTCACCATTTTGGATCGTTTATCTTTCCAAGTGTGTCCACTCTTATGTTTCTCTGAGGCCTTCATCTCCGCCTCTATAGCAATGACTCGGTTTACCAAACTTTGGAAGTTGGTAATACCCAGAGCAGTGAATATAGGGATTAATTCATCATTTAACTCGTCAATGAACATTCGGCACTTGTCGGCCTTGGTTTTGATATATTCTGACCCATATTTGCAATACTTGCAGAAGTTGCTTACATACTATTCAATAGGTTGACCCCATTGCTTGAGGTATAAGAAAAATTTTCGGCGCTCGGCCATATATTGTTCACTGATATACTTCTTCCTGAATTCATCGAGGAAGAATTTCCACGTCACGACTTCTGCAGGGGCAGTTAGTGTAGTAGTTTCCCACCAACTTAAGGCTTTATCAGCTAACAAAGCTATAGCACATTCTAGTTTGTGTTCATTGGGACAAGGTAGTTGCTTGGTTAGGATTCGAGTAGTGGCTTCTAGCCAGTGCTCAGCTACTTCTGGGTTTGCTTCATCGGTGCCAGTGAAGGTATAAGCTCGATGTTGAGCCAGTTTGTCAATTGGTGCTCGGTTTGGCATAGCAACAATAGGAGTAATAGGGTGACCTTGTTTTAAAGTAGATACAAGATGATTGAACATCTCCTTCATACTTAGAAGACATTCTTATTGCACATGATTGATAGCAGGAGCTTCCTGTTGAGCAGCAGCTTGAGCTCGATGTTGAGCTTGATGTTGAGGAGGAATATGTTCCATCCTCACACTGTCTCCTTCATTCGAGGAGCCTTCAGGACTTTCATTATCCTGAATGAGTCTTGTTTCAGACATTCTACGTTCAAATAGAACAATTAGGAGTTCAGTTTAATAAGCAAGACACAAGCTATTCAATACAAGTCACCTAGGTGGCACAAGTATCCTATATGATGCATGATAGCCCGGTTTAGTCCAAGAATTGACTAAACCTAAAGCTCTGATTAACAATTAATTTGTAACACCCCTACCAGGGTTAGTTGTAACTCGGTTCAAGAGCGTTACTTAGCAAGCAAGTAAAAAGAAATACAAGACATGGCAAGGCATTCAAACTATACAAGCAATCTAACATTCATGCTTCCTTAGCATACAAGCAAGGCACATTTGATTCCTAAATCATCCTATCATTCGAACTAAGCAAGCAAGGAGGGAGCAAGCATTCAAACAAGGTATAAGCAACCATTCATGCATTTCTTTTCATGCATGTAATCTCAAATGTAACTTCAAATTTCATCCTAACCATTGGGCTATACTTACAATATCATTAGATTAATTTCTTTCATGCTTATAATACAAGCTACTACTTTCATGGTTCATTTTATAACACTTGCACAATGTTACCTATCCTATTTGAACTACCTTAGAGTTGCATGCTTCCAATTCACTTTGTGTTCCTTATCTTGTACATGTTTAGTCATTTCATTCCTACATTTACTAAGCATAACTATCTAGCCTTTAATAGTATGTATCTAATTCCATTCAAGCCTATAACAATACCTAACCATTCAGCCAATTACACCAAACACATACAATGCATGAAACTAGATCATTCAAGGCTTATTCTAGTCTTAAGCATTCGACAAAGTTCATGCTAGAACCAAACACATGAATCATGTTATAAACATACACAAGTGATCATAAGTTTTGCATGACAATCGAATGGAATACAAGCAACATGGTTTGGTTACCTTACTTTCTATTCAAGCAATCCATATACAAGATCATAGCATTCGAAAGTCATCAAGAAACCTAGACTAACATTAAGTCATTCCATCAACATATGCTCAACAACATTCAACCATTACAAGTTAAATAAGTTCATTACAAACCTTAAACTATATGCATATCATAGATAGGCCATCAAGCATTATATACAGTCCTTCAAAATGCATGTTCAAGCTATTTAGATACACCTAGTGCCACCATTCTAGGAGAATACAAAACAAGTATGGAATCTTACTTTAACCAAGCTTGTGTAGGAAGCTTCTTGCTCAAGGAATCAAGCTTCAAGATCAAGCAATGTTGAATCCTTTAACCTGTAGGTTGGGAAGAGTAAAACAAGAGTGATAAGTATAAAAATGTACTTAGTGAGGTAGTAACTAGTCTAACCATTTGTTATTTCAAGTTTCATGTCTTTTAACTCAAGTGTAGACCTAGCTAAGGCTTCCAAGCATTAGAGTAGACTTAGCTAGTCTTTCAAACATCAAGAGTGACCTTATCTAGTCTTTCAAGCATCAAGATTATCCTATCTAGGATAGCATGCATTCGGCAAACAAGATTAGGCATCAAGAATTCATAATTCATGATTCAAGCAACATGCTTGCAAAACAAGAAACCAAGGAGTCATGCTTTCAAATCAAGTAACATACATCTCATGGCATTCAAGACAAGTATCATGTATAATTGAATTGTTATTACATTTGTTAATTCATTTAAACAACCCCTTTGGTATTTAGTTCGTATAGGTAATTGAGTCTCTAACCAACTGTTGCCACAATATGCACTCTAGTCCTGGTCAACCCTCATACTGTCGCCAAATACCACATATGTACCCTCCGTCTGTCACCAAATAGGGGCCTTAGCCCTAGACTGTAGTCCACCCGTGCACAATGAGCTCTAGACTCTAAGGCATGCCTTTCTACCTGATCCAACTAGCTACCAAGGTTGTTCGAATTACCATTTATTCATTTTATCATGTTCAAGATCATGTTCATGTCAAGTAAGATCATTTCGTGTTAAGCCCTTAGGCTATTCAGCCTTAGCTCAAAAGTCAAGTGGTTTCAAGATTCATTCATCATGATGAGATAACACCATACCTCAAACAAGTCAATAGCATTCAATCATGTTGTATCATAGCACATACAAGGATTCAAGCTATCATCAATCATGCATAAGCATTTTGAATAGACATATAAACAATAATAGGATCATGTTTCATGTGTTTCTTTAATCATCCTTCCCTTATTAAGTCAAGTTCAAGATTAGATTCATTTACATGTCAATGTTGTAACAAGAATGCAATGGTTAGGAGCTAGTCCTAACCCTAGAGATAACTACACTCACAATACAATCCAAGCAAGCTAGCAATTTTCTTGTATAGCTATTCCTTTGTTCTTAGCCTTTGAATGATTTCCTTTTTCTCCTTCCTCCAAGTTCAAAGCTGGTTCTAAAACATTATACAAGCAAATGCATATTAAAACAAGTCTCATATGACCATTCAAGCAAGGCAATATTACTAGTACTTATCATACACAATTTTGGCAGCAAGATTTTGCTCATATAAGTACAATTCAGCCAACATTTCAATAAACAAAGCTAGGCAAAATCCATTTATCCCAAACTATTACAAACAGTCCAATAAAACTGTGTACAAAACAGTTTATAACTAGCTTAAGTGCTGTTGCCTGGCAGCTTGCACACTACATGTTTAAACAGGCATATCTTTCAATTCCTACGTCGGAATTTCTATTAATTTATACCATTGGAAATATAACAAAATTGTCTTTAAAACCATAATAGGCTTGCATTTTATTTCTTAGCCAATTAATACAGTTTGTGTTCAAAGATAGGGCATTTTACACTGCCTGTACAGTTTTCACTTTCCGGCTATTTCCATTTACAATTTACAGTTTCCAGTATAGGACCCAGTTTTCAGTTATGTTTTCACATAATGAAAGTAGACATACTAAGGATTATGTCATTAAAATTTCAGCCCTGAATTTGATCTCTACAAATTTTGGTGAATTTTCAAATTGACTGCCCAGAACAGAGCAATTCTGGGCAGCTTACACTAGGTTGCAATTCTAGTTCTTTATTTCATTCCAACAAGGTCCTATCATGACAATTTCATTCACAAACATGTTCATACATATTTAGGCCATCATAATTCACCTAAAAATGTTCTCAAAACAGGGCATAGTCATGTTGAACCTAGTTTAATCCAATTGATCACAATTACACATCAATTCATCAACTAGGCAGTCCATTACCTAATTTACTAGTTCAATTAGGTGTAGTCATTTTTCCAGAAAGTTACCAATTCAATTAAATCTCCATTTTACCTATCAACATGTTCAAAATAGAGTTTTAAGCTCATTTAGCATGCTTACACAATTTTTCAATCAAAACAATCCCCTAATCTAAACTGTTTTGAACCATGTTCATATTTCTAAATTTTCCAGCAATTACACATGAGTTTCATTAGCCATTTGATTACTAGCAATCAATTTCCAGGTTCTAATTGCACATATCATGACCTTAACACATAAAGAAATCATCTAACTCATCAATACAACCAAGAACATCATCAAACAATCATTCAATCAATCTATAACATGTTCATCACATTTTCCAGCATCTAACATTCAACCCACATTTCCATTTCAATTCAAACATGAAATTTACAAGAGAAGCAAGTACTTACCTTAAGCACTAAGCTATCTAGATTTAATTTGGAGCTAAATCAGGGTTGTAGGACATGGATTCAAGCTTTCTCCCTCAAGCTTTTCTTTCTCTCTTTTTCTCTCTTCCAATCGGCCAAACAAAGGATTATGGAGAAGATGACAACATCTAATCCATGTTATTGGAATTGTGCATTGTCTAAAATGTCCCTTAATTAATCCTTAATATTAACTTAATCAAGGGCATTTAAGAGATGTAGGATTTTTAGCATGCATTCCTTTAGCTTGTTAGAATTTACAAGTTGGTCATCTTAATTTGGCCTCTTGTTCTTTCATTCATTCAATTAGACCCTTGAATAATCAATTTACCTTAATTTCTAGATTCAATTAAGCTATCAACTTAAGCAATTGATTTCAATACTACTAGGCTAGGATTTAGGGTGTTACGGCTTAGGTAAGCCTCTAACTAGATTTTGGGAAACTAATTTCTCTAAAACACTTATGCTAGCATGCCCTAGTTTCCCATGCCACAACCATGCATCATTTTCATCATTAGCAACCAAACATGCTTGGGATGAATGTATGTCATCTAGATGCACCAAGTAAATGTTACCTATGCGATGACCAATGAGCATTATTTCATTTGTTTTAATGTTCACAATTTTATACCCATTAACATCAAAATGAACATTAAAACCCTTATCACACAATTAACTAATGCTCAACAAATTATTCTTAAGACCATTGACAAACAAGACATCTTTAATAAGAATAGAGGAGAGATTACCAATAGAGCCAATACCCTCAATGTGGCCCTTGGAGTTGTCACCAAAGGTCACCACTCCACCACTCTTTGGCTTTAGCTTCATGAATCTACTCTTGTCGCTGGTCATGTGTATTGAGCATCCACTATCAAGGTACCAAGTGTTTTGACTTGAAGCTTTGGCCTTGTAGCAATGCTCCCCCTACAAAAAAAGATTAGTTCTTAATATTTGGTACCCACACCATTTTGGGCCTATGTGAGTTAGCTCCCAAGTACTTGGTTCCCTTAGGAATCCAAGAAGACATAGCATGAATATTATTAGAAGTTGCAAGTTCCTTAGGAACCCATACACTCCTAATTCTTTTACCTCTAGGATGCATGTGAGAGCTTCTTTGTTTGTAGTTAAAAATGTTTCTTTTTACATGGTTTTGGAAGATTCGCCTTTTTCAAAACTAGAAGAACCAACTTTTAAAGAAACTTTGAGCTCATTCACCACTTTGTGGTGTTCATCATGAAATTGAGAAAGAAGATTGTTTAAATTGATATTTCTTTTTCAAAGAATTTCAAATCATCTTTTAAAATTGAAATCTTCCTTTCAAAATCCGAATTGGTTTTGGATAAAAAATCATTTTGAGTTTTTATATAGGAAATCGATTTTTTGTTTTTCAAAACTGATTCTTTATATTTTCCACCAATTTGTCATAAACCTCTTGTAACTCATCATAAGCATCTTGAAGCTTATCAAATGTAAAATCAAAGTTAGATGAGTTGAGGTTTACCTTAGGATCGTCATCAATGGCCATAGGGCAAAGATTTGCTACTTCGTGCTCCTCTCCATTGGATGATGATTCCTCATTGCTCCAAGTAGCAACATGGGCCTTCATATTTTTCTTCTTATCGAACCCCTTCTTCTTGAGTTAAGGGCAATCCGATCTAATGTGGCCCGGTTTCTTGCACTCATAACATATGAGTTGGTCCTTCTCTTCTTCTTTGGAACTTCTTTCCCTGGTTGGATTTAATGAATCGACAGAATCTTTTGGCTATCATAGCCACTTATTCAAATTCATCTTCTTCACTTGAGTTGCTCTCCTCTTGGGGTAGACAGGCTTTGAGAGCAATCCCTTGCTTCTTTTTCTCCACCTCATTCTTCTCTACTCTTTTCTCTTCTCTTCCTTGCTTCATGATCTCATGAGTAAGGAGAGATCCTACCAACTCATTGAGCTTCAATGTCTTCAAGTTCTTTGCCTTGATGATTGTGGTCCTCTTCCCATCCCATGATTCGAGAAGAGAGTAGAGTAGCTTCCGGACAAACTTGTCTTCAGGAATGATTTCATCGAAGCAATTGTGATCATTTATGATAACCAAGAACTGGTCGAACATTTTGGAGACACTCTTATCCGGCTCTATCTTGAAATTCTCATAGCTTAAGTTGAGGATCCCGATCTTGGTCTCCTTTACGTCATTAGTGCCTTCGTAAGCGGTCTCTAACTTGTCCCACACCTCCTTTGCACTTGTGCACGATGACATTTTCACATACATGTCGGGATTGAGTGCACAAAACAAGATATGTAGGGCCTTGTCATTGATTTGGAGTTTTCTCTGATCTTCATCGGTCATTTCCACCCTTGTCTTCGGAACAAGTCTCCCTTCATCGTCCCTCTTCATAGGAATTGTCGGTCCATCTTCCACTACATCTCAAAGGACATAGTTGGTAGATTTGATGAAGAGTCTCATTCGGTTCTTCCAATAGGGATAATTATCCCCATTGAAGTATGGTAGCTTGGTTATCGATTGTGACTCAAACAAGTTTGGCCCGGAGGTGGATGCCATGGCTTTGAATGAATGGATGATCAACACTCTTCAAGGATTGCCTCTTATGATGTGAAGCCTTCAAAGAGTTAGGCTCTAATACCAATTGTTGAGTGGATCAAAAGAACGTAATTTGGCATAGAGGGGGTGAATTGGCTTTTTAAAAGTGGAGGTAGCAAATTGGAAATTGAAAGAATAAGGACAAAGCAAATTATATTAGTTCATGTAACGCCCGTATTTGGGCCTAGGTGTTAGCCGGGTTGGTTTGAGGGTTCGGTTGAATCGGTTTTAGCGGTTATGACTAGTTTCAGGATTAATTCGGTAAAAATGGTTTTTCATCAAAATAAAATATGGAAACATATTTTATAATCCTTATTTAATATGTATGTGATTATAGTGAAATCAATTTTGGAAAAGGTGATTTGGGAGTTTGACATTTTTGGACTAGTGACCAAAATGTAAAGTGTGCAAAACTGTTTTTAGTGACAAAATCGTAAAAGATCAAAACTTTGAATCTTGAAGGAGCTTTGACCAAGAGTCTAATTAAGACATTTCTTTTTTAATTGACTGACTTTTAAATGGTTTTAATTAAATTAAACATGTGGAGAGAATTAATTACTCACTTTATTTCCCAAAATACATTTTACGTAACTACCTTTTCTCTCTTTTATTTTCTCTCAAATTCTCTCCGGCCAAACATTCATTTTCTTTCAAAGATTTGAGGTAAAAATCAGATTTGATTTATCTTTTTAATCTCAAATGGTTTCTTAATGTATTCTTAACAAAACTTTGTTGTTTTATCTTTATTTTCTCATGTAAGTCTTCTCAATTGAAAGGGAAAATCATCATTGGAGGTAAGTTTTTGTTCTTCTCCTCTAATGAAAGGTTCTTTACTGAAATTACCAAGTTCTTGATCTTTTATGATTGATTTCTAATGTGTTTTGATAATATGATTATGAAAATTTGGTTTAAATGATGTTAATTGAGGGATTTTGTAAAGATTTGCTATAATCTGTTAATGTTGGGTTTTATGATTGAGATTTGTGACATTTTGGATGGTGGATAATGTTGAATAAGTGATTTTATCAATGGAATCCCGAAACTAGGTAGGTTGCTAAGTTTTGATGTTGATATCTTTGAGGTTATGGCTTGTTTAAGTGGTTAATTGATGGATGTTGATAATGGGATGATAAGGATGTGTTTTTGGATGTATGTTGATGTTGTTTTGTTGCTAAACTCGCTGGGTAGTGGCTGGAGATTAGTTAGTAAGGTTTCACCGGTGTTTTTAGTTGTTTTCGTTAGGCGAAAGCTTGTTTATGTTGAGATGGAAGTGTTGTGTGTTGCTAGAGGTTTTGATGCAATGAAGTGCAGTAATTCTCTGTTTTACTTTGGTAAGGAGCAATGGATGTTGATTCGTTAGCTTCAGAGGGTTTTGTGGACGTTGTGGAAGCTTGAAATTGATTCGGCAAAGCGAGCGAGGTATAATTGGTGAGTGGCACTAGTTTTTAAAGCTTTTCAAAGGTTTGAAAGCAAGGTTTGGGGGTTTAGATTAAGCTTGAAATGATAATCTAAGCTCGGAAGTAAGTATGAGATGTTTCGCTCTTGTTTCTCAGTTATTCCCATTGTTTTGGTTAATCATGCTTATGTTTTGGAAATGGTTTCGTTACCTACTGTTATGCATGTTTTTCTTTATGAATTGAGAAATGATTCATGTTATCCCATGAGGTTGATTTATGATTTTCAAGAGGTTACAACTTGATGAGATAATGCTATGCATTGATTGTGTTTTAAAATGGGATATGCTATGGTTTATGTTGATGCATTGAAAACAGTAGGTTAACATGATTTTGAAGTATATATTGGCAAGTGATGATGCTTATGATAATCGGATATAATTGGCCAACCAATAGGATGAGAGTGCACTATAAAATGTAGCAAAATTCGCATGTGCGTGTGGCCTTCGGCTCCGCAATAGCTGATCAACTATTGTGTTGAGGATACCGAAGTATATTTTGGTGAGAGCAACAAGCACCATGAGATTCTTAAATGGTGAGAGCAGCAAGCACCATGAGATCCGCCTTATGGAGAGAGCAGTAAGCTCCATAAGTCCATAAGTATTGGTGGAGAGAGCAGCAAGCTCCATCAATGTGTATTCGTATATCCGATGTGTTTATTTAATGAGAGTGCAACAAGCTCCTTGTGTATAGGGACGGCGAAGCAACCATCTAGGTCACTTGAATGCCAATATATGAGTTTACCTATATCATGGTTTGAAATGAAATTGTATATGTGATTTATACAAGAGATGATATCTTGAGATTTGTGGAAAGTTTAAGTATGTGAAACTTGCATTGAGATTTGCTTTGGTTTTAAAGCACGAGCCTTGTTATGAGCATGGTGAAAAAACGGTTTAAAAAGAAACAATTTTCTAAACGCATTGTTAGTGGCTTTGTTTTTGAGCAGCCCTTACTAAGCTTATCGCTTACGCTCTCTTTTCCTAACAATGTAGATAAGTAGAGAGATCGGACAGCAAAGTAGCAAACGGGAGAGTCCAAGCATTGCTCATACCTTAAGTATGGATTTTACATTTCAATAGTAATAAGTTTGGCAATGAGAGAATACCTTTTTGGATTTGGGAACGTATGTTGTGAATTCCTTGGTTTGGCACACTTGTATAGTGCATATATGAGTTGTAAATGGCCTTTATATGCTGGTTTTTGGTTGATTGGAGCCTTTGGAAGTTTTTTGGTTGCTTTGCTAGGATGCATGCCTCTAGATTTTATTTGAATTGTGATAGCACATATGTGAATGATGTTTCTGCTACAAAATGATGAAGATTGATCCTTAAATATGTTTGTTATATGTTTGGAGTATGCTTAGGGGTTTAAATATGGTTTACGGATTATTTATTGAGCAAAATGTGACATTACAGGCCCAAGTGTATCGATACTCGGGTCACCGTATTGATACCATATTGTTAAAATAGGCAAAGTGTATCGGTACAGTAAGCTCCGTATTGATACGATGAAGAAGAATGTACCAATACTCGGGGTCGTATCGATACGGTAAATGCTACTGGAATTACTGATTTGAAAATACAAAGGACCTTATTGATACTGTGGTTAAGCGTATCGATACTGTGGTGGTTAAAGTTGGTTAAAAGTATCTTCTGAAGTTTCTGTTCTTCATGTTTTAGTCCCTGAATGTTTGTGAATGCGATTGGCAACGTTTGGTTGATCGATTTAAGCTAAAAATTTACATATGAGCTTGAAACTCGAATAATTAAGTGTAGTTAGTATCAATTTGATAAAAATACCCTGTAATTGTGTAGTTTTACAATTTGGTCCCTAGTTTGTGTAACGGGACATTTAGATGTCGATTTGACGCCCGATTGAGTTGAGATTTTGACTGTTGCTTTCTCTCACACCTAGGTTAAATAAGTTGCATCTAGCAAAGTAAAAGAAAAAGAAAGGATTGTTTATTGAAGTGAAACGTTTGAGTTTTACTCTAATATTCCCCGTGTGACTCGCTCGATTCGGTCTTGCAATTAGACCGGGTAAAGGGGGTTATAGTTCAAGCTTCTAACAAGGTCTACATCCACTACCTTAGCTCCCACAAAGGATTTTCAACAATCTCCACTAGATGTTCTTCCCCTTTTCTAGGCTTAGGAGGTAACCTTTACAATCGGTTAATCTTTCTACCCAAAGATTAACCCAAAAGACTCTCTTTACAAAGAAGTTTTTGGAAAATAAAAGATATCTCTCACAAGACTGAATTTTGCCCAATTTACAATCAAACACGCCCCAAACATGAAATAAAGATTTACAATGAAGATTATAAACAAGTTGGGTGCAAGGATTTGACTCTATAAAGCACAATGGTTTGGATAATTGCTTGGATGTTGCAAGTAGGTTCAGTAGTTGTTGTTGGTGCTTTGGAGGCTTGCTTTTATACCCTTGCATTGAATTCTAACCAATTCGGTGGTTGAGATCATTAATCTAGTCGTTGGGATGCATTTTTGGCGCAATAAATGGTCTTCAACTGCCCAGTGTATTGGTACCCTCGCCACCGTATTGATACCTGTCTATAAGAAGAAAGAGACGTTATGTAAAAAGAAGGGTCATATCGATATACGGGAAGGCATACCTGTACGGTTATAGTGTAAAAATAAGGGTGTATCGATATATTATGGCCATATCGATACAGATTTTGCTCACTGGAATCCTGAGTGAAGTTTTAACAAAAAGTGTATCAATACGCTATATGGGAGTATCGATACGGTCTAATGACCATTTGAAAATAGCTGATTCCCCATAAGTGACACCAACGGCTATTTTTTATTAAATGCAATGATCTTCTGAATCAAACCAAACCGTATCGATACGGTGTAACTGTATTGGTACGCTATGCCTTTAAAATATATTTATTTTAAAATCATATCAATACAGTATAAACCATATCAGTACACTATATGCAATTAAAATTCTAGTAACGTAAAGTCGTATCGATACGGTTAGAGCGTATCGATACGCCTTAGTGTAAATTTCAAATTTGGCTTGAAAAACTTAGAGAAAACTTATTTGGTTTGATTTTTTGACTTAAAATCAGTTTTGATTCAAATAGCCTGTTAGTTTGTTAGATTTTTAAAATACATAAAAATTTATTTTCATTTACAAATAGGTCCTTATACAAATTTGTTATATCAAAATCAATATAGGTTTTACACAATTGGATAGCAAGTCGTCCAGGTAAGTATTTTGAACCATTGGATTACTCAAGTAAGGAAGGAAAAATTGAAAAACCCTCTATTGAGCAACCTCATGTTTTAGAATTGAAACCATTGCTAGGGCAATTGAAATATTCTTATTTGGGAAACGATAACACTTTGCCTATGATAATTTCTTCTAAGTTGCAGCCTGAACAGGAAAAGAGGTTGATCGACATGTTGGCGGATAATTTCCGACTTGAAGGGAATTAGCCCGGCAGTGGTATGCACAAAATTCTATTGGAGGATGATCACAAACCGACAATTGAGGCTCAAAGGAGGCTTAACCCTGCTATAAAGGAAGTCGTGAGGAAGGAAATCATCAAATGGTTTGATGCCGGTATCATATATCCTATCTCTGATAGTACATGGGTAAGCCCAGTACAATGTGTACCGAAAAAGGGAGGCATAACCGTGGTAAGCAATGAAAGCAACAAACTTATCCCAACTAGGATTGTGATTGGTTAGAGGCTTTGTATGGATTACCGCAAGTTAAATAAAGCTACTAGGAAAGATCACTTTCCTTTTCCATTTATTGACCAAATGCTTGACCATCTTGCAGATAAATCCTTTTATTGTTCTCTTGATGGTTACTTAGGTTCTAAACAAATCGCCATAGCATCGGATGATTAGGCAAAAACCACTTTCACATGCCCATATGGTACCTATGTGTCGCAACCCTTCTCAGGAGTCTTGACGTTTTGGAAAACTTTATAAAAATCACGGAGTCGCCCCCAATCTTTTTGAAAAAATGGGTGATTGGATCACTTTTAAAATAAGGGTATTTTGATAAAACGTTTTATTTATCAAAATAACATTTTTGGTCTACGAAAAATCAAAGAAAATAGGTTCAGGGGTCGGTTACGTGTAGGGAAGGGTTAGCGCCCCCACAACGCCCCAAAACTGGTACCTAATTGATTTCAAAAAAGTGCTTTGAAAAAACTGGAATTTGCAAGTTCTCAAAATTTCGATTTATTTTTTTGCTAAATGAATGTAAAACTATTTTAACGGTCTTATCGCTTGGGAGATGAACTTTAATCACCGCCAACACTCTTGGCGCTAACCCGTCATTCCCGTTTGATAAGACACCGCATTCATTAAGTTTTCATTTTTTAAACAAATCAACAAGAAAATTAAATGTGTTAAAGTCTTTTAATTTAAATCTAATCAATGATTAATCCCTAAAGAAACATCTACATTTATTTTAACTATTAAGGTTAAAATACAATTAAGCGTGTCTTATTGAAAATGTGAAGAATGTTTTACAACATACATGTCTCTATTCTAGGTTTTAAGTACCTACTCCAAAGGTTTAACACATATATATGTACATATAAAAAAAAGGAACAAAATTACTTAAATTAAATTAATTATCAAAATAATTGCTAAAATAAAGAAAAGGATAATTATTTTTACTTAAAAAAACTATATTGGTGATTAAATTGAAAGAAAACAAAACGTGAGGGTTAATTTGAAAACAATTAAAAATTTAGGGCCAAATTGAGAAAAAAAAGGATGAAATTGAAACAATTGAAAACTGAAGAGATGCGACGCAAGATCCAAAGAAGAAGGGCACGAGTTATACCCGGGTATGGGTCGGGTTACGGGTTAGTATATATAGTAATTATCAAAAAGAAAAATCATTTCTCCTTCTTTTATAAAAATGGATCAAAACCGGTCCTTTCTAAATTCTTTGATGCATTCATCATGTTCTTCATAAAATAAAGAACACGGTGAACATCCACCGTGCCAACCGCCTTCCACCGGCACCGGTCGCCGTTGCCAATGGCGAAATTTCCCAGAAACCCTAGTTTTCCAGATTCCAGCGACCTCAAGGTCACGTTTTTCATCGGAGCTTCTAGACTCCTCCTTCCAACATCCCAACTGCCACAATTTGGGCAGATACCCACTTCATGGGAGCTCTAACTTTGGCAACACATTCCCTAACCACCTTATCCTATTCCTCTATGATTGCATTAACACATGCCTTCTAATGATTTGTCAGAGGGTTTCCTTTATCTTATATCTTATCGAATGATAGAATCCTTGATTTTCTTAAGTCATCCACCACCCTTTTGAATGCAGTGCTATTCTCAATGGTATGCCCCTAACTCCTGCATGATATTCGCATTGTGCCTTCTCATCATACCATGATGGGTATGGTGGTGAGAATGGGGGAACATGTCTTGGCAACACCATCTGGGATTTGACCAATTCAGCAAACAATTCTGTATATGTCATTGGAATAGGAGGGAAATATGGTTTCGAGCTCCCCTAATATCTCCGTTCTTCCTTCGGAGGATTTGTGACTGTTGGAGCTGTGGTCGAGACATTGGGTTTGTTGAAGACTACCCACTTTGAGTAACTGGGGTTGTAGACATTAGTGGCATTAACTTCATTATCTCTCTTTTTGTATGATTTCTTTGTTTCCCTACTATCCAACTTTCCACTTTTCATGGCTGCAAGAATCAATCCTCAATTTATAAGCATGTCTGCAAAACTCTTTGTGGCATGATTGAGCATACGATCATAGAAAGAACCATTCAATGTCTCCACGAACATTGGGGTGATCTCATTTTCCAGCAATGGTGGTTGGACTTGAGCAGCCACATCCTTCCATCTTTGCGCCTATTGGCGAAAGCTCTCATGATGCTTTTGCTTCATCCCTTGTAGGACTAAGCGGGTTGGAATCATGTCTGAAAATGCTTGTACTGCTTAGTGAAGGCTCTGGACAAATCTTTCCACGATCTGATATTAACTCGACTTAGTTGCATGTACTAGCGTGCAACTGATCCTACTAGACTGTCTTGGAAGCAATGGATAAGCAGCTTCTCGTTGTCAAGATACATCGACATCTTCCTGTAATACATAGTTATATGTGCTAAAGGGCATGTAGTTCTATTATATTTTTCAAAGTCAGATACCTTGAATTTTGGTGGTACTACCAGATCAATCACTAGGCTTAAATCCTTGGCATCCACTCCTCCATATATACCTCCTTCTTGGAAAGACTTAATCATTCCTTCCAACTTCTCATAGCGATCTTCCCATTTCTTCTCAGCTTTCACCTTATCAGTAATTTCATCAAGATCAGACACCTCAAGGACCTTTTCAGAGTTTATCTTTCTATTATTTCAAGCTGAGGTTTCAGCAAAATGTGGTGCAATCTTAACCTTAGAAGATTGAGTTTCTCTTTGCATACTTGGATGAATGGAGGCCATCCCCTAAAATTTTGGCACAACATTAGCTTCCTCGCCAGCTTCCACCGCGTCTGGGTCCCTAAAGCCTAACATGGCTACAATTGAACCAACCGTCTTTTGATGAACTAACTCCATTTGTTGCTTCAGATTCGTCTCCAGCTTGTCTAATCTATCATGGGTACTCTTATGGTTGCTTTCTAAGGCCGTCACTCTGTCTTCCATTGTTCTGACTTGAGACTGAGTACCATACTTGTGATTTGTTATTGCTATTTTGATTTTCTATCATTTTTTTATTTGAGTTAGATTCTTATTATGTCATGTATGCAAGCACAAATGTAAACACAAATGAAAAGAAAAGCTATTAAACATAGAAGAATGCAGATGCATGAATGCAAGTGAAGGGCCATTAATTCCATGAAATATCTGCTCAAGAAACAACTCTTTTATTGAATATGAAATGATCCTTATTACATCATATTCCATTTACAAATATTTTTCAGCCTAAACTCCTAGTTCCTTGATTTCTTCAACGAGCCACATAAGCCTTGATCCCACTTCTCTTACTGGCTTGATATATTGATGAAGAGCTGCAACTTCAGTGGCTAACATCATCACGTGTCGAGCCATATCCTGTACATGGGTCATGACAGTCCTATCAAACTCATATCGTTCTTGAAATCTTCTAGCAACGCCTCAAAAACAAGTGAACCAATAGTCATTACCTCCCTCAGCTATGTCTTCAAGGACCATGATCTTCATCCTATATTCTTGGATGATGCTATCCATTCCTTCAACCTGTTTCTTCAAGGTATCATTCTCACTTAGACAAGCCTGAAGTTTGATATAGGTGTGATAATTCTGGACTCTATGCATTGAGCATTTCAAATCATCTATCTTGGCTTGCAACTTAGCAACACAAGCCTGACTTTGCTTCAGCTTCTTGCTTGTTTCATCATATGTGTTTGCAGCTCGAATAAACGGATCTTGTTGTCATGGGCCTTCCTTTTCCATGCAACCACAATTTCCTTCTCCTTTTCCAAAATCTGCTTGCTACTTCCACTTTCAGTTGCCAGTTTACCTTTCCTCTATTCTTCAGCAAGGGCTCATCTATATTTCTCAACCTCGCACCTTCCTCGTTCCTTTTCTTTTCCTACAGCATGCTCAATTTCTTGCTTCCACTGCTCCAGAGTCTTTCTCAGATTAGCATTTCGGATGGCGGTCTGGAATTTGAGGAAATCACCCATTTGGATCTCAAACTTCTTTTCTAGTTCTTCATACAGCTTTATTACTCGCTTTGTCTTCCCTTTATACTTTTCAACATCGAGGCTTAAGTCAAACTTGTCTCTTTGGTTATGCTCTTATAAGGCTTCTATCTCCAACTTAGCCCTTCTTAACTCTTCTCTTAGGATGTCAGCTTCTGTAAGAACTACCTTTAATTATTCTTCTAGAGACTTGGCATGTCCGGGTGTAGGTGCTATGACCTTTTCATTTACTCTCGTATGCCTCCAAATATCATAGTCTAGGGTGTACATGCAATGTTTATCCGATTCTAACTTCATATGATAACAGTGGTTCCACGCATCATTGATTGTCTGAATCTTCTGTCTAAATTATCCTTGGAACTTGAATTCTGATAGGCCAATACTGGTAGTGAATGGGATGAATTACCGAGACCCAAACTGACGAGATACTAGCAAAGGAGCACATCCAATTCCTCCCCACAAACCTAGCAGCATTAGGAAGTTGAAATCTCCATATTTATATAGGACTTTGGTATGACCCATCCAAGGAACCCTCCATCTAATGTCTTCATCATGATCCCTGAATATATCAATCCATTTATTCTTCTTAACAACGGGCCAATCCTTTGCAAAGAACTATGGAGAGGTGAGAAGTTTGGGGAAACCACAATTGATAAGGCCAATGTTGGGCATTTCCAAAAGTGACTAAAAGCCCAAACTTGTAGAAGCGGAGCACATCCTCCAAAACGGACACCTTTGACTTTTCGACAAGCATTGAGGGAAATAAAGGTCTCAACAAGTACAGCTGACACTGGATTGACTCCTCTCTTTAACTGTTCAAGGAAATCAAGTAATGCCATATCAATGTTCCTTAGAACCTTCAGAAAGATAACTAAACCATAAATTGCAATGGCTAGGAGATCAACCCTCTTTTCCCTGTCAGGGTGAATTGAAATTATACTTCTGATTCTTGACCAAAGGAAATTAAAGGTGCCTCCTCTCTTCCGTATCAACCCCTTGACCCAACCATCAATCATACCAGCGAAAGCTTGACGTTTTGTATGTGGGTTTCTGTTTTTGGGAGGCTTGGCATAGACCCAATTCTTCTTCACTTTACACAGATTGAAAAGGGCTATGTACTCCTCAAATGTAGGCATCATATCTTCTTTATTGAAAGTGAAGCAGCAGTACCCTGGATTCCAGAATTGGACCAAGGCTTTCAGAAACCGTTCATCAACCTTCATGTGCAAGAGATAGGCTATATCACCATAGACTGCATGGAACAACTGTTGAGTCTCATAATCAAAGTGCTCCCAGATTTCCCGCAGTTCTTGCACGTTGTTCTATTTGATATTGATATGGGCATGTTCTAAAGTGTCTATCTCATGATCAGCTGCTAGATTGTCCCCAAATATTCATTGATTCACCTCGGACCAATGTCGTACCTTTGCATTCTCATCTTCACTTCTCAAAATCCTTCCATCCATAACAAGAGCTTTTCAAAGTTGAGCAATTATTTTGAGAATCAACCCCTTCTAGATATGTAATGATGTGACATGAATGGATATGCAAAATAACAAGACAAGGGAAATGATGATTAAAATCAAGAAAACACAGCGATTTCAAAAATAATTTCACGAACAATTCTGGGCAGCACATTCCAACACTCCAGGACATGTCTCTCCTTATTACTAAAACCCTAGGTTTTCCGCATGGCTCTATTGGGGTGGGCTCTAAGTTCTCAAATAGTTGGGATCTAAGAGGTACACAAGCTGTCCTTGTTGTCCCCTACTAAAGGTAACAAAGCCCCTGGTTCTCACCCATTATAGGTTTCATACGAACCAAGTTCAACTCAGGAGACTCACTTCCTACGTCTTCTCAAAGAATCAGAATCCTTACGAAGACATGGGGCATATAAGTCCCAAAGGTACTTGCTAGGCTCATACGGAGAATCAATATTCTGACATGAGCAAAGTGTTTTCCTCTCCCTTAACAATTGGGTAAAGCTCGGGAATAGAGCTTTTTGTAATAATTTTAAAATGCGTAAAATAGAATTACATTCATTAAGCGAACAAATAGATTGAAACCTTTTTGAACTTCCAAATTCCTTTTCTAAAAACATTTTGAAAACATTTTGTGGCCTGACCCTCTTTTATTTTTTTAAAAAACAAAATTTCCCCAGCGGAGCCGCCAAGATGTCGCAACCTTTCTTAAAAGTCTTGACATTTTGGAAAACTTTATAAAAAACACGGAGTCTCCACCAATCTTTTTGAATAAAAGTGTGGTTGGATCACTTTTAAAACAAGGGTATTTTTATAAAACATTTTATTTATCAAAATAACATTTTTGGTCCACGAAAAATCAAAGAAAACAGGTTCGGGTGTCGGTTACGTGTAGGGAAGGGTTAGCACCCCCACAACGCCCAAAAACTGGTACCTAATTGATTTCAAAAGGTGCTTTGAAAAAACTGGAATTTGCAAGTTCTCAAAATTTCGATTCATTTTTTCACTAAATGAATGTAAACTATTTTAACGGCCTTATCGCTTGGGAGATGAACTTTAATCATAGCCAACACTCCTAGCGCTAACCCGTCATTCCCGTTTGATAAGACACCGCATTCATTAAGTTTCCATTTTTTAAACAAATCAACAAGAAAATTAAACGTGTTAAAGTCTTTTAATTTAGATCTAATCAATGATTAATCCCTAAAGAAACATCTATATTTATTTTAACTATTGAGGTTAAAATACAATTAAGTGTGTCTTATTAAAAATATGAAGAATGTTTACAACATACATGTCTCTATTCTAGGTTTTAAGTACCTACTCCTAAGGTTTAACACATATATATGTACATATAAAAACAAAAGGAAAAAAATTACTTAAGTTAAATTAATTATCAAAATATTTTCTAAAATAAAGAAAAGGATAATTATTTTTACTTAAAAAAACTGTATTGGTGATTAAATTGAAAGAAAACAAAATGTGAGGGTTAATTTGAAAACAATTAAAAACTTAGTGCCAAATTGAGAAGAAACATGACGAAATTGAAACAATTGAAAACTGAAGAGCTGCGGTGCAGGATCCAAAGAAGAAAGGTGCGGGTTATAGTTGGGTATGGGTCAGGTTATGGGTTAGTATATATAGTAATTATCAGAAACAAAAATCATTTATCCCTCTTTTATAAAAACGATCAAAACCGGTCTTTTTAAATTCTTTGATGCGTTCATCATGTCCTTCATAAACTGAAGACCATGATGAACATCCGCTGTGCCGGCCGCCATTGCTGGCGGCAAAATTTCCCAAAACTCCTAGTTTTCCAGATTATGGTGACCTCAAGATCGTGTTTTTTCATCAGAGCTACGTTGAAATCAAATCACAATGGTGTTTTAAACAAAATAAAAGGTAAAAACAATCTCGTTTTCTTTGTTAAATTTGAAACAGAAAAGAAAAGGAGAGAAAATGTTACCAGAAACTTGCTTCTCTTATTGCTTTGGAATTTTGATTACAATTGCTTGCTTCTGCTGGGAATTCAAATGCTTCTAATGTATATGTATTGTGTATGAATTTCTCTATAAACTTGTTGTTGTGTTACATGAAATATACATGGGTTTATATAGGTACAATTGTGCTTGAGTTTCAAGCATAAATCCCTAATGTTCATCCCCGAAAATGCATCATTTTTTATTCTGATTGCTTGATTATTGCTATGGCACCGATTTTGGGATTCAATTCCTCCTGTATTGGTTGACTTTGCCTGCAGCTAAGGCTTCAGTTTAGGGATTCAATTCCCTTTTGATTTTATCTTAATTTTCATTGAATTATCAAGCTCTAATTTAGGGATTTAACCCTTTTATTTCTTTGTTTGCATATTCCCGATGACTCGAACGGTGTTAGCGAGGAGCAATCGAAGCGAGTGGAACATCAGAGAAGATGTAATGCTCGGTGGTAACTGGAAAGTTGAGTGCGTGACTACCACGCACAAGTGGTGATTCGTGTATGATGCTACGGAGCACCCTGGGCTGTTGGATTGCTCTCTGATCTATGGTCCAAATGACGGGCCATTTGCCTTCCTCTAGTTGGATCACGCGTCCACTCCGTGTATGATCTATGCCGTTGGATCAGCCCCGATCCAACGGTCCTCTTCAGCCGCAAAAAAAGCCATAGGTTTTAAATTAGAATTGGGCTGAGCATGCCACGTATTTTAAATGTAAAAGGGCATGTAATTTCAAATAGACTCTTAAAACAGGCTCTTTATTTCTGCCTAACTAGCTAAAAATGTAATGGACTTGTATGGTTTTCTATGATTGAATTTGGACTCTGTTTATTTATTTTATCAGCCGAATATGTAGTGAGCTTTATTTTTTAGATTGATCATTTGTTTATTTTCTATGTAGTGAATGCCCCAACTCATATCTAATGAACTTTATTCCATTTCAACTAACTAATCAATCGGTCAAATTATTCTAACTATCAATTAAACCCCCTTATTCAACAAAATAGGCCATATACCAAAACACTTCTCCATTTTGGGCTTTAAGCAAACTAACTAACTAATACTAAAATCTATAAGGTAATATCGATAACAATACCTACAAAACCTAACAAAGATATAACAATAGTACACAAGTAAAAGCCTGGTGAAGATTTAGTGACAACAGCTGCCCCTCTTTGGTCATTTTGGTGTAACGAAAATGGACCAAAGAACAAAAGACACTGATTTCCCCGATTACCAAACCTGTCGATGCCAGAACAAACTGTCGGGCTTCGCTCTCGTTTGCTTGAACGGATAAGCACATCCTATTCTCCTTAAGCCTGAATCGATAGGCGGGTTCTATTCTCCTTAAGCAGGTCTTATTCTCCTTATGCTTAAGAATATTCCATTCTCTAAATTTCGGAACGGATAGGCAGGTTCTATTCTCCTCATGCTCAAATAGATAAGCAGATTCTATTCTCCAACTGCCTGAACGAATAGGCAAGTTTTATTCTCCAAATGCTTGAATAGATAAGCATATTCCATTCTCCAAATGCCCAAACAGGTAGGCAGGTTCTAATCTCCAAATGCTTGAATAGATAAGCAGATTCCATTCTCCAAATGCCCGAACGGGTAGGCAGGTTCTATTCTCCAAATGCTTGAATAGATAAGTAGATTCCATTCTCCAAATGCCCGAACAAATAGGCAGGTTCTATTCTCCAAATTCTTAAATAGATAAGCAGATTCCATTCTCCAAATGCCTGAACGAATAGGCAGGTTCTATTCTCCAAATGCTTGAATAGATAAGCAGATTCTATTCTCCAAATTCCCGAACATATAGGAAGGTTCTTTTGCAGAAAAAGTTTTTACACCTGTAAAAAAACAGACATTTGATGCAATTATGATGATCATGCCCCTAAGGATGTCTAAAACATGGATGCATGTCTCTTTTGCTTTTTAATAATTACTTTATCTGAATTAGTTTTCTTGAATCATATCATCTCAAACATTTTCTCAACTTTGGAAATAGATGGTAAGTGTCTATTCTGATCCATCCCATCAAAAGAACCAATATGACTTCCTTTCATTTCTCTACACTGAAAGGCTTTGCCCCATGTCCTTAGAACCATAATGAGCAAGTAAACTTGCACCAGCCCATCCTTCAACACTAGTTGACTCCACCATTTTCTTGTTGTTAAAATTCTGACTATTTCTTGGAAAGAAATCCTCACTATTACCCACACTTAACTTCTTCATTCACCATGCTACACCATGGATTCGACAGATTAAACAATACATTCATCTTTTCCTATGACTTCTGCCTTGATTTTCAAACAGGGAAGCACTTTGTTGCTGGGACACCTTAGAGCGAAACTCCGTGGGGATATGGGGAATGCATTAGTTTGCCATCATTAATGCATGGGAAATCATATGAAAATTGTAACTATATGCTACAATAATCTCCATCATCTCTGCTTTACCATTCTCATTCTTAGTAATTCTTTGCTTCATATGATCTTTGCACATTTGCTCACTCAATCCAGCTATCTTGTATTCTCGGTTGGAAGGACTGACTTAATCCTCATATTCTTCAACACTCTTTTAGCCTTTGTCAAGTTATCATTGTAGTTGATACATCAATGTTCAGTGACAAGCTTCCTAGAATCTTGCTGCTCTCCCAATGTCTCATATCCTTAGCTATTTCCTTCAATGTCTGTAAAATTGTTCTCATTGTCGTGGGTGACGAACTATCTCATGTTAGCACCTCTGTTTTGCAACATGCTGCTTTAAGGTAATGTCAAAATATCTCTTGAGGGTTATCTGCAGAGATCTCCGAATGGAAATCTTTGCAATGAAACCTCGCTTCATAAATTTGCTGCTCTTTATGCCCTAAGCTCCAAATTTGACCACGAAATACCTCATAGTTCCAATACCCTTTTAGATAAATTTCAAAGTAATGCCCAAAAATATTTTGCATATTTCAAGTGATTCAAATTTGTAATTCTCATTTCAATGCAAGATGCTTTATGGGAAGGAAAAGATATCAAAGGAGGAAAAGAAAAAAAGGTCCACGCAACAAAATTTTTTAGTATTGTGGCAAATACAAAAAAATTACAAGGGAAGGAATAGGCATTCAGATATCAGAAACCAAAACTCCTTCTGTCATGACCTCATAAGATGCCTTGAGCGTCAACTATGTTGAGCGGACCCTGGAAATAATGATTATGCGGAAAGATATGAAGCTTCCAAGCCCTGAGAAATGCCTCATCTGCAAATTGTCTGAGCTGCCCTTTATGGGTTTTCAACTCAGATCCTCCTTTGGTTTCAAAACGCCCTTTTCGGGTTCTCATTTTAAACCCCCCTTTTTTTCTTTCTTCTCTTTCTTCTTTTTTTCTCTTTTCTCTTTTCTCTTTTTTCTTTTCTTTTCTTTTCTTTTCATTTCATTTCACTTCATTTTTATTTTCCTTTCTTTTTTTCTTTATATTTTCTTCTTCTTTCTTCTTCAAACATAATACTTTTTAACCGAGTCTAAATTTATCGGGCTCTGGAGTTCGTCTCCATCCATTTCGGCTAAAGTTAATGCTCCCCTGAGAAAACCTTTGTTACAATGTAAGGTCCCTCCCAATTCAGTGCCTATTTTGCTCGAGAATCGCTTTGGATTAGCAGCTTCTTCCTCAACACCAAATCCCCCTCTTTGAATTCTTTTGGGCAAACTTTCTTCTCGTGAGCCGTTATCATCCTTCTCTGATACATTTGTCCATGACACAGTGCTTTCAATCTTTTCTCTTCAATTAAGTTCATTTGGTCATATCTTGCTTGAACCCATTCTGCTTCGTTCAACTTTGCTTCCATTAAGACACAAAATGATGGTATTTCAACTTCAATCGGCAACACAACTTCCATTCCATATACCAATGAGAAAGGTGTTGCCCTAGTGGAAGTTCTTACTGCGGTTCGATAAGCATATAAGGAAAACGGTAGCTTCTCGTGCCAATCTTTATAGGTATTAGTCATTTTTGCAATAATCTTCTTAATATTTTTATTCGCAGCCTCCACTACCCCATTCATCTTCAGGCGATATACCACAGAATTATGATGTTTGACATTGAACTGCTCACAAACTCCACTTATCATATTGTTATTCAAATTAGAGGCATTGTCCGTGATGATACTTTCAGGCAAGCTGTATAGCAAGTGATTTCCTTTTTCAAAAACTTGCAAACTGTGGATCTGGTGAGATTTGCATACGAGGCTACTTCTACCCACTTTGTGAAATAATCAATGGCTACCAAGATAAAACAATGCCCGTTTGATGCCTTAGGGTGAATCTAACTGATGACATCAATGCCCCACATGGAGAACGGCCAAGGGGCTATCATAACATGAAGAGGTTGAGGTGGCGTATAAACCTTGTCAGCATAGATTTGGCACTTGTGACATTTGCGAGAATAGTTGATGCAATCACCTTCTATGGTTGACCAATAATATCCAAGATGCATGATCCTTCTGGCCATGGTGAAACCACTAGGATGGGTTCGCAAACCCTTCATGAACTTCTTCCATAATTAATTGAGCCTCTTCTGCTCCCACAAATCTTAGAAGCACTTGATCACAACTTCTTTTGTATAAAATCTCTCCATCAAGGACATACCCTGATGCCATTTTCCTGATCATTTTCTTTTCATTCTCTATAGCTTAGGGCGGGTATTGCTAGAATTTTACATATTGCAAGATGTCATGGTACCATGGCAATCCATCCATCTCTTCTTCCACATCATAACAATGGGTTGGAGAGTCTAGCATATGCAACATGATGGGCACCATCTTAGAACCCTCATTTACCTTAAATATGGCGGCTAAGGTGGCTAAAGCATCGACCATTTGGTTGTCTTCTCTGGGAAATAATTGAAAGTGATCTCACCAAATTCTTTGGTCAACTCAAGGACCAACTTGTGGTATTCCACCAACTTTGCATCTTTTGTTTCCCATTCGCCACGTATCTGATAAATAACCAATGCAGAGTCCCCCAAAACTCTTAAAGTACGGACTTTCCTCCTCCTTATGGCTTCTCTTAGACCCATTATACAGGCCTCGTACTCCGCCATGTTATTAGTGCAAAAGAGTTTCAAACGATTGGTAAAAGGGTAATAATTTCCTTCTGGCGAAACCAAAATTGCCCCTATACCTCTTCCTAATGCATTTGTTGCACCATCAAAGTTTATAACCCAAGATTCTGTTAGAGCCTCATCATCTTCTGAGATACACATCAAGTCTTCATCAGGAAAATTAAAATTTAACGTTTCATATTCATCACAGGCGCGACTTGCCAAAAAGTTAGCTATAGCACTCCCTTTTATCGCTTTTTGGCTCACATACTGGATATCAAATTCTGATAGTAACATCGCCAACGTGCTAATCTTCCCGATAAGGCTGGAGCTTCTATCATGAACTTTAGTGGATCTAACTTCGAGATTAGCCACATAGTATGATATAACATATACTGTCTGAGCGTTTTAGCCACCCATACTAAAGCACGTCATAGATTTTCAATTGAAGAATATCTGGTTTCAGAATCATTGAATTCCTTGCTCAGGTAATATATCGCATTTTCTTTTATTCCAGTATCATCATGTTGCCCTAACACACAGCCCATGGAATTTTCATAGACTGTTAAGTACAAGATCAGTGGTTTCCCTGAAATAGGCGGTACTAATACTAGAGGATTCCTCAACTGCTCCTTGATCTTTTCCAAAGCCACTTGGCATTCTTCATCCCATGTCCCCGAGTTATTCTTCCCAACTAAGCTAAATATTGGATCACACTTGTCAGTTAGCTGAGAAATGAAACGTGCGATGTAATTTAATTGCCCCAGAAAACCTCGAACTTCCTTTTGTGTTTGAGGTGGGGGGAGTTCCTGTATAACTTTTATCTTATCAAGGACTGTCTCAATTCCTCTTCTGCTCACAACAAAACCCAATAACTTTCCAAATGTGACCCCAAATGTGCACTTAGTCGGGTTGAGCTTCAACTGGAACTTTCTCAGTCTTAGGAAGAGCTTTTCTACATTGACTAGATATTCCTCCTCAGATCGAGATTTGGCGATTATATCATCGACGTATACCTATATTTCTCTATGCATCATATCATGAAAAAGGGTGACCATGGCTCTTTGATAAGTTGCCCATGCGTTCTTAAGTCCAAAAGGCATCACTTTATAGCAAAAAGTTCCCCATAGTGTCACAAAATTCGTTTTTTCCATGTCTTCTGAACACATCTTAATCTAGTTATACCCGGAGAAACCATCCATGAAAGAGAAGAGTGAATGGTCAACTGTATTGTCAACTAAAGTGTCAATATATGGGAGCGGGAAATTGTCCTTAGGGCTTGCCTTATTGAGGTCCATGTAGTCAACACACATTCGTACTTTTCCATCTTTCTTCGGTACTAGGACAATATTCGCCACCCATTCTGGATTCTTGGCTACCTCGAGGAATCCTGCATCATATTGCTTGTTTACCTCACCCCTAATCTTGAGGAGTGTTTTAGCCTTCATTCTTCTAAGCTTTTGCTTTACAGGTTCGCATCCTACCTTTATAGGGAGCCTATGCATGATGATGCTGGTATCAAGGCCGAGCATATCTTGATACGACCAAGCAAAAATATCTTTAAATTCTTTCAAGAGCTCAATCAAACTTTGTCTGGTTTTGGCCATGATGGTAGTACCAATCTTCACCTCTCGCTTTTCTTCTTCAGTACTGAGGTTTAATATTTCTAGTTTTTCTTTATATGGTAGAATCTATTTTTCCTCTCATTCTACCATTCTGAGCAAGTCACTGGGTACATCATATTCTTCCTCATTGTCAATATTTCCAACTTCTTCCAAGCATAGAGGCAATTCAAAGTCAACCTCGAAGTTAGACTCGGATTCATTTACGCCACTGATATCTGAAGACCTGAAAAATGAATAGGCAAAATATATATCAAAGGGAAGAAAATGAATGGAATATTTTTTATGCTTTTAACTTTATGGTTTTCATTTGGTTTTGGTTTATTTACGAGGAAAAGTTTGCCACAGGATTTAAGAAAATGCATCTTTTATTGAATTCAAATTAAAAGTTTGACATAAGCCCTTTACATAAGATCTCATATTGTCTTCGGGCCTGGAGCAAAGGGGTTAGTTTTGAGAATTACTCTGAACATGTCTTAAAGACTACAAGAATTTCTTCAGCAGTCCAATTGTCAAGCTCAGAGCAAGGGCGAATCATTGACAGGTACTGGCTCTCTTCTTCATCGTCGATCATAACATTAATACTCAGCTTTTCAAATGCTTCACATAAAGCACTCTCTCCTTTTTCTTCCACAATAACTGGGGAACTTGGATCCAGCATGCCTCCAGATATAAAGCTATGGCTAAGGGGCGGGAAAGTCATTGACTCTCACTTAATTTCTTCTCCCTTCAATCTAGATATTCTCCTCTCTTGATGCTTTCTAATTTCAGCCCTTCTTTGCCATTTGTTGGGCTTAAAGCCCAAGCCAAACCGATCCTTTTTCATTGGGATTACTACGGGATACAACCTCCCTTAATGTCTTTTTCCAAATCCTTTCCCAATTTCAGTTCCTTTCCCAAGTGTTTGTTTTACCTGAATCTTCGCACAACTTGATAATTCTGGCTTTGGCACCTTGCTCCTTTCAGTGATAAAGGTTGCATTGACTAGCTCCAACGTCCTAAAATAACACTCGAGTGCACCCTCATCGGTCTCGATAAAGGGTGCATCAATGGTTACTAATGCAATGATTTCCTCCTCTGCACCGACAGTTATTAGTTGACCATCGATTACAAATTTCAACTTCTGGTGTAAAGTAGATGGACTGCTCCTACCGTGTGGATCCACGGGTGCCCAAGCAGACATTTGTAACTGGGTCTTATATCCGTGACCACAAACTCAATATCGAAGGTCATTGGTCCAATTTGCAAAGGCACCTCAACTTTCCCCAACACATCCTTCTGAGTTACAACAAATGCTCTTACCGTGTTTTGATAAGTTCTCATATGAGAACTATCTATTGGCAGCTTCTTCAGTGTGGCTAACGGTAGAACATTCAGTACCGATCCATTATCAATAAGGGCATCGGGTAACATATGTCCCTTATATCTGGTAGTGATGTGTAAAGCCTTGCACGATCCCCTTCCATCGCCTGGTATTTCCTCATCGTTGAATGAAATGAAGTTGTTGACAACAATGTTATCGACTAACATGTCCATCTTATCAGTTGTGATCTCATTTGGTATGAATGTCCGGTTTAGAATCTTTAACAAGGCCTCACGGTGGCCTTTAGAACTTAATGGCAGAGATAACATAGAAATTCGAGCCTGAAGCTTGTGGAGTTGCTCCACCACACTATATTCATTGCATTTTAAAATCTTTAAGAATTCTTGAGCCTCTGATTCCTTTACAGGCTCATGATATGCTGTCGGTTTTTCTTTGAAGAAATCTATATTATATTCTTTCTCAGGCTCCTCAGCAACTGCCTTTTTTGCGTTGTATCTCTATCCTCTGCTATTGGCTGGGAATAAAGCCTTTCACTCCTCGTTAAATGGCTCACCTCATTAATTGGTTCTTCTTTCTCTTTAGCAGATGTTTCTCCCGGAGCTGCCACCGCACAAGCGTAATTCCATGAGACATGCTTGCTATCCTTGTATGGAAACGGGGTTGGTGCCTTAATTATAGGCCGCAGGGTTGCACCCCTTACTGGCTCACTAACTCTCATTTTAGCCTTAATAACTAAGGGCTTCATTCAAGAGTAGTCTCTTTTAGAGGGTGACTCTTCTGTTGCACATATGTCCAGCATGTATTCCTTGTCTTTTTTTTAAAGAACTCAAGTTCTTTTTCATTCATCTTGTCTTGAACTATTTGCCTAAATTCTAAGCAACAGTCAATCTCATGTCCTTCCTTCATGTGGTACTCACAATACGATTCATCTTCAACTTTCAGCTTCTGGACTCCTCCTACCAATATCCCAGCTCCCACTATTTGGGCCCATACCCACTTCATGGGAGCTGTAACTTCAACAACGCATTCCTTAACCACCTTATCCTCTTCCTCTATGATTGCATTCACACCTACCTTTCGATGATTTGGTAGAGGGTTTCCCTTATCTTTTATCGTATTGAATGATAGCATTCTTGATTTTCTTAAGTCATCCACCACCATTTTGAATCCAGTGCAATTCTCAATGGTATGCCCTAACTCCTGCATGATATTCGCATTGTGCCTTCTCATCATACCATGGTAGGTATGGTGGTGAGAATGGGGGAACATGTCTTGGCAGCACCATCTGGGATTTGACCAATTCAGCAAACAATTCTGTATATGTCATTATAATAGGAGGGAAATATGGTTTTGAGCTCCCCTGATATCTTCGTTCTTCCTTCCGAGGATTTGTGACTGCTGGAGCTATGGTCGAGACATTGGGTTTGTTGAAGACTACACCCTTTGAGTAACTGGGGTTGTAGACATTATTGGCATTGACTTCATTATCTTTCTTTTTGCATGATTTCTTTGTTTCCCACTATCCAACTTTCCACTTTTCATGGACTCAAGAATCGATTCTCCATTTATAAGCATGTCTGTGAAACTCTTTGTGGCATGATTGAGCATACGATCATAGAAAGAACCCTTCAATGTCTCCACAAACATTGCGGTGATCTCATTTTCCAGCAATGATGGCTAGACTTGAGCAGGCACATCCCTCTATCTTTGCGCGTATTGGCTGAAGCTCTCATGATGCTTTTGCTCCATCCCTTGCAGAACTAAATGGGTTGGAATCACGTCTGAAACATGCTTGTACTACTTACTGAAGGCTCTGGACAAATCTTTCCACGATCTGTTGTTAACTCGACTTAGTTGCGTGTACCAACGTGCAGTTGATCCTGCTAGACTATCTTGGAAGCAATGAATAAGCAGTTTCTCGTTGTCAAGATACATCGACATCTTCCTGCAATACATAGTTAGATGTGCTGAAGGGCACGTAGTTCTATTATATTTTTTGAAGTCAGGGATCTTGAATTTCGGTGGTACTACCAGACTAATCAATAGGCTTAAATCCTTGGCATCCACTCCTCCATATATACCTCCTTCTTGGAAAGACTTAATAATTCCTTCTAACTTCTTATAGCGACCTTCCCATTTCTTCTCAACTTTTACCTTATCGGTAATTTCATCAAGATCAGGCACCTCAAGGACATCTTCAGAGTTTGTCTTTCTATCATTCTGAGCTGAGGTTTTAGCAAAATATGGTGAAATCTTGACCTTAGAAGATTGAGCTTCTCTTTGCATACTTGGATGAACAAAGGCCATCCCCTGAAATTTTGGCATAGCATTAGCTTCCTCGCCAGCTTCTACCGCGTCTGGGTCCCTAAAGCCTAACATGGCTGCAATTGAACCAACCATCTTTTGATGAACTAACTTTATCCATTGCTTCAGATTTGTCTCCAACTTGTCCAATCTATCCTGGGTACTCTTATGGTTGCTTTCTAAGGTCGTCACTCTATCTTCCATTGCTCTGACTTGATACCGAGTACCGTACTTATGATTTGTTTTTGCTATTTTGATTTTCTGTCATTTTTTATTTGAGTTAGATTCTTATTATGCCATGTATACATGCACAAATGTAAACACAAATGCAAAGAAAAGCTATTAAACATAGAAGAATGTAAATGCATGAATGCAAGCGAAGGGCCATTAATTACATGAAATAACTGCTCAAGAAACAACTCATTTATTGAATATTAAATGGTCCTTATTACATCAGATTTCATTTACAAATTTTTTCAGCCTAAACTCCTAGTTCCTTGATTTCTTCAACGAGCCACATAAGCCTTGATCCCACTTCTTCTACTGGCTTGATATATTGATGAAGAGTTCCATCTTCAGTGGCTTACATCATCACGTGTCGAGCCACATCCTGTACCGGGTCATGACAGTCCTATCAAAATCATCTCGTTCTTGAAATCTTCTAGCAACGTCTCTAGGACGAGTGAACGAATAGTCATTACCTCCCTCAGCTATGTCTTCAAGGACCAGGATCTTCATCCTATATTACTGGATGATGCTATCCATTCCTTCAATCTGTTTCTTCAAGGTATCATTCTCACTTAGATAGGCCTGAAGTTTGATATAGGTGTGATGATTTAGGAGTCTATGCATCGATTGGTTCAAATCATCTATATTGGCTTGCAACTTAGCAACACAAGCCTGAATTTGCTTCAGTTTTTTGCTTATTTCATCATATGATGTTTGCAGCTCGAATAAACAGATCTTGTTGCCATGGACCTTCCTTTTCCATGCAGCATATTTTCCTTCTCCTTTTCCAAAATCCGCTTGCTACTTCCATTTTCAGTTTCCAATTTACTTTTCCTCTTTTCTTCAACAAGGGCTTGTCTATATTTCTCAACCTCACGCCTTCCTCGTTCCTTTTCTTTTCCTACAACATGCTCAATTTCTTGCTTCCACTGCTCTAGAGTCTTTCTCAGGTCAGCATTTTGGATGGCGGTCTAGAATTTGAGCAAATTACCCCTTTGGATCTCAAACTTCTTTTCTAGGTCTTCATACAGCTTTATTACTCACTTCGTCTCCCCTTTATACTTTTGAACATAAAGGCTTAAGTCAAACTTGTCTCTTTGGTTATGCTCTTATAAGGCTTCTATCTCCAACTTAGCCCTTCTTAACTCTTCTGTTAGGATGTCAGCTTTTGTAGGAACTACCTTTAAGTGTTCTTCTAGAAACTTGGCATGTCCGGGTGTAAGTGCTATGGCTTTGTCATTTACTCTCGTATGCCTCCAAATATCATAGTCCGGGGTGTACATGCAATGTTTATCCGATTCTAACTTCATATGATAACAGTGGTTCCACGCATCATTGATTGTCTGAATCTTCTGTCTAAACTCTCCTTGAAACTCGAATTCTGATGAGCCAAGACTGGTAGTGAATGGGATGAACTACTGAGACCCAAACTGACGAGATACTAGCAAAGGAGCACATCCAATTCCTCTTCACAAACCTAGCAGCATTAGGAAGTTGAAATCTCCACATTTATATAGGAATTTGGTATGACCCATCCAAGGAACCCTCCATCTGATGTCTTCATCACGACGATCCCTGAATATATCAATCCATTTATTCTTCTTAACAACGGGATAATCCTTTGCCAAGAACTCTCAGAGAGGTGAGAAGTTTGGGGAAAACACATTTGATAAGGCCAATGTTAGGCATTTCCAGAAGTGACTAAGAGCCCAGACTTGTAGAAGAGGAGCACATCCTCCAAAACGGACACCTTCGACTTTTCGACAAGCATTGAGGGAAATAAAGGTCCCAGCAAGTACAGCTGGCACTGGATTGACTCATCTCTTTAACTATTCAAGGAAATCAAGTAATGCCACATCAATGTTCCTTAGAGCCTTCGGAAAGATGACTAAACCATGAATTGCAATGGCTAGGAGATCAACCCTCTTTTCCTTATCGAGGTGAATTGAAATTATACTTCTGATGCTTGACCAAGGGAAATTAAAGGTGCCTCATCTCTTCCGTATCAACCCCTTGACCCAACCATCACTCATACCAGCGAAAGCTTGAAGTTTTGTATGTGGGTTTTTGTTTTTAGGAGGCTTGGCATAGACCAGTGCTTCTTCACTTTGCACAGATTGAAAAGGGCTAAGTACTCCTCAAATGTAGGCATCATATCTTCTTTATTGAAAGTGAAGTAGCAATACCCTATATTCCAAAATTGGACCAAGGCTTTCAGAAACTATTCATCAACCTTCACGTACAAGAGATAGGCTGCATGGAATAACTACTGAGTCTCATAATTAAAGTGCTCCAAGATTTCCCACAGTTCTTGCATGTTGTTCTATTTGATACTGATGTGGGCATATTATGAAGTCTCTGTCTCATGACCAGCTGCTAGACTATCCCCAAATGTTCATTGATTCACCTCGGACCAATGTCGTACCTTTGCATTCTCATCTTCATTTTTCAAAATCCTTCTGTCCATAACAAGAGCTTTTCAAAGTTGAGCAATTATTTTGAGAATCAACCCCATCTAGATATGTAATGATGTGGCATGAATGGATATGCAAAACAACAAGACAAGGGAAAGGAAGATTAAAATCAAGAAAATACAGAGATTTCAAAAATAATTTCATGAACAATTATGGGCAGCACATTCCAACACTCCAGGACATGTCTCCCCTTATTACTAAAACCCTAGGTTTTCTGCATGTCTCTATTGGGGTGGGCTCTAAGTTCTCAAACAATTGGGTTCTAAGAGGTACCCGAGATGTCCTTACTGTCCCCTACTAAAGGTAGCAAAGCCCCTGGTTCTCACCCATTATAGGTTTCAAACGAACCAAGTTCAATTGAGGAGGACTCGCTTCCCACGTCTTCTCGAAGAATCAGTATCCTTACGAAGACATGAGGCATATGAGTCTCGAAGGTACTTGATAGGCTCATACGGAGAATCAATATTCTAACATGAGCATAGCGTTTTCCCCTCACTTAACAATTGGGTAAAGCTCGGGAATAAAGCTTTTTGTAACAATTTTAAAATGCGTAAAATAGAATTACATTCATTAAGCGGACGAATAGATTGAAACCTTTGTGAACTTGCAAATTCCTTTTCTAAAAATATTTTGAAAACAATTTGTGGCCTGACCCACTTTTGTTTTTTAAAAAACAAAATTTCCCCAGCAGAGTCGCCAAGCTATCGCAACCCTTCTTAGGAGTCTTGACGTTTTGGAAAACTTTATAAAAATCACGGATTTGCCACCAATCTTTTTGAAAAAAGTGTGATTGGATCACTTTTAAAACAAGGGTATTTTGATAAAACATTTTATTTCTCAAAATAACATTTTTGGTCCACGAAAAATCAAAGAAAATAGGTTCGAGGGTCGGTTACGTGTAGGGAAGGGTTAACACCCCCACAACGCCCAAAAACTGGTACCTAATTGATTTTAAAAAGTGCTTTGAAAAAAACTGGAATTTGCAAGTTCTCAAAATTTCAATTTATTTGTTCGCTAAATGAATGTAAAACTATTTTAATGGCTTTATCGCTCAGGAGATGAACTTTAATCCGACCAACACTCCTGGCGCTAACTCGTCATTCTTGTTTGATAAGACACCGCATTCATTAAGTTTTCATTTTTTAAACAAATCAACAAGAAAATTAAATGTGTTAAAGTCTTTTAATTTAGATCTAATCAATGATTAATCCCCAAAGAAACATCTACATTTATTTTAACTATTAAGGTTAAAATACAATTAAGTGTGTCTTATTGAAAATGTGAAGAATGTTTTACAACATACATGTCTCTATTCTAGGTTTTAAGTACCTAGTCCTAAGGTTTAACATATATATATGTACATATAAAAACAAAAGTAACAAAATTACTTAAATTAAATTAATTATCAAAATAATTGCTAAAATAAAGAAAAGGATAATTATTTTTACTTAAAAAACTGTATTGCTGATTAAATTGAAAGAAAACAAAATGTGAGGGTTAATTTGAAAACAATTAAAAATTCAATGCCAAATTGAGAAGAAAAAGGACGAAATTAAAACAATTGAAAACTGATGAGCTGCGGCGTAAGATCCAAAGAAGAAGGGCGCGGGTGATAAGTGTTCAAAAGTACTATTTTTCTTACCCTTTTTACTCATATTATTGTTAGACTTATGCTCATATTAGTTGCATAATTAGCCATTCATGCATTAATCCATGTTTCCTTCCATCGTTGAGCTTGATTACTTAACTTGGTAGTTTTATGGGAAAAGATGTTGCTTTGGTGTGTTTTGTGTGTATGTACAGGATCACTTGCCAAATCAAGGCTAGAGCTAGTTGCCAGGGCAATACATAAAGGAGATGCCGAGCTAGTTGCCAGGGCAATGCATGAAGGAGACGCCGAGCCAGTTGCCAGGGCAATTGTCGACAAAGAACAAAGGTGATATGGTAGTCGAAATTGATGACTAGACAAGCCCAAGATGACGTGGAGCAAAGCCCAATCCCAAAGGAATTTGATTTCCATGAACAGATTAAACATGAATTAAATTCCAAGAAGATAGAAGAAGTTCTAGTAGGAATATAATTATAATAAAGAATTATATTCTTTAAAGATAATTTAATTCCAACTTATCTTCCTCCTCAAAGAATGACTTTGACCTAGCCCTATAAATTAGAGGGGAATTTCGACAATCCAAGGAGAGCAAGAGGAGAGAATTTTCGACAAGCATCTAGGGCAAGGGGATTTCGACAAGCTTCAATTCTTCATCTTTTTCTTTCTTGTTCGATTGGGTTCATGCTAGGGATTATTTATCTTGTGTTTCTTTGGAACCTAGCCATGAACTAAATCTATTTGGATATGGTTATTGTGTTTTGTGGTTGTGAGAAACTATTGGATTTTGTTTAGGTAATAAGAGTTTGCACTTTTCTATTCAAGGTTTATTCATTCTTGGTTCTTATTCTTGTTTGCGAGTGAATTGGGAGAGGATCTCGTAACTTCATCTATTTATCTAATATCTGGAGAGTTAGATTCGAGAAACGAATGAATATGATCTTTATTCAATCTATTGATGGTGAAGATTAATCCGGCTTAGGAATAAGTCAAGGATTTCAACGGCTAAGAGGAGCGCAAGATTGGTTGTTGTTCACCCTTGATTCACGTAGGGATGTATTATCAAGGCATGCACAAGTAGCTAGAGTTTCCACTTAGGGATAAGAAGAAACCATTGAAGAACGCTCTGCCGAACCTTGAAGGTTGCTGCCCAGATGCCCACGTAGTTGCCCAACTAGTCGCCCAGGCAACCATCGATTAGTTGCATAGGCAACCCCGTTGTGCAAGTTGCCACGGCAACTGAGTTGCCCGTTCACTCTTTTACCAAGACGATCCAATCGGCTATCACACCTCAACTCACGATAACCTGGCCTATCTCTCTCATTTGATCTCATTTATTCTTTTACTTTATTGCCTTCTAGTTTAGTTATTAGTTAAACTCCTATAATCTTCTATTTGTGTTTTTGCTTTTTACAGTGTAAGAGACTAGATTCTTGAAGTGGCACCAATCCCTGTGGAGACGATATCTTTTATACTATAACTTGCAACGTGTATACTTGCAAAATTGCGTAGCACTTATTACGCGCAACAAGTTTTTGGCGCCGTTGCCGGGGATTGGCAATAGCGACTTTGTTTTTATTTTCTTGCACTTTCTTTTTACTTTTCTTGTTTAAGATTCAAAGGGCTAACAAACTTTGGTTCTGCATTGGTATATGACTAGGGCGAGACCGATTACACCAGAATATCCCTTTGATCCAGAAATCGAACGAACCTTACAAAGACTTAGACGAAGGATAAGAGTAGCAATGGCTAATCAAGACGTTAATATGAATCAAGATGTTCCAGCAGGAGGAGGAGTGATTCTTGCACGAAACAGAACTATTCAAGACTATCTTGAAGAAGATCTTGATGGACTTAATCCAGTAGTTGTCGCACCTGAAATTGGAGCTGACCACTTTGAGTTGAAACCGGTAATGTTTAATATGATCAACACAATTGGTCAATTTGGCGGCTCAGCAACTGAAGATGCACGGCAACATCTGAAATCTTTCCTCGAGATTTGCAACTTGTTCAAAATACACGGAGCCACTCCCGATGTCTTACGATTAAGATTATTCCCCTATTCACTGAGGGATAGGGCGAAAGCATGGTTGAATAGCATTCTTGCCGAATCAATAGCATCTTGGACCGATCTTTGTCGTGATTTCTTTGCTCGGTTTAATCCTACAAATTTGTCTGATAAGCTTTGTAACGACATTACTTCTTTTCGGCAGGCAGATGATGAATCCATGTACGAGGCTTGGGAGCGATATAGAGAACTTCTACACAAATGCCCCCTACACGGATTCCCGGTGTGGACTCAAGTAACAATGTTTTACAATGCCCTGAATACACCAACAAGGATGATGCTAGATGCCTCAACAAACGACATACTTCTAGATAAGTCACCGGAGGAAGCAATGCAAATTCTAAATAGGTTGGCCAAGAATGATTATCAATTCCCCTCTACTAGAAGAGGAGGAGTTAGATGCCAAGCCACAATTCATGAACTAGGATCATCAGATTCAATTTCGGCACAATTGGCCACTTTAACCAAGATGGTCCAGAACATGCAAAAACCAAATAACACACATGAAGTCAAGGTAATGGATTCTTTTTGTGAGTTATGTGGTGATAACCATGATTCTTCTGAATGTATGCAGAATCCGGAATCCAGCTTCTATGTGGGGAATTACAATCGGAACAACAATGTGATGTCCAATACATACAATCCAGCTTGGAATAAGCACCCGAATTTTTCATGGAGTAATCCCAACAATGCTCTAAACCAGAACAATCAGAATGCACAAGCATCGGGATTCCAGCAGAATATGCCACAGCAACAGTTACTGCAGCAACAACCGACAACATCTAGTTCTTTGGAAAATTCTCTAAATGCTTTTATGATGAAAACTAAATCTTATATGGCTGAGAATAGTAACTTCATAAAAAGAACTGATGCTTTTATTAACAGGACCGAGATGAGATTGCAAAACCAAGAGACGACAATCAAATCATTGGAAAATCAAGTCGGACAGTTTGCTCAAAATCTAAATACTAGACCGCAAGGAGATTTACCTAGCGATACTGAAGTAGCAAGAGGAACTGGCCATGAGCAATGTAAGGCAATCACCACTTGAAGTGGCCAACAACTTAGAGAGGCTCAAACCCGCTCATCAAACAAAACTCCACAAAAAGATCAAGACGAACCTAGCGGCAAAGCCTCAGATGCTGAACCAGGAATTGCCGTGGCAACCGGCAATAAGCATGCCTCGGCAACCGACGAAAAGGATGCTTCGGCAACTTGTGATAAGCATGCCTCGGCAACCCCAATTGATAATACCTCGACAACTCTAGTTGTCCTGGCAATGTCGTCAATTAGGTTCCAAACCAATGAAAGGATCGAAGATATCCGACTTCCACCACCATTCCCACAAAGGTTGAAGCGACAAAAGCAAGAATATCAATTCAAGAAGTTTTTTGATATCCTAAATCAAGTCCACATCAACTCGCCATTGGTGGAAGCAATTGAACAAATGCCAAACTATGCCAAGTTTCTTAAAGACATTGTGTCCAAGAGAACAAGGCTAGGAGAGTTTGAAACAGTTGCCGCAACAGAGGGATACATGGCAATGTTGCACAATCGTATGCCACCCAAGTTGAAGGATCTCGGAAGTTTCACAATACCCTATTCTATTGGAAATCACTATGTCGGGAAAGCATTATGCGACCTTGGGGCTAGTATAAACTTGATGCCTAAATCGGTTTTCCAAAAACTAGGAATCAGGAAGGCAAGACCTACAAAAGTTATGCTACAGCTAGCCGACAGATCCTATGTGCATCCAGAGGGAAAAATCGAGGACATACTGGTAAAATTTGATAAATTTATTTTTCTCGCTGACTTTATTGTTTTGGATTGTGAAGCAGATGAGCATGCACCCATCATTCTCGGGAGACCATTCCTAGCAACAGGGAGAACCTTGATCGATGTTGAAAAGGGAGAACTCACAATGAGGGTGAATGACCAGCAAGTTAAACTAAATGTGTTCCAAACACTAAGGCATGCCGATGATCCAGAAGAATGCCAACTTCTTCATGCCACGGCAGAGTTTAACTTTGACGAGGAATTTAGTTGCCTCGGCAACTACATTGCCGATCAAGAGGAACCTGAGGAGTATGAAGAACCGATCGATGAGGAACAACAAGAAGAGGTAAATTGGCTAGTCAATCGACCAGGTACATACTTTGAACCACATGATTACTCAGGTAAGGAAGGTAAGCTCAAAAAACCCTCTATTGAACAACCACCGATTCTTGAGTTTAAACAATTGCCCGAGCAACTAAAATATGCATACTTAGGAACCAATAATACATTGCCTGTAATTATTTCTTCTAAGTTACAGCCTGAGCAGGAAAAGAAGCTGATCAAGATGTTGAAGCTACACAATAAGGAATAGGGTGGACAATTACCGACATGAAGGGAATTAGCCCGACAATGTGCATGCACAAGATTTTGTTGGAAGATGATCACAAACCTTCAATTGAGGCCCAGAGAAGACTGAATTATGCCATGAAAGGGGTTATAATGAAAGAAATCATCAAGTGGCTTGACGCCGGCATTATATACCCTATCTCTGATAGTACATGGGTAAGTCTGGTACAATGCGTATCGAAAAAGGGAGGTATAACAGTGGTAAGTAATGAAAACAATGAACTCATTCCAACCAGGCCTGTGACCGGTTGGAGGGTTTGTATGGATTATCGAAAGCAAAACAAAGCCACCAGGAAAGATCACTTCCCATTGCCCTTTATTGATCAAATGCTTGACCGTCTTGCAGGTAAACCCTTTTATTGTTTTCTTGATGGTTATTCAGGTTACAATCAAATTGCCATAGCACCAGAAGATCAAGAAAAGACAACCTTCACATGCCCATACGGTACTTATGCCTTCCGAAGGATGCCGTTCGGATTGTGTAACGCCCCGGCAACCTTCCAAAGATGCATGATGGCACTCTTTTTAGACATGGTCGAAGACTTCCTTGAGATTTTCATGGATGATTTTTCTATTTTTGGTAATGACTTCGACATCTGTCTCAGCAATTTAGAGAGGGTGTTGGCAAGATGTGAATAAACTGATTTAGTCCTCAATTGGGAAAAATGCCATTTTATGGTAGATGAAGGAATAGTGCTCGGCCACAAGATTTCATCCAAGGGAATTGAAGTAGACAAAGCCAAGGTGGCCGTGATCGAGAGATTACCCCCACCAAGTTCGGTTAAAGGAATTCGAAGTTTTCTTGGACATGCAGGTTTTTATAGGAGGTTCATTCATAATTTTTCTAAAATCACTAAACCCTTGTGCAATTTGCTTGAACAGGATAAAGTCTTTTTGATGATTCTTGCACCCAAGCATTCGAAACCCTAAAGAAAAAGCTTGTCTCAACACCCATTGTCGTTCCACCAGATTGGACGCTACCTTTTGAGCTCATGTGTGATGCAAGTGATTTCGCGGTAGGAGCAGTCCTAGGCCAACGCACAAGTAAGACCTTCCATGTGATATACTACGCTAGTAAAACTCTTAATAGTGCTCAAGTGAATTACACAACAACGGAGAAAGAGTTACTAGCTGTAGTTTTCGCATTTGACAAGTTCCGATCCTATTTGATTGGTACAAAGGTAATTATTCATATAGACCATTCGGCAATCAAATATCTATTTGCTAAAAAGGATGCCAAACCTCATTTGATTCATTGGATATTACTTTTACAAGAATTTGATATTGAAATTAAGGACAGGAAAGGAACAGAAAATCAAGTGGCCGATCACTTATCACGTTTAGAACGCAACAGGGAGGAGGACGCAGATTTAGAGATATGCGATGCATTCCTGGATGAACAAATTTTAGTTGCCTCGGCAACCATGGACGTGCATGCCTCGGCAACCCTCGACGCCTCGGCAACCATGGATGCACACGCCTCGGCAATTCTCGACTCTGCAGCAGCCTTTGACTCACACGCCTCGACAATTTTGGGAGCAGCACCATGACAGCACATGCCTCAGCAATACCCTGGTACGCGGATTTAGTTAATTTCCTTGTTTGTGGTATTTTACCTTATGGCATTACTCACCAAGGGAAGAAGCGGTTCCGCCATGATGCTAAGCATTACTTTTGGGATGAGCCTCTTTTGTTTAAACAATGTGCAGATCAGGTTATACGCCGATGTGTCCCTGAAGAAGAGCAACATAATATACTCTGGCAATGCCATTCTTCTCCCTATGGAGGACATTTTGGAGGAACTCGTACCACGGCCAAAGTTTTGCAATCCGGTTTGTATTGGCCAACATTGTACAAAGATGCCCAAGACTTTTACAAGCAATGTGATCGTTGCCAGAGGACGGTAATATCTCTAGACGACATGAGATGCCGCTCCAGAACATCATCGAGGTAGAATTGTTCGATGTATGGGGGATCGATTTTATGGGACCTTTCCCATCTTCATTCGGCAACCTCTACATTCTACTTGTCGTCGACTACGTGTCTAAATGGGTTGAGGCAGCTGCAGTTCCCAACAATGATTCCAAGACCGTGCAACGATTCTTGCAGAAAAACATATTTACACAGTTTGGGATGCCAAGAGCAATTATCAGTGACGAAGGCAAGCATTTTGACAACAAACTAATTGCCAAGATGTTGCAACGCTTCGGCATATCATACAAGATTGTCACGGCATATCACCCACAAACCAATGGGCAAACAGAAATTTCCAACCGGGAATGGAAGGGTATACTCGAGAAAGTTGTAAATCCCTCTAGGAAGGATTGGTCATTAAGACTAGATGACGCACTTTGGGCATATCGCACTGCATTCAAAACACCCTTAGGTATGTCCCCCTTCCGACTTGTCTATGGCAAGACATGCCATCTACCGTGGAAATCAAACACAAGGCATATTGGGGCAATCAAGACCGTGAATATGGATTGGGAAAGTGCCGAACAAAAGCGTTTGTTGGACCTCAATGAGATAGAAGAATTCCGTGCACTCGCCTATAACAATGCACGAATCTACAAGGGGAAAACAAAGCAATGGCATGACAAGAAACTATTGCCACAGCAATTCATGCCAGGGCAACTAGTTCTCTTATTCAATTCTCGGCTAAAACTTTTCCCAGAAAAGCTGAAATCAAGATGGTCGGGACCATTCGAAGTTGTCAAACCATTCTCCCATGGTGCCGTGATAATCAAGTCCATCACTGACAAACATGAATTCAAAGTTAATGGACAAAGATTGAAACACTACAATGGTGCCCATGTGGAACGTAACAAAGAAGTGGTCAACTTAGGAGATGCATGAGCATGCTCTCCTTTTGATATTTTTTATTTTTTTTTATTTCTGATTAATATTTTTTTATTTTTTTTCGAACTTTTTATTATTATTTTTTATTATTTCCGATTATTATTATTTTTTAGGATAGATTTTTTATTTTTTTTATCTTTTTAAGTTTAAGAATCCCTTTATACATCTTTATTTATTTTCTTTTATTAGTTTATCTTTAATTTTAATCCTTATTTGATTTGTCTTTGAATTGTAGGAAAAGAGTTCAAGATAAAGAGGAATTTTAATCCAAGAAGGAAAACATCTTCAACATGGAAACTAATGGGCTGAATCTAAGGCTTATATAAAGCCTCCAATTTACCCTAATCAAACCCCCCTTGTTGTCACCCTCTCCCTAAACCAGAACCCTTTTTTTCGTTTTCCTCTAATCCCACCCACCATATTTACCACCTATCTTTTCTATAAAACCCATCACCCTTAACCTATTCCTACTTTTTATCTTGCAACTTTTTAGTTTCTTTTCTTTTCTTTTATTTGTTTTTACAAAACTCACAACCAAGATCATCTATGGCATCCAAGATTAAATTTTTAGTTCATCCAAGTTTCTCCAAAGAACCAAGATACAAGAAGTTTGCTACACCGGTGGTTCAAGAAAGATTTCACTCCAAGTTTGAAAGCCGGAAGATTCATGAAGAACAAGACTTTGAATACTCCAACTCTCATCAAGATTTTGGCCTTGAACCATTCATCTTCGAGAGGATTGCACATCAAAAGTGGCAAATATTTTGCCATCAACTGGAACCGGGAAACATCTCATGGGTAAGTGAATTCTATGCTCACTCACCTAACCCGGATAATCCTTATGTTTTTGTTCGTGACAAGGCCATACTCTTAAGTCCCAAAAACGTCAACACCTTTTACGGGCTTTACATTGAGAAGGACGAGCATCAAGCCTTCGTTGATCAAATCACGCCCAAGCAACTCGACAAGGTGCTTCAAGAACTCACTCAACCGAGAACTCATTGGAACGACGGTAAATACAAGGGCACGATAAATCACCTTCGGCTTAAACCCGAGGCAAAACTATGGAATAAGTTTGTTAAAACTTCTTTAATGCCCACCACACACAATACTACCGTTGATATACCACGTCTTTTGCTCATACATTCTATTTTGCATAATCGCATCATTAACATTGGAAAAATTATTTGTGATGAGATTTTTGTATGTAGCTCAAAAGATAAGGGTTCTCTTTTCTTCCTTGCTTAATTTTTAATCTTTCCAAGGAGATGCATGTCCCAAGTGACTCCACCGATGAAAAGGCCCTACCAAAGTCCGGTTGGAATCAAGCACAAATCCAAAAGCTAATGGGAGAGGCACCGGGAAAATCTTCAAGGCCTCCAATTGCCGCGACAACTCCTGTCGCCCCGGCAATCCCTAATGCCCAAGCACCTAACGCTCGGGCAACTCGGCCATCAACCCCGGGACACTTTGAAGCACTTTTGCAACCATTGGCAGGCCAGCTAAGGCAAATTGAAGACCGGCAACTAATGTTCATGCGGTACATGAAGGAGCACAACAATTCCATCACCCAAATCATCCTAGAAAAGTACCCGGACAATCACGTGTCGTTCCCAATCTTTCCTGCCGAGATCCTTGCCCCGGCACCCAATAAAGTAGTCGCCACGGCAACCGCAACAGATGATGCTGCGGCAACCTACATCGTGCTTGCACAAGCTGATGCCACAACAACCAACCCTGAAGATGCCAAGGCAACCAAAGCTAAAGACATCCCGACAACCACTGCAAAAGCCAAAGGTAAAGCACCTATTCCCGAATCAACTCCTATAGAATCATTTTCTAATTTTTCAGATTCGGACGAGTCCTCCATTGCACCAACAAAGACTGCATCAATTGAATCCTCCAAGCGAAAAGCCAATGACACTGATGAAGAGGACGATGAGGACAACCCCGTACGAGGATCGATTCCACCACCGGCAACAAGAAAACAACCATCGCGTTCAAGCAAGAGAATCAAGACACCGACCAAAAGGAAACTAATCATCTACGATGACGGACTCTCGGAGTAAGTCATCGTATGTATTTTATTTTTTGTTACTTTTATTTTTATTTAATGCATGCATTGAGGAAAATGCCTCACTCGAGTTTGGGGGGGATTGTTATTAGTAGTTACCATGTTTAGTTACATTCATCTTAAATATTACATTTAGGATACATAAATTGCTTGCCATGCCTTTAGTTGGAAGAAGAATTGCTTAGATTTGATGAATATCCGATGATGACTTTGCCAATGCACTTAATTGATAGAATTTTTATTCTAGGATAACCATGGAAAAACTTAGAATTTTACTATGATGCTAAATTTGATGAAACACTGTTGTGGTTTGATTGATTTAAGGAATTCTAGTGAACTTAGGTTGATAATTAACAAATTGGGGGATTAGAATAAAAATTGGATGAATGCTAGAGGTGGGCGAAATTGGCTCTAGCATGTGCTAAAAAAATTGATTGATCACTAGAGGTGCCCGAAATTGGCTCTAGTATGTGCTAAAAAAATTGATCGCTACAGGTGCCCGAAACCGGCTCTAGTCGAATAAAACTAAAAACAAAACACTAGAGGTGCCCAAAACTGGCTCTAGTTAAAACATGTTAAAAAGAACCCAATGAAATAATTTGAAAACCTCATGTTTGCATAGAATCCGAAAAATCAACTTGCACACAACTCCGCACACACTCAAAAGCATTATAGTTTGATTCCGAGTAACTCCTAAGTTTTCCGAAAAATGAAAAGCCAATCATACTTTCTGCCCCGGTTCTAAGAATTGAAATCAAGTTCAAAGCTAAGTTTGTGAAAATTAAAGTCTTGGCAGGTAATTATTAGTTTGCATTGCTTGATGACAAGTAATAGTTCGAGTTTGGGGGTGTTATAAGTGTTAAAAGTACTATTTTTCTTACCCTTTTTACTCATATTATTGTTTGACTTAGGCTCATATTAGTTGCATAATTAGCCATTCATGCATTAATCCATGTTTCCTTCCATCGTTGAGCTTGATTACTTAACTTGGTAGTTTTTGTGGGAAAAGATGCAGCTTTGGTGTGTTTTGTGTGTATGTGCAGGATCACTTGCCAAAGCAAGGCTAGAGCTAGTTGCCAGGTCAATACATGAAGGAGATGCCGAGCTAGTTGCCAAGGCAATTCATGAAGGAGACGCCGAGCCAGTTGCCAGGGCAATTGTCGACAAAGAACAAAGGTGATATGGTAGTTGAAATTGATGACTAGACAAGCCCAAGATGACGTGGAGCAAAGCCCAATCCCAAAGGAATTTGATTTCCATGAAGAGATTAAAGAATAACTAAATTCCAAGAAGGTAGGAGAAGTTCTAGTAGGAATATAATTATAATAAAGAATTATATTTTTTAAAGATAATTTAATTCAAACTTAACTTCCTCCTCAAAGAAAGACTTTGACCTAGCCCTATAAATTAGAGGGGAATTTCGACAATCCAAGGAGAGCAAGAGGAGAGGATTTTTGACAAGCATCTAGGGCAAGGGGATTTCGACAAGCCTCAATTCTTCATCTTTTTCTTTCTTGTTCGATTGGGTTCATGCTAGGGATTATTTATCTTGTGTTTCTTTGGAACCTAGCCATAAACTAAATCTATTTGGCTATGGTTATTGTGTTTTGTGGTTGTGAGAAACTATTGTATTTTGTTTAGGTAATAAGAGTTTGCACTTTTCTATTCAAGGTTTATTCATTCTTGGTTCTTATTCTTGTTTGCGAGTAAATTGGGAGAGGATATCGTAACTTCATCTATTTATCTAATATCGGGAGAGTTAGATTCAAGAAACCAATGAATATTATCTTTATTCAATCTATTGGTGGTGAAGATTAATCTGGCTTAGGAATAAGTCAAGGATTTCAACGGCTAAGAGGAGCGCAAGATTGGTTGTTGTTCACCCTTGATTCACACAGGGATGTATTATCATGGCATGCACAAGTAGATAGAGTTTCGACTTAGGGATAAGAAGAAACCATTGAAGAACGCTCTGTCGAACCTTGAAGGTTGCTGCCCAGACGCCCAAGTAGTTGCCCAACTAGTCGCCCAGGCAACCATCGATTAGTTGCCAAGGCAACCCCGTTGTGAAAGTTGCCACGGCAACTGAGTTGCCCGTGCACTCTTTTACCAAGACGATCCAATCGGCCATCACAGCTCAACTCACGATAACCTGGCCTATCTCTCTCATTTGATCTCATTTATTCTTTTACTTTATTGCCTTCTAGTTTAGTTATTAGTTAAACTCCTATAATCTTCTATTTGTGTTTTTACTTTTTACAGTGCAAGAGACTAGATTCTTGAAGTGGCACCAATCCCTGTGGAGACGATATCTTTTATACTATAACTTGCAACGTGTATACTTTCACAATTGCGTAGCACTTATTACGCGCAACAACGGGTTATAGCCGGGTATGGGTCGGGTTATGGGTTAGTATATATAGCAATTATCAGAAGAAAAAAATCATTTCTCACTCTTTTATAAAAACAGATCAAAATCAGTCCTTTCTAAATTCTTTGATGCGATCAAAATTGGTCATTTCCACCAGCGTCGGCCGCCATTGTTGGCGGCGAAATTTCCCAGAAATCCTAGTTTTCTAGATTCTGGCGACCTCAAGATCACATTTTTTCATCAGAGCTACATCGAAATCAAATCACAACATTGTTTTAAACAAAATAAAAGCTAAAAACAATCTCATTTTCTTTGTTAAATTCGAAACATAAAAGAAAAAGAGAGAAAATGTTACCAGAAACTTGCTTCTCTTATTGCTTTGGAATTTCGATTACAATTGCTTGCTTCTGCTGGGAATTTAAATCCTTAAAATGTATATTTATTGTGTATGAATTTCTCTATGAACTTGTTGTTGTGTTACATGATAAATATATAGGTTTATATAGGTACAATTGTGCTTGAATTTCAAGAATAAATCCCTAATGTTCATCCCTGAAAATGCATCCTCTTTGATTCTGATTGCTTGATTATTGTTATGGCACCGATTTTGAGATTCAATTCCTCCTTTATTGGTTGACTTTGCCTCTGATTTGATCTCGATTTGCAGGTAAGGCTTCGGTTTAAGGATTCAATTCCCTTTTGATTTTATCTTGATTTTCACCGAATTACCAAGCTCCAATTTAGGGATTTAACCCTCTTGTTTCTTTGTTTGCATATTCCCGATGACTCGAACGGCACCGGTGAGGAGCAGCCGAAGCGAGTGGAACATCGAAGAAGATGTAACACTCGGTGGTAAACCAAAAGTTGAGCGCGTAACTACCACGCGCAAGTGGTGATCCGTGTATAATGCTACGGAGCACCCTGGGCCGTTGGACTTCTCTCTGATCTACGATCCAGATGATGGGCCATTTGCCTTCTTCCAGTTTGATCTCGTGTCCACTCCGTGTATGATCTATGCCATTGGATCAACCCCGATCCAACGGACCTCTTCAGCTGCACAAAAAGCCATAGGTTTTAAATTAGAATTGGGTCGAGCAGGCCACGTATTTTAAATGTAAAATGTCATGTAATTTTAAATAGACTCTTAAAACCGGGCTCTTTATTTCTGCCTAACTAACTAAAAATGTAATGGACTTGTATGGTTTTCTATGAATGAATTTGGACTCTGTTTATTTCTTTTATCAACCGATTATGTAGTGAGCTTTATTTTTTAGATTGATCATTTGTTTATTTTCTATGTAGTGAATGTCCTAACTCATATCTAATGAACTTTATTCTATTTCAACTAACTAATCAATCGGTCAAATTAATCTAACTATCAATTAAACCCCCTTATTCAACAAAATAAACCATATACCAAAACACTTCTCCATTTTGGGCTTTAAGCAAACTAACTAACTAATACTAAAATCTATAAGGTAATATAGATAACAATAATTACAAAACCTAACAAAGATATAACAATAGTACACAAGTAAATGCCTGGTGAAAATTTAGTGACAACACTATGCTTTCTGAAGGATGCCATTTGGATTATGCAATGCTCCGAAAATTTTCTAGACATGTATGATGGCAATTTACTCCGACATAGTGGATGATTTCATAGAAATCTTCATGGATGATTTTTTGATATTCGAGACAACTTCGAAAATTGCCTCGGCAATTTGGAAAAAGTGCTAACACGATGTGAAGAATCTAATCTAGTGCTCATTTGGGAGATGTGCCACTTTATGGTAGATGAAGGCATAGTGCTCAGTCACATGATTTCCTCCAAGGGAATTGAAGTCGACAGAGCCAAGGTGGAAGTGATCAAAAAATTGCCACCACCAAATTCGGTCAAAGGGATTCGAAGCTTTCTCGGTCGTACAGGATTTTATAGAAGGTTTATTTATAATTTTTCTAAAATTTCTAACCTTTGTGTAATTTTCTTGAACAAGACAAAGCTTTTAATTTTGATGACTCATGCATCCAAGCGTTCGAAGCCTTGAAAAAGCAACTTGCCTCAGCCCCTATTGTCGTTCTGGCGATTAGACTTTACCTTTTAAACTCATGTGCGACGCAAGTGATTCCACGGTAGGAGCCATTTTAGGGCAGCGCACAGGTAAGACTTTCCATGTGATTTAATATGCTAGTAAAACTCTAAATGGTGCACAATCAAATTACACCACAATGGAGAAATAATTACTAGCAGTACTATTCGAATTTGATAAGCTTCGTTCCTACTTGATTGGTACTAAGGTAATCGTTTACACTGATCACTCAGCAATTAAGTACCTATTTACTAAGAAATATGCCAAACCTCGTTTAATTCATTGGATTTTACTTTTACAATAGTTTGGCATCGAAATTAAGGACAGGAAAAGAACAGAGAACCAAGTTGCTGATCACTTATCAAGGTTGGAAAAAAGCAATGAAGATCCAGATTCTTTGGAGATCCACGATACATTCTCGGATGAGCAGTTGTTAGTTGCCTCGGCAACTCCCTGGTACGCCGATTTGGTTAATTTATTTGTTAGTGGTATTTTTCCTTATAACCTTACTCACCAAGGAAATAAGCGGTTTCGACATGATGCTAAGCATTATTATTGGGACGAGCCTCTTTTGTTTAAACAATGTGCAGATCAGGTGATAAGACGATGTGTTCCCGAGGAGGAGCAGGACAATGCGCTTCAACAATGCCATTCTTCACCCTATAGAGGCCATTTTAGAGGAACTCGCACCGCGGCCAAGGTGTTACAATCCGATTTGTATTGGCCCACTCTTTACAAAGATGCTCAAGAATTCTACAAAATGTGTGATTGATGTCAGCGAATGGGGAATATTTCATGTCGACACGAGATGCCACTACAGAATATCCTTGAGGTCGAGTTGTTTGACGTGTGGGGGATTGATTTCATGGGACCCTTCCCACCTTCATTTGGAAATTTGTATATCCTACTTTTCGTGGACTATGTGTCCAAATAGGTAGAGGCAGCTGCAGTTCCCAGCAACGATTCAAAGACCGTGCAGAAATTCTTGCAGAAAAATATATTCACATGATTCGGGACACCAAGGGAAATTATCAGCGATGGAGGCACCCACTTCGACAATAGGCTAATTGCCAAAATGTTGGAGTGATTTGGAGTGACACAAAATTGCCACGGCGTATCACCCACAGACAAATGGGCAAGCCAAAATTTCCAATCGTGAATTGAAGGTTATCCTTGAAAAAGTTGTCAATCCTTCTCGAAAAGATTGGTCTGCAAAAATTGACAAAGCATTATGGGCCTATCTTAAAAAACTCAAGACGCCTTTAGGCATGTCGCCCTATAGACTTGTCTACGACAAGACTTGTCACCTTCCGGTAGAGATCAAACATAAGGCTTATTGGGCGATCAAAACTGTCAACATGGATTGGGAGAGTGCTAGAAAAAAGTGATTACTGGACCTCAATGAGATCGAATAATTTCTCGCCTTAGCTTATGACAACGCGAGAATCTACAAGGAGAAAACGAAGCATTGGCATGACAAGAAGTTATTGCCGCAGTAATTTTTGCCCGGGCAATTAGTTATTCTCTTCAATTCTCAATTAAAACTTTTTCCGGGAAAACTAAAATCAAGATGGTTTGGGCCATTTGAAGTCGTCAAACCCTTCTCTCATGGTGTTGTGATAATCAAGTCCGTCATTGACGGACATGAATTCAAAGTTAATGGACAAAGATTAAAGTACTATGTCGACAACCATGTTGAGCGCGACAAGGAAGTAGTTACTTTAGGAAATGCATGATCATGCTCTCCTTTAGTATTTCTTATCTATTTCCAATTTTATTTTTAATTTTGAACTTATTTTAGTATTCTTATTTAATTTACATTCTTTTTATCTTTATCTTTCCACAATTTTTTAAGGACCATTACCTTTTAGAATTTCTAGTTTATCTTATTTATCTTTATATTTAATTATTTAATTTTATCTATTTAATGTTTATTTTTTAATGTTTGAATTTCTTTTTATAGGATAAGAGTTCAAGATAAAGAAGAGTTGGATCCAAGAAAGAATTTTATACTCCAAAGGGAATTATGGGCTGATTTAGGGGGATTATAAAGCCTATTTTACCCTCAATATTTTCCCCTAAAACCCTTCTACAAACCCCATAGCCGTCCAAACCTCTTCCTTTCCCCAAATCTCTTTTGCCGTCAAAAACAACCAATCCCCTCACCTTCTTTCAAATCATTCTCACCCACCATCTTTAATACCCATCTTTTCTTTCTTTTCTTTCTCCCATCACCATTAAACTCTTAAGCTTCCCTTTAACTCTTTCTTTTCCTCTTTCAACTCTTAAGTTCCTTTTGCTTTCTTTGTTTTTCTTTCTTTCATTCGAGAATCACCACAACCAAGATTCCCCATGGCTATGAAACTCAAAACCTTGGTGCACCCAAGTTCTTCCAAGGAACTCTCCTTCAAGCGATATGCAACTCCGGCATCGAAGAAAGATATCTCCGTAAGTTCGCAAGCCGCAAGATATGGGAGGAACAAGGCTTCGCCTACACCGCCTCTCACAAAGATTTCGGCCTTGATCCAATCATCTTCCAGATTATCGAGCACAAAAAATGGCAAATATTTTGCCATTAACCAGAACCGGGCAACGTCACATGGGTAAGAGAATTCTATGCTCATTCTCCTAACCCAGACAATCCCTATGTTTTCGCTCGTGGCAGGGCTGTCCCTATCGATGCCAAGAGCATCAACACCTTCTATGGTGTATACATTGAGAAGGACAAACACCAAGAATTTGTGGACAAGATCATGGCCAAAGGACTCGAGAAAGTGCTCAAAGACCTCACAATTGTGAGAACTCAATGGAACAAAGGCGCACACAAGGGCACGATAAATCACCTCCGGCTTAAACTCGAGGCAAAAATTTGGAATAAATTCGTTAAAACTTGCTTGATGTCCACCACACACAACACTACTGTTGATACACCTCGCCTCTTGCTTATACACTCTATTTTGAACAAGCGAATTATCAATATTGGACAAGTTATCTATTCTGAGATTTTTTCTCATAGCCAAAAGGATAAGGGTTCACTTTTCTTCCCAAGTCTAATATCCCAACTTTGCGAGAATGAGAAAGTTTCACGTGACCCAACGGATGAGAAAGCACTTGCGAAGACCGAATGGAATCGTGCACAGTACCGAAAGATCATGGGTGAAGTACCAGAAAAAGACCATGCAACAAAAATTACCCCGGCAATTCCTGTTGCCTCGGCACTGCTAGATGCCTCGGCAAGTAAGCCAAACTCGACAGACGCAAAAAAACTTTAAGCCATACTCTGCCCTTTAGCACACCGATTGGAACAAATTAAGGGATGACAATTTTTGATTATGAGGTATATGAAGGACCACAACACCGCCATCACACGAGTAATCCTGGAAAAATACCCCGACAACACAGTCTTGTTCCTGATCTTCCATGTCAAACTGCTTGCCCAGGCAACTAAAGATGCCCCGGCAACAATAATTGAAGTTCCCATGCAACTGAAACTGAAGATGCCCCGACAACCACTACAAAAGCCAAAGGTAAAACCCCTCTTAATGAACTAACCTGTACTGAGACTTTGTCTGGTTTTTCAGGTCAGACGAGTCCTCCACTGCACCCATGAAGTTGCCTCCAGTCACATCCTCCAAACCAAAAAGCAAAGCTTCCATCACCGAAGAAGTCAAAGAATAGGATGACAAGGGCGATAAGGTAGCCCCCGCATGGGAATCAGTTCCTCCACCAGCCACAAGACAACAACCATCGTGCACTAGCAAGAGACTCAAGCAAACCGCTAAAAGGACACTCATCATCCACGATGACGAACTCTCAGAGTAAGTCATCGTTCCTCATTTTTTTATTTTACTTTTGTAGGCATTGAGGATAATGCCTCACTCGAGTTTGGGGGGATTGTTGCTAGTTAGTTTATTTTAGTTGCATTCATCTTTAGGAATTGCATTTAGGATTCATATATTACCGGCATTGCCTTTAGTTGGATTAAATTTGCTTAAACCTGATGAATATTCGATGATGACATTGCAACTGTACTTAATTGATAAAACTTTCAATTCTAGGATGCCCATGGAAAACACTTAGAATCCTACTATGATACTGAAATTAAAAATACACCGTGGTGGCTTGATTGATTGAAGGAAACCTAGTGAACTTAGGTTAATTTTAGAAATTTGGGTTAATTAAAAACAATTTGATTGCTAGAGGTACCCGAAACCGGCTCTAGTATTGTGTTTTAAATTGATCGCTAAAGGTACCCGAAATTGGCTCTAGTCACTAAAGAAAAAGAATCGAAATAAGAAAATTAAATATTTTGCTAGAGGTGCCCGAAATTGGATCTAGTAAAAACATAAGAAAAACCCGAGGAATTAATTTGAAAGCCTATTGTTCATGTGGAATCCGAAAAATCAACTTGTACGCAACTTCACACACACTCACGAGCATTATAGTTTGACTCTAGGTAACTTCTATGCCATCTGAAAAATTGAAGGACATTCATACTTTGTGCCACGGTTCTGAGGAATGAAGTCAAGTATGAAGCAAAATTTCTAAAAACTAAAGCATCGGAGGGTAATTGTTAGTTTGCATTGCTTGAGGACAAGCAATAATTCGAGTTTAGAGGCGTGTTAAGTGTGTAAAAGTACTAAATTTCTACCCTTTTTAGTCGTTATTATTGATAGGCTTAGGCTCATTCTAGTTGCATTTTTATCCATTCATGCATATTTGCACTGTTTCCTTTGTGGTGGTGCTTGATTATATGATTTGGTTAGTTTTGGTGGAAAAGGTGCTGCTGGTATATGTTTTTATGGGTGCATGATTAATTGCCCAGGCAAGCTGGAGACTGACGAAGCAACTGAGGAAAGAAGAGGGAAGCTATCAACTTTGATAGGATAAGCCCAATTAATTCAAGATAACCATGGAAGGCAAAGATAAATCCTAAAAGAGTTAGAGTTCCATGAAGAGGTCAATAGGAGATTAAATTCCAAGAGTTTAGGAGGAGTTTTTGGAGGATACATAAATAAAAGAGATTTATCTCTTTTATCCTATTTTATTCCAACTAGAACTCTTCCTTATCCAACAAAGGAGTCGAGCAAGTCATCTCCTATAAATAGAAGACCTAGCCGCAACCCATGTGTGTGCGATTTGGGAGAGAAAATAGAGGGTTGCTCGATATCATCTTCTTCTTCATTATTTCGATTGGATTCATGTTAGGGAGATTATATCTTGTGTTTATTTTGCACCCGACCATGAACTAATTTTAGTTGGCTTGGGTTATTGTGTTTTTGTGGTTGTGAGAATGATTTGATTTGTTTAGGTATTTGAGTTTGTAATTTTAATTCAAAGTTTGTTCATTCTTGGTTCTTAACTTTGTGAGTGAATTGGGAGAGGATCTTGTGAATTCATCCATTTATCTAATATCGGGAGAGTTAGATTCAAGAAACGAATGAGCATGGTCTTTATTTAATCAATCGATGGTGAAGATTGATTCGACTTAGGGATAAGTTGCGAATTTCAACGGCTAAAAGGAGGGCAAGAAGGTTGTTGTTCACCCTTGGTTCACACAGGGATGTATTATCAAGGCATGCATAATTAACAATGTTTCGAGTTAGGGATAACGAGAAACCATTAAAGAACGCTTCGCCGAACTTTGAAGGTTATCACCCAATTGCCCAGGCAATCGCTCCATTCCCAATTGCCCAGGCAATCACAGAATTGCCCAGGCAATCTGACTGGATTCAATTGAAGAGTGATTGAGCTACTCTAGCACTCAAGTACCACGACGTTCCATTCAATTATCACACCACGACTCACAATAACCCAGCCTACTCTCTCTTATTCGTTCACATCTTTCTTTTATTTAATTTCTCTTTTATTTTCTTGTTAATTAGAACTCCTACAATCACCTACTTGTGTTTTGACTTCCAATGCGAGAAGTTAGATTCCTGAAGTAGCATCAATCCCTGTGGAGTTGATATCTATACTATACTATAACTTGCAACGTGTACACTTTCACCAATTGCAAAGAACTTAATACGCGCAACCCTCATGTTTCCATAATCCTTATACATTCACACGTGTCGCACAAAGCATCAACTTACATTCGAGAGACAATACGGTGGCTCCCACCTTATCATAGCTGAAACACCTCAAACATAACTGTAGACATCCACCATTACCACATCACACTTTAAAGAGAGGAATTCCCATTCCTAAAATTCACTTCAAAACTACAAGCCTTTAACACTTTAACCATAACCATCTTAATCTCAAACCAATTCAAGAAAACACACGGAACTTCACAAAAAATTAAATGAGTCATCTACCTTAGGAGACACGTAACAGTTCATAACGTTACTTAACAAGCTATCAATAGTTTAAACATCACCTCCACAAACCAACTTCTTGCAAGTGAACAAGCCCGATTCTCCCTTGGCAAAACACTTAGACAAAAGAAACCTCGTTCGTGTTGCGCCTTCGCAACTAAACCTCTTACTTTCGTAATTGTGTCGGTGTCCTCTAACAAGGGAGATGGGCACCAATTTTTCACTTGGCCTTACCCCAATATCTATGCACTTCCTTGATAGAGAAGAAGTCCAAACGACTCATCTCAGAAGCATAAACAAAAACTATGACAGTCTAAAAGCTCTTGAGTTTTGAATTACACATATTTACATCTACCCAATTGTCAAACATGTCTCACAACCCCATTGTGCCATTATACAAACAACCACCACAAAAATCACGGTAGAGGAGAAATGATCCAATCATTCTTATTACCAAAGGTTGGGTTCCCTCGAGGTCTCAAAGCCTCGAGTACAACTCACGACATTACATGCTAGCATCGTGCTTGATTAACCAATCAATTCCTGAGATGCAACAACTCTGAAGAAGGTAGCTTCACCAAACTTGTTAGAACGACTAACTTTAGTTACACTCTAACGAACTATTGGATCTCAAACCCACTATCTTCGAGAAAAGCCATTTAAGAAGGGCGATGATACTCTCCAAGTATCAACAAGACTCTTTTTTAAACAAAAAAATAGGTCCTTCGACCAACATGCATCCACTAATCAATTTTGAGAGTGGATTATCCACATTCGCAACACAACCGTTATCCTCACATAACAATGAAGATTCCTTGCCACAAACTCTCATAACGTGTCCAAAGGCTTCGGATGACAACAACACACAACAAAGACACCATTCATGTAGCGGGAGGATGACACATCCTCGACTCTGGCATCATTCAACTAACTCGCATCACAACAATCTGAGGTGACCCTGCCCCCAGAATTGCTCTCATGAGCGACTCAACACTTAACTTGGCCTTCTCGACCTTGATCATAACCATATTAGCGTTGCAACATTGGACGCTTCATCAGGATTCCAGTCTTCAGAAGTAAGAACCTAATTTAAGGGCTTGTATTCGCTAGACACCTTACTAAAACACCTATACCACCCCAAGGTTTCCTAGAACCGGCTAAACCTAGGCTCTGATACCAATGATGTAATGCGCCCGACTCGGATGTCACAATTTGGGCCTCAAGCCCAAACCAAAACCATGAAATTCCTCAAAATGGGTTTAGCCCAAACAAGTTATTTTCCCAAACATTTAAATTCAACAGTTGAAAATATAGATAAACAATTTAAAGCATTACAAAGGAGCTCCACATTTATTTAAAACATTTAAACATTTTATTTGATTAATAAAATATCAAAAGAAAGATTTACAAACTCAACCACATAAGGTCCTATGAATACATAGCCCACTAAACACAAGTATCGTACTCTGAAAGCCTCCAAATAATGGAATCTCGTACTAATAGTGCTCCTCGATCTGATGATCAACCTACGCATAGAAACAACAATTCTGAGTGCTGAGTTTAAAAAGTTCAATGGTACATATCTACTCTACTATACTTCATGCTAATCATAAACATAAGCATGCAAGCTAGTACGAGCAATAATGATAGATAAATAAACATGTGGCACTACCACTATTCGCCTAAACACATGCTCTCATCATAACAATCACCATACATGGCCCACAAGGCCTAACCATACCCGGGATCCCACCGGATCATCCGAGCAAAACAAAGAAGTCATAACACAAACCTAGAGTAAGGCTTGTGTCACACAGCCTCAGGAACGTACATTCTCTCTCAGGGTGAGGTCTAGTGTCACATAGTCTTAGAAACGTACACCCATACTCGGCATCTCTCCTCGAGTATCATCGAATGAGGCTCGGTGTCACACAACGTTGGGTACGTACATTTGGCATCTCTAACCATGGTGTTGCAACACTCTTTCTCTAGGTATCTAGATCCCACCAAACAACAGTGACTCAACCACATAAGTGCCCATACTTGGCACGCCACAACACACGATCCACCAAGAATCCCTATGGATGCTATCACAAACAAGTCACTCAACATTTATCGATTTAATACTCATTAGGCTTGTATATAATTAATCTCATTCATTAGCTCCATTAATCCATGTTATCACATTTATTCAAGGTGTAAATCAATTATTAATATTCATATTGATTCTCATTCCTTAGCTGTGCACTTATAGATTGTAACCCCCTTGACCCGGCCTAGACGCCAGACCAAGATAGGACCATTTTCTTTCTTGTCTAGATGCACATTATGACCTAAGGTGATCATACCAGCAGCAGGCGAAATAACAACTAAATCGAGTGTCAATTTAACATCCAATTGTACGTATTTGCAATTTAGGGACCAAATTGCAAATGTGGAAAACTATGAGGAATTAACTAATTTTAAGGTTATCATTCCTCAATTAGTCAGTTTACGTGCATGCTTGCCTAAAATCATCTCAAATTAACCAGCTAAACTCAACCAATTGTATACATAAGAACCAGGGACCAAAACGAAAGAATCTCAAAACATGAAACATCCCATAACTAACAAAATGTCTAGCCATGCCGATACAGTCCCTAGGCGTATCAGTACACAGGCTTCAATTTCCAAAAACTAGATTCCAGTAGCTCAAAAGCATACCGATACACATTCTCGTGTACTGATACAAAGCTACCAAAATACCATCCTCGTACCAATACGAAGCCCCACGTATCAATACGCCTGGACTTGTAATGTATAATTTTGTTGGTTTTTCATGCGAATACAAAACCGAACATGACTCAACTCAACATATACATACATCAACTAATATAAAAACCAAACCATGTTATAAACACAAGGTAATATGATCAATACATAAAGAGGAACTTCAACCACATTTCTAGAGGCATGCTTCCAATATTTCAACCATCTCAACATTGAAAAAGAAGCTCAAGACATATCTCATTATAGGCATGGCATGGACACTCTTCTATCATCATTTAAGATTGGATAGCAATGCCATAAGCATGAACAAAAGCATATTCGACAATTATGTAACTAAAGGGAAACACAAAGCATAGTATCATGCTTGCAAGGCATCAACAAACCATGTCTCAAAACCAAACTCAAAGACCAACAAATCATAGAAAATGAACCATCAAAAACAACCAAAAATCCAGATTACAAATTCCCCAATATGGTAAACATGTTACCTTATTAACCGAATATAAAACCGAGTTTCATACTTAAGCAAATGTCTTGATCTTGGACCTTCTTTGCCAAATCAATGTTGCCCCTCAACTCTATTGCATCAATGAGAAAAAGATAGTGTAAGCACAAACGCTTAGCGAGGATGCTCATAAACAACATTGATGTGATTTGAAACCATTTAAAAACCATTAAGCCTTTTCTTACCAAAACATGCTTACTTCCCAAGTATTACACATGTGAGTAAAAACCATTTGAAAACCATAAACCATCTTTTTTCAAAACATGCTTACCACCCAAGCATTATCTCATTTGTTTCCACAACAAATCATGCATAACAATCATATGCATCAAATCAATTATAAATTCTTTAATCACATATATTCTCATTTATTGGCATTCAGAGTGACCCGGATAGACTCACCTCTATCCTTGGATAGTACTACCTCTATTCATACATGTTTAGATACACGAATTTCTCATGGTGGGCTCACCTCCACCAAATCTCATACCTTTCCTAGTTAAACCGCAAGATACCATCACAATGAGCTGCCTAGTTAAACCGCAGACCCAAGTGATAACCCAATAGTCCGAGTAGCCTAGTTAATCCGCTCTTCCTCAAGGACTATGACACGATCGATTTTATATATTATAGTGCACTTTAATCCTAAGGCTAGCCAACTATATCTAACACTTTCTCAACACATCACATGGACAATATATCATTTTCAAATACATTTACATACTATTTTCTAATGCATTTCATAACCCATTTCATATGCAAAATCTCATTGCCCAAGTCAATAACGCATTCCTTTTAAGAACAAATCTCAATGTTCAAAAGCATCCAAATACTTTGATAATCATTGCATATTAATCCAAAACAATGCATTTACAGTAAGTAGATCAAACCATGTTTAAACCAACATGAAATCCACAAGCTCATCTCAAAGCCAATATCCAAACAAAGTAAAACAACTTACGCTTGAGCTTAGTTAACCTTGTTAGGAAATAAATAAACCCCCATGATCCTTTGATGAAGCCTTTAAAGAGCTTTAACGCGTTTAGACACTCGTCGATACACCTCACCTTGCTCGCCAACGCAAATTGAGCCATCAGTAAGCAACGTACGCAACTAGGAAACCTTGCCTTTATTGTACCCTATTTTAATCACATAAAACCAAATGGAAAATGCATGATGTTGCATTCAACTCATTGCTAAACAAGGATCCCCTACATCCTTAACATAAACCTTCCAAAAACTACCCGAAATTACCGAATTCATCACCAAACTTCGCTCTACCAACTCCTAACTTCAAACCAGCGATTCTAACATTCAAACCACATCAAAACATACCCACAAACACCTTCCAAACATCCTTATATCTCCAGCAACTCAAAAACACATAGAACAGCCCCAAAAACACTTAAAACACCTATAACAATTAGCCAATCTAATAGTTTCGGGATTTAATCTCAAAATTTTATTTCACATTATAATTACCTTATTAAAACATGAATTTACCCAATTAAAATCTCTAGGCTTCATCAAGTTAAACAAATCTTTAGGCAAATGGTCAAAATTACCATTAATAGCTCAAATCTTGAAATATATTGCAAAACCATGTTAATATCAATCCATAATCAGCCAAATAATAGGGAATATCAATTAAGAAGCTTAGTTTAAAGAGAGGAAAAGAAATTCACCTTTGAAGAAGCTCCCACCAAAATTGACTTAAGATTTTCTTTGAAACTTAACATGTGAAATAGATGAAATCCTTGAGAAAATCTTGTAAGGTTTGTTAAGTAACAAATGTAGAATCAAATGATAAATCCTCCATTGAAAATCAACAAAGAATTATGGAAAATCTTGTTTGGAAGTTAAAATGGAAAGTGAGGGAAAATTAGGAGAGAAAATGAAGGAAAATCCAAACAATTGTAAAAATGATTTTGGAAAACAATTAAACGTCAATTCTTACACAACTAAGGTGGTTATTTTTAGATTAAAAAATTTGGAAAATATAGCTCTCTAGGGATTCTTAGTATTGGCCCATTTACAAAATAGTCACTAACATAGTTTTCCACATTTTACAATTTAGTCACTAAAACACAATTCCACTTAATCTACTTATTAAACCTCCAACTAAATTACCAAATTACTAGATAACATTTATAAACCTTTTTTAAACCCTCAATTCAATTTAATTTCCACTACTCATATCTTTAAAATATTAAATCCCCCGAAACTACTCAAATCAGCCAATCCAGTTCGAATAGAACTCAGCGCGAACCTCTAAACATCTGGACCAATTTTTAGGGTGTTACATAGATTATTTATCATATCGGGTATCAGTACTCATACATGAGTATCGATACAGTACCCTTAGGTATCGATACTCACATGTGTACTGATACTAAAACTGCTCATTGGAAATCTTTAATTTCCATAAGTACTGGTACGGGTCAACCCGCACTGATACGACCCCTAATCACGTACCAGTATGGCCAAAGCTCGTATCGATACCCTATTCATGGGTGTGCATAATTTTCTCGAATTACGATATTACAATGATTATTAGATCCTTAAAGCTTATGAAAGTCATTAGAGTTTATTTACTAACGCATTTTATTAATTAATATTAATTACCAGCTTCATGATCATTTATTTGAATATTACCAATAATTAGTACATTTAATATTATTTCCATCAATCTAATAAAAAAACATACAAGCCATCACTAATATTTTAATCAGTCAAACAATCATCGAATAATTATACGAGCATCTAAAATAACCCCAAACAGTCTCTAAAGCCTACAAAAGTCTTATCATATTCATAGCATCATCATGCAATTCATAATTATCGAACCTCATAATACTGGTCTATAATCATGCTTATTCATCGTCAACCTATTTTGCATATACTAACTCGCAAAGCAATCACATTTATGATGCTCATGATACGATAGGAGTTTGAGGTGTCCTAACCTTAAGTCGATATCTCTAAAATCTTCATCTGGGCTTCCTGAATATTTCACTTGATTCGATATCCGATCCCGAATAATCTTGCATACCAATTAATACCATAAACATCTTTTAAACACATACTTTAATGAATTCAAAGGGTCAAATGTGTAAAAACAACTTACCAGGTTCGAATTTGGCAAAACAAAATGTGCCATCAGACTCAGAACATCGAGAAACACCTGAGTAGGGTCCCCCTTGAAAAAAGTCAACTCTTGGTCCACAACGGCTCAGTCAACACGACTCGACTTGGTCAACAGCTCAGCTTGGCTTGTTGGACTGGCTCGGTTTGGCTTACCAGGCCAGCTTGATCAGTTGGCCGAACTGCCAACCCAAATAGCTCAATCTAGCTGTTATTAGCTGCCATAGCAATTGGACGTCACCCACGTGAAGTGACGGCGCGTGTGGCCACTCTTTACGGTAGAAATTGATCGGCAACTCTAATCTGACACTTTAGCTCCTCCTGAGCATGATGGTGACGGTGGATCTCGATGGTGGATGGTGGAGGAGAGAGTTCTAAAACTCAAGCTTTGGCTGAATCTTTGCTCCTCCTACGTCGGCGAACGACGACCTGATGGCGACAAGGCCACCATTATTTGACTCGTCTCAGAGAGAGGAGTCAAATGATACCGGCAGTGTCGAAGACCGACCATCAGATGGCCACAGATCTTGGTCCAAACTCTTACTCTTTTTTAAAACTCTTTACCCACTTTTTCCTTTTTCTCTCTCTTCTACCCTTTACTTTTCCTTAGCCCCCCTTTAATTCAAATACACCAACCCCACTCATAAATGGGTAAACCCACTAGCCACACACTTCTTCCAACTTGTTCTTACTTTTTTTTTAAACATAAACTTGGTCATCATTTCATTTAAGTCATTGAATGTAACACCCCAAAATTTAGCCTAGTCAAAATTGGGTTTCGGCAATCGAAAACCCTATATCAAAATTGTTCAAATATTATACTGACATTTACCATAAGGTCAATTTTATTGATATTGGACTCTAATTGAGTCAAACTATTGTTTAAGGACCTTATTGGAAGTAATGAAAACCTGTTTAGTGACTAAATCATAGAAATTGAAAGTTTATGGGTATAAGAATAAAGGATATAAAGTTAAGGGACTAACCTTGCGATTAGCCCCTCCTCAAACTATAATTACCCACATGTGGGTTAAGTTGATGAGCTTCCTTCATATAAAGGAAAGCCATCGGCTCATTTGGTTAAAGGAAGGAAAGAAAGAGTGAGGAAACTTACCCGACTTCTAAAACAAGCAAGAACCTCTCTTCATCATCTTCAACTAATCTCACACCTCCATTGGATCTTGATTTCAAGCTTAGTTTTCCTTTATTTATCGATATTGAATCATTGCTATCGGACGGCTCAAGAAGTTGGAGGGGAACATCCACCATCACCAACGAGAGCTAGAAACAAAGGGATTACTATCTGAGACCCTTGAAAGCTTCAGATTATCGAGGTGAGTGTAGTCAAAGTCTCGAGATTAGGTTAGGTGCCTTTCCCAATTTTGTTGTTAAAGAAATTGTCATTGCTAACCTCATCGCTAAGGATTATTGAATTGAACCGCTTAGCAGATATTATGGTAAGCATCAATAAGTTATCACGTCGAGTATTGAGCATTGTCATTGCTATCGTCATTGTTAATGAACATCAAACATAGACATCGTCATTGTTATTGAGTATTGTTAATGTCATTAACATTGTCATCATCATTGAATCATGGAACTATAGGATAGTGATTATAGAGCATGGACATTGCCATTATTATTGCCATTGTCATGGATTATTGATGTTGACATTGTTATTGTCATCGAAACCTTGCAAATGAATCACCGACTATTGATATCATCATTGAGATCATTAAAATATTGCTAATGTTATTGATATTATTAGAGGACATTGAAATTGAAACATTGCTCATTGATAAAGTCATTGAATATATTGAGTATTGTCGTTGCTATTGAACACCGATCATTGATATTGTCACCGGACCTTGAATTCGAAAGGACTTTGGATACAATTGGCATGCCATAGAATTCATGAGCTCGGTGTACGAGTGGACTACGACCTATATTGATTTGGTGAGGCGGAGGGTTGAATCGTTATATTGGTTTTATTGGAGAGGCGGAGGGACTAGACCATTCATTGATTTGGTGAGGCATAGGAATTCGCGCATCTACTATTCCGAATCGATCCAAGGGTTGTTTTTGAAATATGGATTTAATACTATTAAACATGATCATTGCATTGCTAATAATGGTTCATTGCACTATTATTGTCAAGACACGACTTGTGATGTATCTCATTGATATTGACATTGTTATAACTACCTGACTAGGAAAAGTATGCCTAATGCATCTCATCTTATGCATTTCAGGTTGATCGAATTGTTTGATCGAGATTGGAGAAGTCGAAAGTTGAACAAGTCACTTACAAGCTAAAGTAAAGTATTTTCTCCTTATCAATTCCTAGAATGGTGGCAAAGTAGTTAAACTAGTTACTCATGGCATTTTGGATGCATATGTATGGCCTATACTTTATAAAGAGATAAATGGACCTAAAATGACTTGTATGTGGGGCTAAAAGTAACCAAATATGCATAATTGACTCCTAAGGGTAAAAACCTAGTAAACGGATTCGAATAGCCTTAAAATTTGACATACTACTAGATTAAATGATTAAAAACTTGTTGGTAAAATTTCATTGCATTTGGACATCGTTCAACAAGTTAATTTGATTAAAAACTAGCTAAAATATGTCATTAGAGCACAGGTGTATCGATACAGGCCAACCTGTATCGATATGGCCTTGAATAATTGGTCATAGTGAAACAAGGCATATCGATACCCAAAAGAGGTGTATTGATACAGACTTGAGCAGTGGAGTTTGGTCATTTAAATGTATCGGTACGGTCTTAGGCCGTACCGAAATGGGTCAACTCATATCGATGCGGTTCATATGGTATCGATACAGAGCCTCTAATCCTTCAAGTTAAAATTGAATATGTGCATATCTGTACTGATACGAGCTAAGGGGTATCGATATAGAGGTAGGTAACTCAGTTAAAAGGGTATTGAACACAGTTTTAATTTATTTACAGAATGATCATTGAACATAGCTAGGCCTAATCGGATGGGTTAATGATATCGGAATGACATGAAAATTTACAGAAACGCTGTGGATGTAATGAATTTTAGTATTGTATAGCTAATTGCACTAAAGGACCTTTAAATTATTAGATTCACTATTTAGTCCCTAAAACTTGTAAAAGTTAGAAATTGGCCCTAATTGATCAATCCTTGTTATAAAAGGGATAAGTCGAACCGAATATGATATTGTATAATGTTTGAAGGTCATAATGATGACCAAGTGTTGCTTGTTATTGAAATCTCACAGCATCGATCATAGTTGCGATCATCGGTAACATTCTCTGACCCGGTTCTCAACCAGGCCGGGGAGGGGGTGTTACATTTGTGGTATCAAACTAAAGCCTACTATATTGTTATTGTGTTACTTTGCCACCTTGGAGTTATATATTGTGTATATTGTGACTTGCTGACTAATCTGATCTCTTTATGTTATAGATATGTCTAGAACTAATGAAACTCACAGAGATGAGCCCCTTACCGTATCCTCAACGCACGATGAGGAAATAAGGGGGAGAACCACCTAATCCACCTAATCCCCCACCTCTAAACGTTGAGCTGAAGTTACCCAATGCTTAGGCTGAGTGTTATCGGAATATGGTCGACATGTTTAAACAATTTATGATCTCAATGAGAGTTGAACAACCTACGCAATTAGCTCCACATGTTGTCCAGTATGCTCGGGCCCCCATTGATAAGCTAGCATCACTCCATGCCTACACCTTCACCGTATAGGATGACGATAACCCTGAGACGGTGGAATACTGGCTAGACAACACACTAAGAATCCTGAATAAGCAATTACAATGTTCTGATGAGCACACGCTGGAGTGGGCCCTGGCACTGTTAGCGGATGAAGCACTCCAGTGGTGGGAAACCACTATACTTACTGTTCCTGAAGAAACCATCTCTCGGGAGTTCATTTTTCAAGAATTTTGAAAGAAGTACGTTAGCGAGTACTATCTCGCAAAAAGGCGCAACATCTTTCTCCATCTGAAGCAAGGTGGCCGACCTATCGAGCAGTATATCCATCACTTCTACAAGTACAACCGATATGGTGCGAAATACATCAAGAAGGAGGAGGATAAGTGAAGGATGTTTGTTGCTGGGATAAGCGATGAGTTGCGCCCCATGTTTACTTCTTTAGGCATCACCAACTTCCAAGATCTGGTGAATCGAGTTAAAGCTACCGAAACTGCACAAAGAGCTCAAAGGGCCGGTTGTAACACTCCTTCCTCGTCTGGTAGAGAACCAGGTAGGAAAATGTTATCGGAACTTATTCAGGGATCGAAAGACAAAATCGAAGTTCAGAACTTGTTCAAAACATCTTATTAATCATCCTTACGACTTAACAAACTTATTCGCTACTAATCTTATAAGAAATTTGAGCCAATTTAAACTCTATTTTTAAAACTAAAAGGATGAAATCGTAAATTTTACAAATTAGCGATCCTAGTCCAAATCCTTTATTATCAACTTGTAATTAATCTTCCCAATTATTGATCTGTGAAGTTTCGTTACTATCGGATATCGTTAACCTAATCAATTAGACCGTATAGTTATTAGTACCAATTTATAAATTGTCCAAATTCTATTTTTGCGCCTTATAATAGATTTAACAAATACTGTATCGATACCCTATGGGCCATATCGATACACCATGCTTATTTCTAGATTCAAAGGATGTCAAACTCGTAGCGATACAACTAAAACCATATCGATACCAGTTAACTGCGTTGACCCCATACCGATACGCTATAAGACCGTATCGATACCATTTTTCATCCCTGATTCCAGTGACCAATTTCCATACCGATACGCACAAACCGTATCGATACGCCTTGTTCCTTAAGCCAAATTTATACCTAACCATACCGATACGCCATCACCCTTATCGATATGCCCTGGCCTGTAATGATAGAATTTTGCTGGTTTTTATTCAATTTACCCATCCAAACGTTATCCAAATTTTACCAGAAAGTTATAAATCCATATTTTTAATAGCATATAAATTTTTAGGCTACTCCGAATTCATTCACTAGGATTTTACCTTTTCGTGCATTAAAGCTAATTTTAGCTAGATTGCTAAGTCCAAAACACACCAAAATGCACATACATCACCTAGACACTAGCAGGCTTATAGAAACGTACCAAAATAGGTCATTGCGACTTATCTAGTCTTATGCCACCTTACTAGGAGTTCAAAAACAAAGTAAACGTACATATGCTTGCGGAGTGAGAGACTTGCAACCGCAAAATACACGATCGATGTCCGGAAAGCTTTAGGATCATGAAATGCATGAGACACATATGTTAGGCTTACATAGCCTAGTGAGGTAGTCATAACAATCATAAAACAATTAAGTGACATGAATGGCATACTATGGTCATGAATAAAATAGCATCATACTCAAATATCATAATTACACTACTAATCATATAAGTCTCATGCTTAAGTCATTTATCATACTTTCACATAATCATAGAAAAACTTAATACATATTAATTCCCTTGGACAATGTAACAAATGGATACACGAATTCCCCTTTACACCATACATATATCGGAAAATAGGTCATAGCCACATATAACAGTAAATAGGTCGTAGCCTTGAGCTGTAGCTTCGGATATTATCTCTTACACAATCCATCCTTATCTCCCCCATATATAGGCCATAACTCCAGACTATAGTCTAATCCCTTACTTATATGAGCTCAAATAACCCTATGGCATGCCAATTGTATCCAAAACTTACAAATGTCTAGGGTTATACATGTATCATCATATAACTTACCTTTATGCCTGTAGGCCATACCATATCAGAATTGAAATTGAGCCTTAGCTCCTTATAAATATCATATCATATACGTACCATATCATAACATATTCATAGCATAGTCATATTGGATTCACATATAGCATATTTATAGCATATTCATATTAGATTCACATATAGTATATTCATAGCATATTCATATCGGATTCATATATAGCATATTTCAAACATAGTACATGAACTTACCCATATCAACTGTATCGAAGACTTACTATGCTAGCCATTAGCATCCATACATGTTTGCTCAATGTGAGCCTTTAAACAAAACACAATTATAACATAAATGAATGCAACGGGATGGCTCCTTGCCTATCCCTTAACACTACTACACTCATCTTGGCTACGAGGTTCTCGGATTACAATTTTGTTGTGCCTAAATCCCTTTGGAGGTGACAAAGGATCCTTCTCCACTATTTGAGCTAGCACAAAATTAGGGGTTGCATTAGATTTCGATCTAAGGATTCGGAAACATATTTCAAGCTTGCCAAAGCTTGTAAACAACATTGGAATAGTGAAATTAGCCTCCTAATCCATGGGCTTCTATTTGAACATTAGGAACCTAATCTCGAAATTAAACCTTAAGGAATCATGGAATCATCAATTTAGCTTAGGGGTTTTACTCACCAAATTGTAGGCTTTCAAACGGTGTATCGAATTTGAACGAATATCATATATTGCACCAAGGTGCTAACTTAGCTTGAGCTTGAAGATGGAAATGGTGGAGTGAGCTTGTTAGAAGACAAGAGTGAGATTTGAAGTTTGGTAGGTCGAAGGCAAAAGATGAAAGCTTTCTTTTTCTTATTCATTTTAAGGGAGCCAACCTTAATTATTAACTCACCTACTTAACAACCAATAGGAAGCTTACCTTCCCTTAAGGGTTTGATGAGCCCATTTTACAATCTCTTCAATGTCATCCCTTATGACTATAGGGTAATCAATTGCCCTCTTGATCTGAGGAATCCCACGTAAAGGGGTGGCAATAAGCAGATGAATCACCACCTACTCCCTTTTTCTTCAATTTAGGATTTAAATAGATTCGAAATAGGGACCCATATTGATACATTCCAAAACTGTATCGATACAGTCACGCTAAAATAGGTAAGTTGGTTATTGACAGTTGGGTCATATCGATACTGGCGTGGCTGTATCGATACGCCTAGTTCAGATTGTAGACTTTTGGCTTTGAATTTCATGCAAGAAAGTTCACTTATTCAAGTGGGACCAAAATGTAACTTCATTATAAAAGAGGGGTACAAAGATCAACTAATTACAACATTTTTCACATCAGATTCAAAATTTCTGGTCATCAGAACCAAATTCTGACTAGGCTGATTTTAGGGATGTAAAGACTCTCCCCCTTAATAAAATTCATCCTTGAATTTCACATCACGCTAAGAGGTGTGGATACTGCTTTTCCATGGTTTCTTCAGGTTCCTACGTTGCCTCTTCAATCGAGTCGCTTCTTCAAAGAACCTTCACTAAGGGCACAAACTTGTTACGAAGTCTCTTGACCTCTCGTGCGAGGATCTACACAGGTTCTTCCTCGTACATCAAATTGGATTGAATTTCCACAGATTTCAACTCGATTATGTGGGAAGGATTTGACCGGTACTTGCGTAACATAGATACATGGAAGACGTCATAAATCTGACTTAACTCCTCAGGGAGGGCTAATCGGTACGCAGCAGGCCCAAATTTTTCTATCACTTCAAACGGGCCAATAAAACGAGGACTTAACTTCCCTTTTTTGCCTAAACGAATGATCTTCTTCCATGGAGAAACTTTGAGGAAGGCCTTCTCACCAACCTCGTACTGGATATCTCTTCTCTTCATATCAGCATAGGACTTCTGTCAGTCGAAGGCAGCCTTAATCGATCACGAATAATGCTTGTCCTTTCTTCAGTTTCCCGAAGTAAGTCAGGACCTAGCATCTTGCCTTCACCGAGTTCGGTCCAGCAAAGAGGAGTTCTACATCTCCTTTCATATAGATCTTTGTACAGAGCCATTTGGATCCAAGCTTGGTAACTTTTGTTGTAAGCAAATTCGACCAAGGGTAGGGATTTTTCCCATGTATTCCCAAAGTTGATAACACAAGCTCGGAGCATATCTTCCAAAATTTGATTAACCCTTTCGGATTGACCATCGATCTGAGGATGGAAATCAGTTCTTAGGTGCACTCGAGTTCCCAAAGCCTCTTGTAGGGTTCTCCAAAACTGAGATGCAAAGCGTGGATCACGATCGGAAATGATAGATACTGGAACTCCATGTAAACAGATGACTTCGCGGATGTATATCTCCACGAGCTTAGGCAAACTGAGGTTCATTCTTACTGGAAGAAAATGGGGAGACTTAGTGAATCGGTCCATAATGACCCAAATAGCATCATTCCTATTTGGAGTCAAAGGCAGACCACATACGAAGTCCATCATGATACACTCTCATTTCCACTGTGGAAGCTTGATAGGCTGCAGAAGACCAGTAGGCACCTTGTGCTCAACTTTGACTCGTTGGCAAGTCAAACACCTAGTCACAAAGTCCGTGATCTCATTCTTCATACCAGACCACCAATATAGCTCTTTTAGATCTTTGTACATCTTGACAACTCTGGAATAAATAGAGAAAGGGCTAGAATGAACTTCACTTAGAATCTGATTCCAAAGATCATCATCATCGGGCACACAGATACGGTTGCGGAAACATAACAAGCCTTTGGAATTCATAGCAAAGTTAGGATCTGTGTTATCCTTGCCCTTAGCAACAAGAGGTTACAACTCCTCATTGTTTTCTTGGAGTGCTTTGATTCGGGATACAATGATTAACTGAACTCTCAGTTTAGCCAACAATTTTCCATGCTTTTTGAGTAAAAAATAAGCATTCAAATGTCTCGTAGAGGGAGTACGTTTCTACTAAGAGCATCAGGTACAACATTGGCTTTACCAGGATGGTAATTAATAACCAAGCCATAATCTTTTAGAAGTTCCATCCACCTACGCTGATGGAGATTCATCTCTTTCTAATTCAAAATATACTTCAAACTTTTGTGATCAGTGTACAAATAACACTTTTCACCATACAGATAGCGTCTCCAAATCTTCAAGGTGAAAACAACATCAGCTAATTCCAGATCATGTGTCAGATAGTTTAGCTAGTGTGGTTTGAGCTGATGTGAGGCGTAGGCAATGACCTTTCCTTCTTACATCAATACACAACCTAATCCTAGGTGGGATGCATCACTGTACACAGTGAAGTCTTTACCCGACTCGGGTTGCACCAAAACACGAGCATGAGTAAGGACTCTTGCTTAAGCTAATTAAAACTCCCTTCCTGATCTACTCTCCACACAAAAAGAGTGTCCTTATGTAGAAGCTTCTTCAAGGGTGCAGTAATCAGTTAGAACCCTTTAATGAATCTAGGTAGTAGCCTGCAAAGCCCAAAAAACTACGAACTTCTCCAACATTCTTCGGAGGGATCCAATCAAGGATTGCTTGGATCTTCATTGGGTCAACTTGAATTCCCGCAGAAGAGATCACATGGCCTAGAAAGGATACTTTAGATAGCTAGAATTCATATTTTCTGAACTTGGCAAATAGTTGCTTTACTCAGAGAGCCTGAAGCACAATCTAGAGATGTTATTCATGAGTAGTGGCGTCTTTTGAATAGATCATAATATTATTTATGAACACCACCACGAACTTATCTAGATAAGGTTAGAACACACGATTCAAGTCCATGAAGGTTGTATGTGCATTCGTAAGCCTAAATGGCATTACTAGGAATTCATAGTGGCTGTATCTAGTACGAAAGACAGCCTTTGGAACATCAGACTCCTTTACTAGCATTTGATAGTACTCGAATCGAAGGTCTATCTTGGAGAAGACAGAAGCATCTTTCAATTGATCGAAAAAGTCGTTGATCCTAGACAACGAGTACTTGTTCTTGATCGTCACCTTATTCAACTGGCAATAGTCAATGTATAAGCGCATCGATCCATCTTTCTTCTTGACAAACAACACCGGTGCTCCCCAAGGTGAGGAACTCGGTCAGATGAATCTTTTATCCAAAAGGTCTTCGATTTGGACTTTTACCTCTCTTAACTTCACCGAAGCCATCCTATATGGAGTAGTAGAGACTAGAGTTGTCCTAGGTTGCACTTCTATCCCCAATTCCACTTTACGAGTGGGAAAGAGTCCTGGAAGTTCATCGGGGAACACATCAGAAAACTCTTTCACTATGGGTACATTCTCAAGCTTTAGATCTTCTTTAGACTCTATGGCATACGTAAAAGTCTTCTTAGGCTTGGGTTCGGATTTCATTAAGGTTATGCTTTCCTTACCAAGTCCATGGAGATATAACTTCTTCTTATAACAGTCCAACCACGCTTGGTGTTCAGCTAGCCAATTGAGGCCTAGGATGAGGTCAAACTCATAAAAGGACAGGGCCATCAGATTGGCTGGAAAGAGGATCCCTTGGATCCTTATAGTTCAAGCTTTATAAATCAACCGAATAACCACACTATCACCTAGCTGGTTAGAAACAACAATATCGGAAGCAGCAGGTTCAGACTCTAAAGTATACTTGGCAATCAAAGGTTCACTAACGAAAGAATGCGTATAGCCCAAATCTATTAAAGCATAAACATGATCAGAACATAATTCCACCATACCTGTAATCACATCAGGGTCATCCTCCTGTTCACGACCCCCAACATAGTATATCTGGGCTAAAGGCTGAGGGTCACGACTAGCTGGAGGGGCACTGGTGTTGTGAGGTCTCCCCACAGATCCAGATTGCATCTGCTTTACTCTTCTTCCCTTACTAGGATTATTCTAAGAAGCCACGGTAGTAGGGGCATTTGGATTCTGTGGACACTGACTGATGAAGTGGCCAGTACCAGAGAGATAGCACGATCTAGATTGTCTATGGCACTACCCTGGATGCCTCTTCTAGAAGAAGTTATACAGAGGAATCTGAGAACCCTCCGCGGAACCACATGTACTATCCACTGAAGCTGTATGAGTAACAGATGTTCCTGCAGATTGGAATTGTAGCACATAGCCAGATCGTGGCAACTGCTAAAAAGTGGTAGACTTCTGGTCCCAATACCTTCCCTTCTTCTGTGACATAGGAGGCTTGAAGTCATTTTGAAACCTCTTATCAGATCGGGCTTGATTCCCTTTCCTTCTTTCAAAAGCCTTCTGGAAAGCTTTAGTAGAAATGGCTCAGTTGACAAGCGTTTGGAAGTCCTCTATCTCCAAAGCAACAAAGAGAGGACATAATTTGTCACAGAGGCCGTCAATGAAAATTTGGCACTTCTTTTCTATGCAGATGATCTCGGTACCATATCTTGTATATTTACAAAAGTCATGGATGTACTGCTCCACGGGTCTTCCCTCTTGTCTCGGATGGAGGAACTTATTACACCTCTCAGCGATGTAGTAGTCACTGATGTACTTCTTGCAAAACTCCTGAAAAAATAAGTCCCACGTAACTCGGTGTTCGGGCACGGTGAGCGTCACGGTGTCCTACCAACTCTGTGCTTCTTCGGTGATCAAAACCAAGGCACACTCTAGATTGTGCTCCTTAGGACATTTCATTTATTTGTTCAGCACTTTCAGAGTATTCTCCAGCCAGTATTCCGCGATTTCGAGATTATCCAAGTCCTGGCCGGTGAAGGTATAAACTGAATATTGTTTGAGCTTGTCAATAGGGGCTCAAGAAACAGACTGAGTTGCCTCAGTAGGCTAAGGGATCGGTTCTTGTCTAAGGGACACGACCACTTGCTTGATCATGTCAGCCATTGACATAGGATACTGCTACTGAGCTACAAGCATTGGAGGAGGATAAGGTGGGTCATTCTGCCAACTTATTCAGGCTTGGCTTCGTCCCTCATATTATCCCCCTGAGTCGAGGAGGATCTGGTGTTTCGTTCATTAACAACACGTCTATTAGTAGGTCCAGACATTTACAGATCTAAGTACACAGAAATTTTTTAATCGTGTAAGCTGCATGTCATAGATATCGTATACAAATAACTCCTAGGTGGTATAAGTACATACGAACTCGTAACGGGCTTCAGTTTAGTCCTAGAATCGACTAAACCTAGTCTCTAATACCACAATTGTAACACCCCCTTCCCGGTCTGGTAGAGAACCGGGTCAAAAAGTGTTATCGGAACTTATTCGGGATCAGAAGATGGAATCGGAGTTTGGAACTTGTTCATAACATCTTATTAATCATCCTTACGACTTAACAAACTTATTCGTTACTAATCTTATCATAAATTTGAGCCAATTTAAACTCTTTTTAACTAAAAGAACTAAATCATAAATGTTACAAATTAGCGATCCTAGTCTGAATCCTTTATTACCAACTTGTAATTAAACTTACCAATTATTGATCTGTGAAGTTTCGTTACTATCAAATATCGTTAGCCTAATCTATTAGACCGTATAGTTATTAGTGACCAATTTGTAAACTGTCCAAATTCTATTTTTATGCCTTATAACAGATTTAACTAACACCGTATCGATACCCTATGGGCCATATCGATACACCATGCTTATTTTAAGATTTCTAGATCTAAAGGATGTCAAACCCGTACCGATACATCTAAGACCGTATCGAAACTAGTTGACTGCGTTGACCCCGTACCGATACGCTATAAGACCGTATCAATACCATTGTTCATCCCTGATTCTAGTGACCAATTTCAGAATCGATACACCTAAACTGTTTCGATACGCCTTGTTCCTTAAGCCAAATTTATGCCTAACCGTACCGATACGCCATCACCCGTATCGCTACACCCTGACTTGTAATGACAAAATTTTGCTGGTTTTTATTCGAGTTATCCATCCAAATGTTATCCAAATTTTACCAAATTTTACCAGAAAGTTATAAATCCATATTTTTAATAGAATATAAAATTTTAGGTTGTTCTGAATTCATTTACTAGGATTTTAACTTTTCGTGCATTAAAGCTAATTTTAGCTAGATTGCTAAGTCCAAAACACACCAAAATGCACATACATCACCTAGACACTACCATGCTTATACAAACGTACCAAAATAGGTCATTGCAACTTATCTAGTCTTATGCCACCTTACTAGGAGTTCAGAAACAAAGTAAACATACATACGCTTGCTGAGTGAGTGACCTGCAACTGCAAAATACACGATCGATGTTCGGAAAGCTTTAGGATCCTAAAATGCATGAGACACACATAAGTTAGGCTTATATAGCCTAGTGAGGTAGTCATAACAATCGTAAAACAATTAAGTGACATGAATGGCATACTATGGTCATAAATAACATAACATCATACTCAAATATCATAATTACACTACTAATCACATAAGTCTCATGCTTAAGTCATTTATCATACTTTCACATAATCATAGCAAAACTTAACACACATTAATTCCCTTGGAGAATGTAAAAAATGGATACGCGGATTCCCCTTTACGCCATAAGTATATCAGAAAATAGGCCGTAGCCACATATAATGGAAAATAGGCTGTAGCCTTGAGCTGTAGCTCCTGATAGTATCCCTTACACAATCCTTCCTTATCTCCCCCACATATAGGCCGTAGCCCCGGACCATAGTCCAATCCCTTACTTATACGAGCTCAAATAACCCTATGGCATGCCAATTGTATCCAAAACATGCAAATGTCTAGGGTTATACATGTATCATCATAAAACTTACTTTTATACTCGTAGGCCATAGCATATCAGAATCGAAATTGAGCCTTAGCTCCTTATACAGATCATATCATATACGTACCATATCATAACATATTCATAGCATAGAGATATTGGATTCACATATATCATATTCATAGCATATTAATATCGGATTCACATATAGTATATTCATAGCACATTTATATCGGATTCACATATAGCATATTTCAAACATAGTACATGAACTTACCCGTATCAATCGTATCGAAGACTTACCATGCTAGCCTTTAGCATCCACACATGTTTGCTCTATGTGAGCCTTTAAACAAAACACAATTATAACATAAACGAATGCAACAGGATGGCTCATTGCCTATCCCTTGACACTAATACACTCACCTTGGCTACGAGGTTCTTGGATTACAATTCCGTTATGCCTAGCTTCCTTTGGAGATAAAAAAGGATCCTTCTCCACTATTTGAGCTAGCAAAAAATTAGGTATTGCATTAGATTACGATCTAAGGATTCAGAAACATATTTCAAGCTAGCTAAATCTTGTAAACAACTTTGGAATAGTGAAATTAGCCTCCTAATACATGGGCTTCTATTTGAACATTAGGAACCTAATCTCGAAGTTAAACCTTAAGGAATCATGGAATCATCAAATTAGCTTAGGGGTTTTACTCATCGAATTGTAGGCTTTTCAAACGGTGTATTGAATTTGAACGAAGAACAAAGATTGCACCAAGGTGCTAACTTAGCTTAAGCTTGAAGATAGAAATGGTGGTGTGAGCTTGTTAAAAGACAAGAGTGAGATTTGAAGTTCGGGAGGTCGAAGGCAGAAGATGAAAGCTTTCTTTTTCTCATTCATTTTAAGGGAGCCAACCTTAATTATTAACTCACCTACTTAGCAACCAATAGGAAGCTTACCTTTACTTAAGGGTTTGCTAAGCCCAATTTAAAATCTCTTCAATGTCATCCCTTATGACTATAGGGTAATGAATTGCCCTCTTGATCTGAGGAATCCCACGTGAAGGGGTGGCAATAAGCAGGTGAATCACCACCTACTCCTTTTTTCTTCAATTTAGGCTTTAAATAGATTCAAAATAGGGGACCCATATCGATACCTTCCAGAGCCGTATTGATACGGTCACGCTAAAATAGGTAAGTTGGTTATTGACAGTTGGGCCGTATTGAAATTAGCATGGCTGTATCGATACGCCTAGTTAAGATTGTAGACTTTTGGCTTTGAATTTCATGTAAGGAAGTTCACTTATTCAAGTGGGACCAAAGTGTAACTTTATTATAAAAGAGGGGTACAAAAATCAACTAATTACAACATTTTGCACATCGAATTCAAAAATTTATGTCATCGGAACCAAATTCTGGCTAGGCCGGTTTTAAGGATGTGGCATGATGGGTCTGATAAATCTAAAAAAAGGTTCAGAGATGACTCCCTACCTCTCAAGTGGAATATGAAGGGCAAGTATCAAAGCCCTAATCAAGTTATGTACTCACAGCTTTTCCATTTTGGGAATATCGAGAAACCTCAAGCGGTGACCCAGTCTTTTGCTATGACGATTTTAGTTGAAAATAAAGGAGAATCCAATCGAAGGACACAAAATCCAGTTTGCCACTACTGCAAGAAATGACATCTAGCGAGTCAGTGTCGTAAGCAGATTGGAGCATGTTTCTATTGTGGTGAACAAGGCCATTTTATCCATGATTGTTCCTTGGGTGCTACCAAGTCCACTACTACACAGGCTAATGTTGCATCCCCTGCTCAATCCTTTCAAGGAAATGGATCAAGGCAAGTTCCATCAAGAGCTACGGGGAAACCTACTGCTTAGGAAAAATATTCAACAAGCAAGAAACGAAGGCTTCAGCTCAGATGTATCATGTGAGGAGCCGAGAGGAGGAGGATGAGCTAGACGTCATTGCAGGTACCATAGAATTGTACTCTCACTCCTTATATGCGTTGATTGATCTTGGCTCTACGCATTCATTTATAAGCATTAAACTAGTTAAGAAGCATGGAATGTCTAGTGAACCTGTGGCATCGAAAATCTCTGTAACCAATCCTTTAGGTGATTGTGTCACCTTAAGCCTTGTATGTAAGAATTGTCCCTTAGTGATTCAAGGGATTCCTTTTGTGGCCAACTTGTTGGCTTTACCGATCCATGAGTTTGATGTTATACTGGGTCTAGACTGGCTTAGTGAGCATCAAGCGTGGGTAGATTGTAGATAGAGAAAGCTATATCTTTGAGGCCTTGGCAAGGAGAGCATCATGTTGATGAGTTCAAGAAATCTTTATTTGTACGCCTTGTCATTGGAAGCCAAGGTTGAACCTCGAATACAAGACATTGATACAGTGTGTGAATTTTTTAATGTCTTCCCTAATGAACTTTCGGGTTTACCACAAACCCGTGAAGTTGAATTCAGTATCGAAGTGCAACCTGGAACTGCCCCAGTTTCCATTGCACCTTATCGAATGGCAGTTGTTGAGCTGAAGGAATTGAAAGCCCAGATTTAAGATTTACTTAAAAAAGGCTTCATTCAACCGAGTTCCTCACCTTGGGGAGCTCCAATTTTCTTTGTGAAAAAGAAAGATGGTTTTATGAGGCTATGCATCGATTACCGCCAGCTGAACAAGGTAAATATCAAGAAAAAATATCCATTGCCAAGGATTGATGACCTATTCGATCAGCTTCAGGATGCCATTGTGTTTTCCAAGATCGATTTAAGGTCCAGATATTATCAAATGAGAGTCAGAGACTGTGATGTACCCAAAACTGCATTCCGTACAAGATATGGTCATTATGAATTCCTGGTGATGCCTTTTGGTCTAACCAATGCTCTGACAGCTTTTATGGACTTGATGAATCAGGTTTGTAGATCTCGATAAGTTCGTAGTGGTGTTCATTAATGACATTCTAATCTACTCCAAGAATATTGCGGAACATCGTGAACATCTTTGTATTGTGCTTCGAACTCTCCGTGAGAAGAAGTTGTATGCAAAGTTCTCCAAATACGAGTTTTGGCTTACTGAAGTTACCTTTCTTTGGCATATTGTATCGGCTTCGGGCATCCAAGTAGATTCGAAGAAAATTCAAGCTATTATTGATTGGCATCAACCGAAGAACGTTGGTTAAGTGATAAGTTTTCTTGGTCTTGCTAGCTATTATAGAAGATTCATCAAGGGATTTTCTATGTTAGCAGCTCCATTGACTAAGTTATTATAGAAAGAAGCTCTATTTGTCTGGATCGAGGAAAAACAACAAAGTTTTGATCAGTTGAAACAAGTGTTGACTCACGCTCCAGTCCTAACCCAACCCGAGTCTGGAAAAGACTACACAGTTTATAGTGATGCCTCGTATTTCGGGTTAGGATGTGTATTGGTGCAAGAAGGCAAGGCCATTGCTTATGCTTCGAGGCAACTTAATCCGCATGAGATGAACTACCCCACCCATGATCTGGAATTAGCTGCAGTTGTCTTTGCATTAAAAATTTAGAGACATTATCTCTACAGAGATAAATATTACCTCTTTACCGATCATAAAAGTCTCAAGTACCTCTTGACCCAGAAGGAGTTGAATCTTCGGCAACGGAGATGGATGGAATCCTTAAAGATTATGATCTTGTTTTCGACTATCACCCAAGCAAGGCCAACATTGTAGCTGATGCACTCAGCCGCAAACCTTCGCATGGAAAGCATTGACATTAGCGGTGAAATCCTATGCATTGTGTAATAATTTAGCTCATTGCAAATCTTGTTTTGTAGCCCCTCGAGCTATAAATGCTCACTTCCGTCTTTGGAAGCATCGTTGTCTCGTAGCTGAACTTCAAGTTCAGTCTACTATTGTTTCAAGAATTAAGACATTGCAAGGTCAAGACTTCGAACTCCAATCCATTGCCTCTAAGCTTCAGGATAGTCCAGACTTCAGAATCAATTCTGAAGGAGTTTTATGTTTTCGCGATTGGGTTTGTGTACCCAATGATGAATCGCTTCGGAATGATATTCTTAAGGAAGCCCATTCAAGTTTATTCTTTATTAATCCGGGGTCTGAGAAGATGTATAAAGACCTCCGTGAACTATATTGGTGGCCAGGCATGAAGCAAGCTATAATTGACTTTGTGTCTAAGTGTCTCACTTGTCAACAGGTTAAGGTTGAACATCGTGTCCCTACCGGATTATTGCAGCCCATTGATCTACCACAATGAAAATGGGATAAGATCACTATGGACTTTGTTAGTGGTTTACCTTTGACTCCTACTAAACACAATTCCATCTAGGTCATTATGGATAATTTAACCAAGTCAACACATTTCCTACTGGTTCGAATGGATTATACACTTCACAAGCTAGTTGACTTGTACATCAAGAAAGTTATCCGACTCTATGGGGTGCCACAATCGAGCATCTCTGATTGAGATCCATAATTTGCTTCTTGATTCTAGAGGATTTTGCAAGGAGCTCTAGGCACTAAAGTCAATCTTAGTACCGTCTTTCACCCTCAGTCTGATGGCCAATCAAAAAGGGTAATACAAGTAATCATTGAAGAATCCTTCTTTTGAATCATTGATTAAGTGTACCTTTATTGAATCCTCCTTTACATATCTTGGAGGACATGCTGCGAGCATGTATTATTGATTTTGCCGGATCGCGGGAGAAATCCCTACCCCTCATTGAATTTGCCTACAACAATAACTACCAAGCTTCTATCAAGATGGCACTATATGAAGCATTGTATGGGAGATGTTGTAGGACTCCACTATGTTGGTCTGAACTCAGTGAAGGCAAGATGTTGGGCCCCGACCTACTTCGAGAAACCGAAGGAAAGGTTGCCATCATCCATGATCGCTTGAAAGACACCTTTGACCGACAAAAAGCCTATGCTGATCTTATGCGTAGGGATATTCAATATGAAGTTGGTGAGAAAGCTTTCCTCGAAGTTTCACCATGGAAGAAAGTTCTGAGGTTTGGAAAGAAAGGGAAATTGAGTCCAAGATTCATTGGACCTTTTGAGATTATTGGAACAGTTGACCTTGTGGCTTACCGCCTGCTGTTTCCTTCAAAAATAAGTAAAATCCATGATGTGTTTTATGTATCCATGCTTCGGAAGTATCGTTCTGATCCCTCGCACATCATTGAGCCTAAATCAATGGAAATCTGACCTAATATATCTTACGAGGAAGAACCAGTTTAGATTCTTGCAAAGGAAGTCAAGAGACTTCGTAACAAAACTATTCCATTGGTTAAAGTACTCTAGAAGAGTCACACTGCTAGGGAAGCAACATGAGAACCGGAGGAAACAATGCGAGAGCAATACCCTCACCTCTTTGATCCAAGTAAAATTCGAGGATAAATTTTTCTTAAGGGGGAGAGTTTAACACCCCAAAATCCGGCCTAGTCAGAATTAGGTTCTGGCTATTGGAAACCCTACATTAGAATTGTTCAAATATTGTACTGACATTGACCACAAGGTCAATTGTATTGATATTGGACTCTAATTGAGTCAAACTATTGTTTAAGGATCTTATTAGAAGTAATGAAAACCTGTTTAGTAACTAAATCATAGAAATTGAAAGTTTAGAGGTACAAGTATAAATGATAGAAAGTTGAGGGACTAACCTTCCGATTAGCCACTCCTCAAATTACAATCACCCACACGTGGGTTAAGTTGACGAGCTTCCTTCATATGAAGGAAAGCCATCGGCTCATTTGGTTAAAAGAAGGAAATAAAGAGTGGAGAAACTTACCCGACTTCTAAAACAAGCAAGCACCTCTCTTCGTCATCTTCAACTAAGCTCACACCTTCATTGGATCTTGATTTCAAGCTTAGTTTACCTTTGATTTATTGATATCGAATCATTGCTATCGGACGGATCAAGAAGTGGAAGGGGAACATTAACCATCACCAACAAGAGCTAGAAACAAAGGGATTATTATTCGAGAGCCTTGAATGCTTCAGATTATCGAGAAGAGTGTAGTCGGAGTCTTGGGATTAGGCTAGGTGCCTATCCCGATTTCGTTGTTAATGAAACTGACATTGCTAACCTCATTGCTAAGGATTATTCCATCGAACCACTTAGCGGATATTGTGGTAAGCATTAGTAAGTTATCGCATCCTGTATTGAGCATTGTCATTGCTATCATCATTGTTAATGAACATCGAACATAGAAATCGTTATTGTTATTGAGTATTGTTAATGTCATTAACATTGTCATCATCATTGAATCATGGAACTATAGGATAGTGATTATAGAGCATGGACATTGCCATTGTTATTGCCATTGTCATAGATTATTGATGTCGACTTTGTTACTGTCATCGAAACCTTGCAAATGAATCACCAGCTATTGATATCGTCATTGAGATCATTAAAATATTGCTAATATCATTGATATTGTTATAGGACATTGATATTGAAACACTACTCATTGAATATATTGAGTATTGTCATTGCTATTGAACACCAATCATTGATATTGTCACTGGACCTTGGATTTGAAAGGACTTTAGATACAATTGGCATGCCATAGAGTTCATGAGCTCAGTGTACGGGTGGACTATGGTCCTAAGGCTACGACCTATATTGATTTGGCGAGGTGGAAGGATGTGTCGTGATATTGGTCATATTGGCGAGGCGGAGGGACTAGACCATTGATTTGGCGAGGCGTAGGAATTCGCATATCCACTATTCCAAATCGATCCAAGGGTTATTGTTGAAATATGGAATTAATACTATTGAACATGATCATTGCATTGCTAATAATGGTTCGTTGCACTATTATTGTCAAGACACAACTTGTGATGCATCTCATTGATATTGACACTGTTTATGACTACCTCACTAGGCAAAGTATGCCTAATGCATCTCATCTCATGCATCTCAGGTTGATCGAATTATTGGATAGAGATTGGAGAAGTCGGAGGTTGAACAAGTCATTACAAGCTAAAGTAAAGTATTTTGTCCTTATCAACTCCTAGAATGGTGGCAAAGTAGTTAAACTAGTTACTCATGGCATTTTGGATGTACATGTATGGCCTATACTTTGTAATGAGATAAATGGACCTAAAATGACTTGTATGTGGGGCTAAAAGTAACCAAATATGCATAATTGGCTCCTAAGGGTAAAAACCTAGTAAACAGATTCGAATAAACTTAAAATTTTACATACTAGTTGATTAAATGATTAAAAACTTTCTGGTAAAATTTCATTGCATTTGGACATTGTTCAACAGATTAATTCGATTAAAAACCAGCTAAAATATGTCATTACAGCACATGTGTATCGATACAGGCCAACCTGTATCGATACGGCCTTGCATAATTGGTCATGATGAAACAGGGTGTATCGATACCCAAAAGAGGTGTATCGATATGGACTTGAGCAGTAGAGTTTGGTCATTTAAATGTATCGGTACAGTCTTAGGCCTTATCAAAACGGGTCAACCCGTATCGATACGGTCCCTATGGTATTGATACGGAGCCTCTAATCCTTCAATTTAAAATCGAATCAGTGCATATCCGTACCGATATGGCTAAGGGGTATCGATACGGAGGTAGGTAATTCAATTAAAAAGGTATTGAACACAATTTTAATTTATTTACAGAACGGTCACTGAACTTAGCAAGGCCTAATCGAATGGGTTAATGATATCAGAATGACATGAAAATTTACAGGAACGTTGTGGATGTAATGAATTTCAGTATTGTATAGCTAATTGCACTAAAGGACCTTTAAATTATTAGATTCACTATTTAGCCCTAAAACTTGTAAAAGTTAGAAATTGGCCCTAATTGATCAGTCCTTGTTATAAAAGGGATAAATGGAACAAAATATGATATTGTATAATTTTGACGGTCATAATGTTGACCAAGTGTTGCTTGTTATTGAAATGCACTGGTCACAGCTTCGATCGCCGATAGCATTCTCCGACTTGGTTCTCAACTAGGCCGGGGAGGGGGTGTTACATTGAACCCTTAAACTGAGCTTCACTTTAAATCCCCATAATTTAATCCACCAACTTAAAAGATCCAAACCCAGATCTGAAGCCCTTTTTTGACCCAAAAATTGAGTCGTTACACCAATAATACACATTCATACTGATACGCTCTTACCCGTATCGATACGCCCTGTTATGTAATGACAAAATTTATCTAGTTTTTTTAATCTATTTTAGGTATCTAAATGATGTTCAATGTCAATGAAACTTTACAAGAAGTAATCTTATACCATAGGCTTCATAGGTCAAATTTTATGATAATACAAATCCGTTTACTAGGTTTAGTCTATTGTGAGCCAATTTTATTAGTTTAGGCAATATTTCAAGTCACAACTTACCTATATTATTCCTTATAAGTAAACATAACCACATAAACTAGTTTACACATCAAAATGACCTTCTAGCACATGTCTACTACTATGCCACGGTACTAGAAGTTTAGGAACATAAGAGACATTACTTTAGTCTAGCTTATGACTTGTAAAACTTGTTCTTCTCTCGATCCTCGATCTATGTATCTTTTAACCTAAAATGTATGGAAAACGAGATGCATTAGGCTTTTATCGCCCAATGAGGTAATGCTAATAGTGCCTATATCAATATTTCAATGTAAATGCATCTCAATTACATACTATAACAATGATTTCAATAATTTTAACCCTGGGATCGATATGAGATAGTGGATACGCAAGTTCTCAACCAACATCGCCAAATAGAGCCTTAGCTCAAGGAACGTAGTCCACTCTGTACCAATGAGATCATGAATTCTATGGCATGCCAATTGTATCCAATGTCCATTCGAATCCAAGGTCCGGTAATTTAGGCCAATACAATAACAATAACAACGTCATTGAGAATGAAAATGATAATATCAATGATTCAATAATTATGTTTAATGATCAATATAGCTTTGTTCAATGGTTCAAAGATATCAACGATAATCCAATAATTCAATGGCCAAATAGTTCGATACAATAAACTTACCGGTGCTTACCAATCTTACCATCTACAAGGTTCCAATGCAATGGTTCCTTGTAAACATGTTAGCAAAGCAATAAACAATGGAACTGGGGAGGCACCTATCAATCCACGAGACTCTGAATACACTCATTGAAACTTCTAAGACTTTCAAGGCTCCCAAATGATGATTCCTTCGTTCCTTGGCTTATTGGATTTTGATGGATTAGACGATTCCTCACCTCGATGCCCTTTAGCTGATCGATGGCAATATTATAGGATCAAAAAAATGAAGAAAAATGAAGCTTGAATTTGTTTAGAAATGGAGGTGTGTGCTTGTTATACGGAAGGTTGAGGACAATAATAGTTTTGCTTCAAATAAAGCATCTAAGCAAGTTTTTCTATTAATTCACTTTCTTTTCATTTTTAATTCCTAAGCATTCCTTCATATGAAGGAATTGAATTCCCTTAATCCACATTGTTAGTGAAAAATCTTGAAAGGGCTAATCGCAAGGTTAGTGCCTCGACTTATTATTCCTTACACTTTTGCCCCAATAGTTTCATTCTTTGCAATTTAGTCACCAACTATGTTTCAATGGTTTCAATATAGTCCTTGGTCAATAGCAATGCTAATTTAAGGTTTAATATTTGAATAATTTACCATCATGTTAAAAGTCAATGTAATGGTTTGACTTTCCAATGTTGGATTTTCGATTGCTGAAATTCAATTTCAACTAAGCCGGTTTTTAGGGTGTTATAAACCAACTCTTAGGATTGAATTTATTAAGAGTTTAATAAAACTCATCCTTTCTGGCGACAAGTTCATATAGACCTTCGCGATAAGACTACCCACTGAACACAGGGTTATGAACTTATTAAGAGTAAATATTCAACCAAAAATCGATAAATTCATCAAGTCTTTCTCACTAAGACCACCCAAAAACTAGGCTATGAATTTATTAAGAGTAGTAATGCTCATCTTTTGCATGTATATTATTCATCATAGGGATAGTTAAATAATATGTACACTATGAGTCTTTCCATAGTTTTTTTCAATGGGCTTTAGACCCATCCCCCTCGACGAATCTAGAACCAATTTCTGACATAACCCATTGGTAAGTGGATCAACTAGGTTCCTTTCCAACTTTACATACTCTGAAGAGAGTACTTTGTCCCTTATTAAGTGTCTTACAGATTCATGCCTTATGAGAATATGTCTCTTCTTACCATTGTAAGCTTGATTTTGAGCCACACATATCGTTACTTGTGAATCACACAATAAGGATACTAAAAGAGTCATTTTCCCCATAAAGGAATTTCTGCTAACAAATTTTGAGCTACTCAGCTTCTTGCCCAGCTAGGTCAAGAGCAATAAACTCTGATTCCATGGTAGAATGAGCGATACAAGTCTGCTAAGCAGACTTCCCTGAAATCGCTACACCACCTAAGGTAAAGACATACCCACTCGTAGAGCTTACCTCATCATTATCGATAACCCAGTTTGCATCACAATATCCTTCTAAAACTGAAGGAAAGCCAACAAAATCAAGTTTCCAATCTATAGTACCTTGACGATACTTTAGTAAACGTCTGAGTGCAATCCAGTGATCACCACTAGGATTATGAATATATCTACTTAACCTACTCTTAGTATAGGTAATATCAAGCCGAGTATAGTTCATTAATAACACAAGGATTCCAATAATTTTAGCATACTCAACCTGGGGAAACACTACTTCCTTTATTTTTAAAGAGTCGCCAGGAGTTCGAACATGGGTGACATCAAAATTGTCAAATTTCTTTAACACCTTTTCAATAAATGAGATTGGTTTAAAGAAAATCCCTTTTTAGTTTTGGTAACTTTGACTCCTAGAATCACATTAGCTTCTCCTAAATTTTTCGTCTCAAATTTAGTGGACAAGAAGGTTTTTCGTTTTGTTAATGGATTCAATATTAGTTGTAACACCCCTTCCCAGCCTAGTAGAGAACCAGGTCAGAGGGGTAGCATTTCGATGTGGAACTATAATTATCAATTTAGGACCAATTTTAAACTTTCTACAAGGTTTAGGGACTAATATGTAATTTTTAGTAATTAGAAGTTCTAATTTGAAATTAATCTTACCGATATGACATTTAACCTATAAACAGTGAGCATATAAAATTTCATCCCAAACTGAGGTCATTTACCTAGTTAATTAAGCCATTTGGTAACTAAAAAGACCTTTTCATAAATTTTCCAACCTTATTCTAGTAGCTTTTAACATAATTACCTGAATCGGTATCGGTACTAGGGGAGACCGTACGATATAACTATGTCATGACCATTAAAATAGTTAAGGGTTGGTGAACTCATAACGGTACAGGGTTGGTCTGTATCGGTATGGGGGCTTGATCCAAATAAATTCAGATTATAGTGTCGAAAAGGTGTACTGGTACTACCCTATCCATACCGGTACAAGACTGATTACTCAAGCAGGAATCGATACGGCCATATACCATACCGGTACCCCATACAATACACAAATTCTAGTGTTGAATTTGTATATCGATACTAATAAAGCAGTATTGGTATGCCTTTACGCCTATGACCAATATTGCCCATAGGTACTGGTACGCCATCACTGTAATGGTACACCTAGTTTTGTAATGACAATTTTAGTTTGGTTTTTATGCATTTTGACCAATCAAACAATTTCCAAATCCTATGAAATTTTAGAGGCACGTTTAATTAGTCATGATCTACTAACATGCAAAATTTCATTGCTATAGGAATCCATTTACTAGGATTTTACCTCTTCAAGCCAAATATGCATGTTTTACCAACACTAAGCATTTTTAAAAGGGTCATTTTAAACCTTTAACCATACACAATCCATATATAACATATATACATCAAAATGGTCAAATATGACTTGTCTAACTATTATGCCACCATACTAGGAGTTTGTAAGGACGATAAACATTACTCTAAGTACCGTTGTGACTTGCCAAAAACCTTCAACTTCTTGATCTCTTGCAAGACAACTTTCTTAACATTTAATGCATGAGATGATAAGCATTAGGCATACTTTGCCTAGTGAGGTAGTCATATAAATGCCCATAACAATTATATGCATTCCAATTCGATTTTTAACAATGATAATACTATGGATTATGTTCAATGACAAACATATCATAAATCAACAATATTCCTTGGACCGAATCAAGTTAGTGGATACACAAATTCATGTGCCACACAAATTAACCAATAACACAATCATCCATCTGGCTCACCACAATAAAGGTCATAGCCCAAGGAACATAGTAACCCATACCAATGAGCTCATGAATTCTATGGCATGCCAATTGTATCCAATGTCCTTTCGAATCCAAGGTTCGATAACTATACCAATAACAATGTTACGATGGCAATAACGGTATCAATATCAATGTTCAATGGCAATGGCAATAGCTACAAAAATGGCTATATCAATGACAGTATCAATGTCCAATGGTTGATGCTTCTATAGTTCAATGCTTTGATGATACAATAGCAATAAAAATATTTCTATGGAAATTATTTCAATGTAATAGCTTACCAAAGCTTACCAACATAGTCTCCAAAGAGATTCAATGCAATATCCTTAAACACAATGTTAGCTATGCAATATTCAATATCGATGAAATTGGGAAAGGCACCTAGCCTATTCCAGAGACATCGACTACACTCACCTAGCTTTTCAAAGCTCCTATGGCTCTCAGATTACAACTCCTTTGTTCCTATCCTTCGGTGGAGATGATAGCTCTTCCCTCTCCAACCCTTGAGCTAGATAGAACAATAGGAAGTGTTATAATCAACATAACAATATCAAAATTGATATATAAACTTAAAATAGCTCTTAGCTATTTGATTTCCATGGATTGAAGCCTTGAAGAGCATGAATTTAGCTTAGGTGTTCAATAGTTTCAACTTAAATTAAACACCCAATATCCATGGAACCAAACAATAGATTAAGGGCTTTATCTTACCAAATTGATGGATATTCAATGAAATTTGGAAAATAAAAGAAAGCTTGAATTCTGAAGTTCCACTAATGGAGGTGCTTGCTTCCAAGGAAGAAGATGATGACTAAGGTGTTTGCTTATTTCCTAATCGTGTAAGTTTTCATAAGTTTCTTCTTATTCCCAAAATTAAAATTATAATAGCCAAAAGCTTTCCTTAAAGTGAAGGAAAGTAATCTGAGCATCCCACGTAATGGGTGATTAGGCTTGGGAAGGGGCTAATAACAAGGTTGGTCCCTCAACTCCTTAAACTTTACACTTTTGCCCCCAAATTTTCAATTTTCAAAATATAGTCACTAAAAGAATTTTCAATATATTCAACAATGTCCTTAACCAATAATTTGACTCAATTAGAGTCCAATATCAATGTAGTTGACCATACGGTCAAAGTTAATACAATATTTGGACTTTTCTGATGTAGGGTTTCTGAACGCCGAAACTCAATTCTAACTAGACTGATTTTTAGGGTGTTACATTAGTACTGAATATCAATATTTCGTCAACATATAAACTTATGATGAAACAATCAGTTTCAAACATTCTCGAATACACGCATGCATCTGCTCTATTAACAATAAAACCAAAACTTAGAATGGTTTTGTGAAATTTCTCGTACCACTATTTTGGAGCTTGTTTAAGGCCATAAAGAGACTTTTTAAGTCTACGCACTTTACCTTCCATGCCCGGTGACTCAAAACATGGTGGTTGCTCCATATAGATCACTTCATCTAGATCTCCATTCAAAATGTAGTTTTTACATCTATTTGATGTACGTGCAACTTATGAATGGACGTTATCACAAACAAGGCACGGATCATTAAGATTTTCGTGATAGGAAAGTATCAAACACCCTTGAACCGGATGTCACATTTGAGCCTCAAACCCAAACTAAAACCGTAAAATTTCTCAAACTGGGTTTATCCCAACAAGGTATTCTAAAAAACATTTAAAGTCAACAGTTGAAAATATAGTTAAATAATCAAAACGGTACAATAGAGCTCCAATTTAAATTTAAACATTTGAACATTCGATTTGATTAATACAATTTCAAAACAAGGATTATAGAATCCATCACGTAAGGTCCTATGAATACATAGCTCACTAAATATAATTATCGTACTCTTGAGATCACCACATGCTAGAATCTCTTACTAATAGTGCTCCTCGATCCCATGATCCAACGATCAACCTATGCATGAAAGCAACGATTCCAAGTGCTGAGCTTACAAAGCTTAGTGGTACACATCTACTCTACTATACTTCATGCTAATCGTAAACATAAGCATGCAAGCTAGTACGAGCAATATAGAGAGATAAATAAACATGCGGTGCTACCACTAGTCACCTAAACACATGCTCTCATCAAAGCAATCATCATACATGACACTCATGGCTCAACAAAGCCTGGGATCTTATCAAATTATCTAGGAGAAAACACATATCAACAAAAACAACTCTAGAGTGAGACCGGGTCACGAAGCATCGGATCATACACTCCTAGTGAGACCGGGTCATATAGCATCAGAACATACACCCATGCTCGAAATCCCCCATTGAGCATCTACACTCTGGGTAAGGTCAAGTCACCAAGCATCGGAACATACACCCTAGGTGAGGCCGGTCACATAGCATCAGAACATACACCCATACTCAGAATACCACCCTCGAGCACCTTTGATTGAGGCTAGGGTCACATAGCATCGGTAACCTCCATTTGGTATCTCTAACAATGGTGTTGCAACACTCGTTCACTGGGTATCTAGATCCCATCAATCAAAAGACTCAGCAAATCAAATGCCTACCCGTCATACAAGCAACGTGATCCCAAGGATCTCCCTATAGTTGTCAAACGTCATCACATCATTTATTTTATATTACTAAGTTGTTAATACATTATGGAGAAGTATATATTAAATCTTATTTATTACCTCCATTAATAATTGTTATCTCATTTATCTAGGCATAATTCTATTATTAATATACACATCAATTTCCATAAATTGTATTTATAGATTATTTATCGTAGCAGGTACTGATACTCGTACACGAGTATCGATATGGTATCTTCAGGTATTAGTATTCACACGCATACCGATATAAAAATTGCTTACTAAAAATCCTAGATTTCCACAACTACCGGTATGGGTCGACCCGTACCGATATAACCCCCAATCGTGTACCGGTACGGCCAAAGCTTATATCGATACCCTATTCACGGGTTCACACCATTTTATTAAATTATAGTTTACAACACTTTATTTGATCCCTAAAGCTTATAAATGTCATTAGGGTTTCTTTGCTAACACATTAAATCAATTAATATTAATTACCAACTTCATGATTATTTATTCGAATACTACCATTATTTATCCCTTACACACAATTCCATCAAATCACGTTAATTCATTTCAAACAACATATAAGTCATCACAATTATCAATCCATCAAACAAACATCAAGTAATTATACAAGCATCTCAAATGACCCTATACGGTCCATAAAGCCTCCACGGGTCTTATCATATTCAGAGAATCATCATGCATCTCACAAATATCGAGTTTTATAATACCGATGTTTACTCATGCTTATGCATCGTCTACCTATTTTACAGATACTAACATGCAAAGTAATCACATTTATAATGCTCATGAAGCAATAGGAGTTCAAGGTGTACTAACCTTAAGCGATTAATGACATATCCTTACTCCAGCTCCTCAAACGCTCCTCTTGATCTGGTATTCTAGCCTGAACAATACTCATAAATATACGAATACGAAAATACATTAATCTCATGACCCAATTACACGTTGAGCATGATGATGGTCTTAGTTTCTCATTTCGAGCTCTCAAACATCCTCAACTAGAAAACCCGAAACTTTCTCTCTCTCACCTCTTTCGACGAAAACTCTAATGGCAGTGTTGTTGGTACCGGCAAACTCGTCTTGACGAGATAAACACAATGGCGGTAGAGGTGTCGAAAATGGATGAATGGATCTCTTTAGATCAGAGATTAACTCACTCCCCCTTAGCTTTTCTCTCATTTCCTCTTCTCTATCTCCCACTATTCACTTTTTCCTTCTTCTTTCTTCTCTCTCTTCATAATATCTTTTTCCCTTTTTCAACTACCCCTACCTATTTAAAATTTAAACCTTCTCTTCGAAATTAATGGACCCAACCTAAAAGCTCTTAACTTATTCTTACAAGATAAAGGCCCATAACCTGAGCCCAAGACCTGATTCACTAACTCGATAATTGGGTCGTTACAGAGTACATGTCAAAAAAGTCTATGCCAAACTTCTGAGTGAAACTTTTGACCACTAATCTTACCTTATATTTCTGGATTGACCAATTGGGTTTAAGTTTCTTTTTAAAGACCCATTTAGAGTTAATATGTCTAAACCATCTTGGCAAATCAACCAACTCCCCACGTGTGATTAGACATTATTGACTCTAGTTCATCATTCATCGTACTTCTCCAATAACTAGCATCAATAGATCTTATAGCTTCATCATACGACTTTGGATCCTCATCTAACAAGAAATTCTGAGTTATAGGAACACAGATCAGGTCTAAATCATTTATTTTAGAAATAAAGGAAGTTATGGAACCTGGATCAAAGGTAGTAGCTACCTTTTGTCTTTTACTTCTTCTAGGTTCTAATTCGATCTCTAGAGTATCCACGGCAGAAATACTAGAATAAGTTGAAGCATGATTTTCTAGATATGTATCAGCATTTAATCTAGGTTTTTTAAGAGGAAACATATTCTCAAAAAATTTGCCATCCCTAGATTCACAAATAGAGAAACCATGTAGAGACATAAACATGTATGCGACAGTATTAGAAGCATACCAAATAAACACTACATCAACGGTTTTGGGACCAATGGTGGACTTCT